>VWZD01010934.1:0-14760 GCA_013396695.1 Sakesphorus luctuosus
ACAAATGTTTATAACTCAAGCAACAATAATCTGGAAGAGAGAAAACAACAAGACAAGATATTTATGCAAAAACACAGTAAGAATATTGAAGATGCTAAAAGTTGCCATGGATTCAGGGAGAAGTAGAACAAGTTTGCAGAAGGTAAATCTGTTTGACATTNGTGTTTGAGACCAGAAAAAGATTATAGGAAAATACCAATCCTCTAGAAACTACCTACTGTGCCTTTGCCAGAGGCAAATTACTGGACTGGATGCACTTTTGTTGTGATTCTGTATAGTCAACATTTCAGTTCTTTACAGGAAGAGTAGATGTCCAAGATTGAAAATAAAATGTGGCATAACAATGGCAACAAGCATGTGGGGACAAAGGAGGTGTAATTTCTTGCACTGATATGATTTCACCAACAGTCAGATTTTAGATTTTAGGAAAGCTCATGGTCTCATTTGCATTGGTGTTATTGGTTTTTTCCCTTTCTTTTACATGCTGCTGTTTTGTATCTGCACAGTACAAATATTTCTATGTTGTTAGGCCACAGTAGTGACCCATTTCCATGGAAAGCAACAATTCCATCATGCTTAATTCAAAGACTCAGAAGTTTTTGTGGTTCTTTAACCCTGCCACTTTCCTCGAATGAACCACATAAAATGTTCTCAGAGGTGAAAACAAAGTTGTTCAGCTCACTGATATGAACGGCATAAGATGTTCAAAGAGGAAAATACTTAGGTCATAAATCTCAATGAGCTGCAATCCTAGAAAGTCTGAAAACCACAGTGAATAAATCACATTCACACACAACCCCGGTTTAATATCTGATATTCCAGTTAGTTCTGAACGGTGTGTAAGAAAAATCCCAACATTTAATACATTTTATACATTCTAATGTATTTCAGTGAAGTTACTCTTGGTTAGTGAAGATGTAAAAAAGAGTAGAACTTGCAAAACCAATACTTTTAACAAGATATTGTAGTATAATGCTTAAAAGGAGGCAATGTATCTTAAACTGATGGATACTGCTGCCATAAAATCATAGGCTTTTATCATTATAAGTTGTTCTTTCATGTCTACCCCAAAATTTTCACTTTTTCCCCCACCCTAGAATCTCATCTATATCCATATATGATCACAGCTAGGACAAAACTTTGTAACTTTCTGATGCATTATGATAATTAAGATTAAAAGAGTTGATTAAAAAAGGACAGACAAAAGTATTTGTTATGGTTCCCCAAACAACCCTAGGTCAGATTTTCCCCATCCTCAATCAGGGTAGAAGGGGAAGTTTTACAATTTCTTTTAAAATAATTCAGAACTTCTAAATTCAATACAATATTACAATAGCAGAATTTTATTTTAATCACTTGCAAAAATGAGTACAGATTTTAGAAAACAGTTCATATGTATCTTCAGAAGGTCAAGTCCATTTTTTTTTAAAGTGAAACATAAATTTTGCATCAGTTTGTTATTTACAAATGTTTCCCAGAAAAATTCATGACCTCTGTCTTCCTGCCAGATCACAGAGTTCCATTCCTGAAATATTATCTAATCGGGCAGCAAAAGATTTGAATCAGGAAGCATCTCTTTCTTACACATTTTGCTGTGACCTGGGAAGCCAACATCAACACTATAGGTACCACAGTAACATATTTCCTTTCCATTGTGATATAGGAAAGACAGGGAGAAGAAGGAGGCGCACAATCTAATAAACTGAGAACATTCCAATAAGTGCTAAAATAACTGCAGCAAAAAAAAAAAATGTTCAGATTAAATTACCCAAGTTATAATATAATTCCATGGGAAAAAATGGGCTTTCCATTTTTTTTTCTGCTTCCTTTGCCAACATGATTAGTCCCAGCAAATAGACGGAAACTTCTCTTTACCAAGTGATACATGATCACCTTCCAACATTATATTTCTGATAAAACTGAAAGCAGAATTTCCTGCTCACATTGATGAAGAACAAGGCTTGGAATGGGATATGAAGTGGGAAAGGAGTGCATTGAATCTGGAACTTGGCACTATTTTCCCCATCCCCATTCATCTCGCTTCAGATTCTCTGGTGCTCCAAAATGAAGCAGCCAAGTAGTATTGGGCAGTGCCTGACAATGCATCAATTTACTTTGTGTCTCTGCCCATGATCTTGCTCTCCAGTCTGCCCACACTTTTACACCTTTCTGCTGCATCTGTATTTGCTTTCTGTTTTATTGCTACACTTTTGAAAGTGATTGGAATCTTAACTAGCAATGGTATTTGACCATAAAAGGTACAGTGAGCCACTAGAGACATATCAGCTCCTGGAATTCAGCCTAATTACACTAATTTAACTGAAACGCTCCCAAATTCACCTCTATGGAGCATCTGGCTAGAAGAATTTAGACCAACAACATTCAGATACTGGCTGACCCTGACACTGATTGTGTAAAACCTACAGTCCAGACAGAATGCCTTCGGTTTGAGCTTTCGCAAATTACCCCATCTGGGTCCCACTGTTCTTCATATTAATGATTTGCCTGGCCCTTTACCAAATCAGTGTTTATTTGCAGTAATCTAATATGATGTTAATTGCTTACTCATTGAAATCTAGCTGGCATTTTCCCCCCGTAGGGATTTGGCAAGGCAGCACCCGTGTGTCATTCCATCTTCAGTTGTCGGTGTTTAATATGCCAGCTGCTTTCCTATCAGCCAATTCTCACCCACTCTGCATTCTTGCTTTTCTTTGCTCTCCCTCTCTCTTTTTTAATTTAGCGATAATTGTGTGGTTGGGTAAGCTCAGAGGGCGATATATTGCCACATCCAAAGACAAGGCAACAGGGGTGGTAGTTTTCTTTTATTGCCTGTTCTAGAAATGGCATGAAGTAGTATAATGCATAAAATAGCATGTTGTGGGGGAGGAAAGGGAGAGTTTTAAGAAAAAAATCTTCATAATTTCAGTGAGAGACCTTGCCAAAAGACCTAGTGGGACTATCTGGGCCCCACAGCTGGAGGGGTGATGAAGGATCCCAATTTATCAAAAGCTGCCTCAATTACAGCAGGACAAATCTCGCAGGAGATGTGCCAGGAAATATTGCAAAAATTTAGTTTGTTTTTGAACACTTTGACTTCTTTGGATGAAAGGCAGTGTATAGACATACTTCCACTAAGCAAAGTTTGATGGTATCTGACAGCTGTGAAGATCAGAATTGGGCAAAGCCCAGTCCTGGTAAAACTTGATGAACAATCACATGTTCCTAAAGATATCAGTGGATAGAGGAATGACCCCTTGCCCCCAGCACACACATCACTGGAAGGTCAGTGACAACCAAATAAATAATCTGGTTTGCCCCAAATACTCTGCCAAGGCAGTGAAATAATGAACGAGAGTATTTGTCCTAAATAGTCTTGAGCCTCATTGTAACCCCTCTGCAACTGGGGGTCAGACAGAAAGGTTTGTTGCTTTTTCTTGATAATCTTTGTAACCTCCTAAAAATTAGACAGTTTTGATTTTATTAAAAGAAGACCACCTAAAAATAAAAAAAATATACCCCTTCTACACACTTCTTTCAAATTAGCTCACTGTTTTATGCAGTAGAAAAAATAGAAGTGCGGAGAGATGAAAATCCACAGGAAGAAGATCCATGAAACCAGCAAATGCATACTAGATTTCAAAAAGTAGTGAGAGTTTGAAGGCTGCAGATAACATAGAGATTCCCCTCATGGAACTCCAAGTTTACTTTTTGAAAATCATGCCCTTATCCATTCAAAAATCACTACCCTTTTCTGAAAAGTTTGTCCTGTGTGAATTGTGGTGTATTCATGAATCCTCCAGCAATGTTTCTTACTTAGCTTTAACTAAGGCAATGTTTTCTCTGAATGTGACTCTACATAAAGCTTACAAGAAGAAATTGTAAGCAAAAGATAATGGAAACCAGAAGAGAAACACGTTGCCCACATTTCCCTTCAGGTTCAACAGTGACAACAGCTAAATTTAACTTCACAACGTCAAAAAACCTGAGAACAGAACCTTTCAAAATCACAAAATTTCTTCTGAAAAGTTTCAGGAAAATCAGGTGTTAAACCTATAAAAATGTAAGTTAATTTTAAAATGGAATTTCAAAATGAACTGTCTATTCTGCCAATCTTTCTTTCTTTCAAATACTTTTAACAGAACATAAAAGTTTTCTTACTCCACTGGAAGAGAGAGAAGACAAAATAGGAGAGATATGAGGTCTTTACCTTCAGCTTATTCTTTAACTTCTAACCTATCAAAAAACTATGTTGCTCACCCAGCTAGAGAGGTATCAAGATTTATTTCGTTCTGGTGAACACTATATACTGTGTCAAAAAGGCTCTGGGAGGTTCACATCTATGTTAAATCCCAGGGATATTGTACTGTTAAGGACAAAGTTCAGGTTCTTTCAATGCCAGGGTGTTTGGTTTTATGCCTCTCCTACATAGAATAATTGCCTCTTTATCTTGCCAATATTCTCAGTGGAATTAACATGAACTTAGTCCTTTTTTCACATTTGTATTTTTCATTTAAGAGGCCATCCATAGAAGGGCCAAACTTTTGCATTTATAAACTGTCCAGCACTGGGGGATCTGTGTGTACAAATATTCACAAATGACTTTGGTGCAGGACTTGAAGGGATACCGAGTATGTTTGCAGGTGATACAAGTTTGGGAGGAGCTGTTGACTCCTTCCAAGACAGGGAGGACCTGCAGAGGGACTTGGACAAATTAGAGGGCTGGGCAATCACTAACCATAGGAAGTTCGAAAAGGGGAAGTGTTGAATTCTGCCCCTGGGATGGAGCAACTCTAAATGTACGGACAGGCTGAGAATGAGATGCTGGAAATCAGTGCTGGGAAAGGGACCTGGGGATCCTGGTGGGTGCAGCAGTGCCCTGGAGCCAGGAGGGCATCCTGTCCTGGGGTTTCATCAGGCTCAGCATCACCAGCTGGGCAAGGGAGGGGATTGTCCTGCTCTGCTATGCACTGGGATGGCCTCACCTGCAATGGTGGGGTAGTTTGAGGCACTGCAATATAAGAAAGATATCAAGGTCTTAGAGATTTTTCAAGGAGGGCAATGAAGATCATGAAGGGCTTGAGGGACAGCGTTTGAGGAACACTGAGGGCACTTGGTGTGTTTAGCTGTAGGAGACCGAGGGGAGACCTCACTGCAGGTACCTCTTCCTTGTGAGGGGCAGAGGAGGGGCAGGCACTGATCTCTGCCCTATAGGGACCAGGGACAGGACCCAGGGAATGGCCTGGAGCTGTGCCAGGGCAGGGTTGAATTGGATCTCAGGAAAAGGCTCTTCCCTCAGAGGGTGGTGGGCACTGAACAGGCTCCCCTGGGCAGTGGGCACAGCCCCAAGGCTTCCAGAGGTCAAGAAGTGCTTGTACAACACTGTCAGGCACCTAGTGGGATTCTTGGGGCTATTCTGTGCAGGGCCAGGAGCTGGACTTTGATGATCCTTATGGGTTCCTTCCAACTCAGAATATTTGATGATTCTCTGATGCTGTATGAAAAGTACTTGTAATTGGACATCAGTACTTTCCGAGCAGCTTGTTTGTCAGACAAGATGACTTCTTATAATTCATTAATGCAGTACTTTTCCATCATTTTACCTACTGTACTCCAGCTTTAGCAACTAGTTTACAGTAGTTTATCTTTGTTCTCAGAAAGAAATAATTCTCTTCAAAGTGTTGTTCTAGCCTGTGGCACATAACAACAAGAAAACAGTACATGTAATAACCCTCTGGTAGCCATCTTTCTCATGATAATTCCAAGATTTTTTGAACAAAAGGGAAGATAAATGAATATTAATATTGCACCTTCAAACATCTGGACTAATTAAATTCACAATGCTTTTGATTTTAAATGTTAATGTGGACAGAGAGAGTATTGGAGAACTGAATGTCTTTCAGACTTCTAAACTCCTAACAGCATCCCATCACTTACAGCTTCAACATGTCAGAGCTCTCTTTCTCTCACAGTGTGATGTGAAGGGACAGTGTATTAAATGTCCCAAAACAGACAAGCCTAGAGGAGAACCTAAGCCTATATCCTGCAATGCAATGGGTTAGACTGTAGCTTCAAAGAGAAAATGTTTTCCCTGGAGGAATAAAGCTAAATTGGAGTTGGGTGAGCCTCAAAGGAACTGCAAACTCACAAGCCATTGCTTATGTTTGGATTTGGAATTGAAATTGACTCTAGTGGTTCAGATCCTCACCACAGACTACCAGCTACAGAGAGAGAGGTTGAGGGAAGACAGAAACAGGGAATCAAATTTTTCCAGAAATTAATGTGCATAATAATAAGATTGTAAACCTATTTACATTTTATTTGTTATTTATTTTTATAATTTAACAAAATCTAGCTCCTGCCTTTTCATATTCCTCTTGAATTATTCATTTAGTAGTGACTTTCCCCTTGTCATTCTCAGACATCCAAATTCCTTCTTTTATTTTCTTAAATTTCACTTTAAATTGTTTACTACTTGGGAGGTCCCAGATCTCTGAAGGAAGTGAGGGCTGTCCCAGGACTTGAGTATTCTTTCCCCCTTCCAGTGACAGACTAGTGAGATCAAAAGTTGAAAATCTTGTTTTCCATCATTGTTACATATTCCCCTAAGGATATTACCCGAACAGTGTGAGGCAAAACAACAGGGGACAAGTCTGCTGGCAAGAAATTCTGTCTCACCACTTTGACCTAATATGGAAATCTTTTGTGGGTGGTGGTGCTCAGTGCAAGTTCCAGGCACAAGAAACTTGTAATCCTTGTCCTCTGCACCTGTCTGGGCTACTTCTTTGACATTTATTTATTCATTACTACACACACAAACAAAAACAAACAAACAAAAAACATTAAAATTGCCCTTGAAGCTCTTAAAATAGGTTTTTTTTTCATTCAGCTGGACAGTTTCTCCCAGTGTTTCCTTGATGGTCTGTTTAATTTATGAAGTTTTGGAAAATCAGTTCTTTCACTGCTGACTGAATGGTAAGAGGGACATCATGTTACCAACCAGACTTTTATCCTAAAGATTGAATTAGACCTCACAAAAATCTCCATGAAAACTGGCAGTAAAAATAGACCTAACAGGAAAAGTGTGTTTGTACAGTGACTGTTACAAGATCAGCAGAAGCAATGGTTTAATAAAATGGATTTTTGGGGTAATTTTTCTAAAATTTGGTTACCTCTTTGGAGCAAACACTGCAGCCACAACAAGGCAAATGACAACAATGTCTTTGAGGGGATAAAATATCATACGCTGGGCCCAAGAAGTGAGCACATTCAGACCTTACTGGCATGAGAGTGCCAACAAAGAGTAGACATTTGGACTGTGCAAAAGTAAAAGATAGATAATAGAAAGCAGCCAAAAAAAAAGTTAGATCATGGTATAAGCAGACATGAACTGTGGGACTTCATGCCCATGAATCCAAGAAACAAACAGCAACTGAACATTGTCTCTGTATGAACAGCTTATTTACATACCAAAAAAGGCACAAATGTCTGTTGCCAGCTTGTTGTGTGTTTCATTTACTGTAGCCTCATGATACCACAAAATTCACATTGCTTCTCTGGAGGAAAATGGCATAGCCACAAAGTCATCTCTGGAATACCTGTGACACCTGTAGCAGCTCCAATAAGAGCTCAAAGCTCAGGTGAGAGGTTTTTTGAAGTGGTAAAAACATTGTTTGTGTAATCTCAAGCCAAGCCACTGAGTAGGAAAGTCATGGTCTCTAGTTCTCAGGTGGTTAAAGCCTGAAGGACGAACTGACCCTCATCACTGGGTCAGTCAGAAATCTTACTTTTTCCTCTCAGAATGCCTCTGTTGCTACACCCTTGCCTGTGCTTTGCAAAGGCAGCAGTGGGAGCTGTAAGGCACTGCTAGGAGGAGTCTGAGTCTTCTTTCTGGCTGCATTTCCACCTGAAGAAAAAGTAGCTCTCTTCTGCTGGACTCTCACACACATTTCTCTCTAAAAAGTAATTACAGCTTTCTCTTTGAATTTTGTAATGCAAAGATGGCCCTGAACAGCTCTGTCCTCTCACTCCTCAACAAGTACATATAAAATACTGCCTAAACTGTCCTTTCTTGAGATTTCCCTGCATTAACTCTAGAAATGTTATATATCTTAGCTCTGGGTTTCCACTTGACCCAGTGGATCCTAGTTTGCTCCAACATCTCTTTCAAGCTGCCTCAGCCTTTCCCTTTATATGTCACTGCCATTTTTTATTTTGGGATAAACAGGGCTTCATTATGCTATGAAGAGCAAAAAGAGGAGATACGTCCTGATAAGAATCATGTACCTATGATCAGAATTCTAGAACTGAAAAGCCATAGACCCTCTATATCTAAATAATCTTTGCATAATGAGCAACCTCATCACAAGCAGATAATTTCTCCATGTCATTTGTATCACCTCTGGAACAGGGATCTGGTGACATGTCTTGCTCCTATCTTTGTAAAGCCAGGGCAGCCTCAGCTTCCTGAAACCTGCAGGAAACAAGAGAGGAAGGATTTAATATATTCTCTAAAGGCCACAGGAAAACTGGTAAGTTATTTGAATTGGATTGAAACAAGGGACTTCTTGTTCCATCACACCTCTAAGTGGTGACTGAAGATGGCCAGGAACAGAAGCTGAGGAGAAGGTGTAAGAAGGTGCAAGAACTGGGCATAGTACTGCGATACTTCATGTGCTGGGAATACTGCCTGTGCTTAAAAGGTATATTCATCACTTACACAAGGCATAACTGCTGTCTAAACATTTTGTAACACATCTAGATAGTGATATTTAATTTTGACCCTATTATAGGAAAACTAATGTCAAAATAAGGAATCTGATGGATGTGTCATTGTTCACACTTTCTTACAGAGGCTTCGATCCAGTTCCCTCTGAGTTTATTCAGATCACCAAAAAAAATTATTTCCCTCATGAAATGGAAGCCATTATGCCAAGATACTTAGAAGTCAACCAACTGCTCAGTTAGAAGGAAGAGAAAAAATCATGCCTTTCTTCAGACAAGCATGCCTTCCATGAGGTTGATAGTGGAATGTGATGTGTTAAATACTTCCATCATGATCCAGGAAAAGGTAATGCACTCCTGTGCAGTCTTGTGACTGCTGCTGTAGCAGTAGAAGCACAAACCACACACTACAGAGATGAAGCTCCTCAGCACTCTGTACAGTGTAACATTGGTGGCAAGTGAGTTGGGGCAAAGCAGTGCAATATGGAAAATTCTTTCCCCATGTTCTAATTCTGTTCTTAGCATGACGAGGCAGGAACTACCCTTGTAAGCAAAACTGGGAGAAAATCTGTATGTAAGCCAAGGAAACATTTATTAACTTTTGGGGATCACCTATTTTCAGATTTAAGCTCACTACTGAAGCTCACCTAGCTGTGGCTAATTAAGGATTTTCAGGTAATTTAGCTTGGTTTAAACTTAAGGTTTAAAGAATAAAGGGAATGCACAATACAGACAAACCATAATTAAATGCTGCCATAGCTTCAGATGGGATTAATCTTTAATTTAGGTTAGCAATACTGAATTAATAGGAGGCTTGTGAACACTCTCCAGACTTTAGTGATGTGCTTTTCCTGTTGAACCTCCTTCTGCTTCCAAATGCTTCCCCAAACACACCACATGAATTTAAACTTATGCTGAAGTCAGGAGGTGATAATCAGCCAAAGATACATGTTTTGTCCTCTTCCTCAATAAGTTTTTTATGCCCAGAAAAGAAGACAGCTTCTTGAAATTGGTGTTACATCCAATCACTGCACGGTCAGAACATTTCAGCATGAGGAGGACACAGAAGGAAAATGAAATCAGAAAACTTAAAAACTGGGCCATGAGTAACTTGAGGAGGAACAGCTTCTTTGTGTGGTTTGGTCCTATGTAACTGAAAATAGAGCTGTAAGTATCCCTATGAAATCTTAATATTTTAAAAGCAGTAATAGAAAAGTAAAAGCTTAGTCATCCCTAAAAGGAAAATCTTTTTCCTCAAGTAGACAACTCCTGCAAATATATCTGAAGGTAGTCAGCAGATGTATTGCACTTCTATCAAGTGCTCTTGATATTTTGTATGTCAAATGATATCTTCACTGTCTCTATCTATGGCTAAAGGATGTCTTTCTCAGAGGTATCAGAAATTACTGCTTGTAGTCTCTTTCTCTTTTAAGCACATCATTCTTTGGGAAATCTGGTGGGAAATAAATTCTCTGTCCCACAATTTCCAATACTTCAAAGCAGTGCTATGTTGAAAAGCCCCTCTTCAGTTTCAGAAGACGTCAAAATTTTCTGTTTCAGAGAAGTGAATAGATCAAGTCCCAGATCAGTGTTAAACAGTACTGCTTATGCACAGGAGTATTCCAATCTACTTCAGGAAATACTAATTTGTTGCAAACCCGCAAGGTGGTATTACAAGGTAACTCTTCAAGGATTTCACACTTGCTGAGCTTTGCCTGTATGTCTTGGACTTTTCTAATTATTTTGAAAACAAAATTGCCTCTTAAAGCAGAGTCAAGAGAAGTATGCACATAATTTCTAATCTGTAGTGATGTCATTAGTAGCCTATGGCTTCTCTCTGGAATATTTAGTTTCCTTTCTTTTTAATAACATTGCAAGTTTCAGACCCTTTGTCTCCAATACTGGTCAAGTCTCCATTTGCCCAATCCAGTTATGGGAAAATAATATTGAAAACCTTGACTTTGTTTGAATTTTGACAAAAACTCCAGCTTGAGGTCTAATGAGCTGAGGACTTAGCTGAGGACCTCCCCACTAGGTAGAGCTGGTGCTCTCCTAGACACAACTGAAAGGTAAATTTTCACACCTTGTGCTCCACCCTCCCTGCAATTAGGCAGAATAGATATATAGGTTATTCCATACTCTTGTGCTGGGGAAATACAAGGGAATGACAAACCTCAAATCAGCCCCATTGGAAAGCCAAAAAGAGGAAAAAAGGCTTTGTGTCACACAACCAGTATTGCAATGAACAGAAGGCAAGGCTGAAATGAAAGTGGTTCCTTTGGAAAAGAAAGGCAGACCTAGATATGCTAAGGAATGAACTCAGAAAGTCCAAAGTTGTATTTTCAGTAGTTTCAGAAAGCAGTGAATTGGGCCAAGCATCTTCCATCCAATTATTTTACAGCATCTTGCATATCTCTCTGTTTCTGCACTGTGTTCATATGAGTATAGCTGAGTGAACTTTCAACATTTTAACTTAATTTGGCAGCCTAGAGGCAAGAACTCAAAGTCAGCAATGGATAACTTACCCTGCATCTTGGGGTAGCTTAGTTGCATGGTTAATTCTGTTTCTGCAGAGAATGAATTTCCAAAATCCTACTGAGATCCAGGCTTTTAAAGCAGCAGTTTTAACTTCTGTGATTTTATCACAGGTCTCTGTAGGTTTGTTTATTCTCCCTCAGGCCTCAGCTCCCTGTTTAAAACAGGAAAATCTCCTCTTCCAGTTTGAAGGAAACATCATTAACTTCTGCAGCACCATTTTTCATTATTATGGATTCCCACAAGTCTTCTGCCTGGGACTTCATAGTCTTGTCAAGCAATGCTGAGAGTGAAAGTTTGGCTCTGGAGGTTTGAGAGCTGTGACTTTAGGCTATATGATTTAACACTGCTACTAATTTTTGAAAGGCAGAGACATCTATTTCTTTATTTCTGCACAATGGATTATTCCTTCAGCACTTATCCACCAGTTTGTTAAGCTGGAAAGAAAGCACCGAAGAAAATACAGATGTTACATAATCACAGAATTAAGTTCCATTAAGTTCTTAATTACGTCAAATAATTAAAGTTCTCTTGCTGTTCCCCTGTACTTTTCATCAGTAAATCTCAAAGTCCTTTATAAAGAAGGTCACTTTCATTATCTTTTCTTTGAAAGAGGGAAAATGAAGGCTTAGGGAGGGGAAATTGCTCATCACAAGGCCAGTGGCAGGGTCTGGATTTGAACTGCAGCATTTGAATGCTGCAGTTCATGTTAAAAGATCACGGGGGCCCAGAGAATTGTGGATATCCCGCTCCACAGAAGAGTTCAAGGCCAGGTTGGATGAGCTCTAAATAACCTGCGATAGTGGAAGTTGTCCCTGCCCATGGCAGGGGGATGGAATGACACAGTCTTTAAGGTCTCTTCCAGCCTAAAGCAGACTATGATTGATATTGTTCCAAAATTGCACAATATACACAAAAAATGTTCTCACTCTCTTTCTCATTCTCTCTCTCTCTCTCTCTCTCTCTCTCACACACACACAGACACACACAGACACACAGACACACAGACACACACACACACGTGTGTGTATATATATAATATCTTGGGCCACTGAAATTTGATAACCACTTTTATTTCCTCTGCATCTTTGATTAAATCAAACTGGCTGGATCTTTTTTGAACTGAGCNAGAAAAAGGCCAAATTAATTCCAGAAAATGCTCCTTGATGCTTTTTTCAGTTGAAAATTTAAAAAGATCAATTTATGACTCTGAAGATTCAAGAAAAGCAAAGCTGTAAAACATTAAATAAGCTACATTAAATGGGCCAAGAAATGGCTGGTACATCCTGTTTGTACTTTTGCTTTGTAAATCCTTTTCTAGTAGATATGTCTGCATCCAGAATTTCCACTGGAGCTGATGTCACTCTATGCAGAAAATCACAGTTCCTGCATGCCAAAATTGTAATATACTTCTTAGAGGAAGAAATAAGTTTAATGCATCCATTCATGGAATGCTGAGACAGTTTTGGGGGCACTTTGCTAAGAGGAGCTGTAGTTTTCCTCGCATTTGTCTGTGTCCTGCTTTACATGCAAAAGGACTCTATGAGCAGGATTGTCTCACCTAGATTTGTAGGATAAATATTTAAAGCAGAACTTGGGCCTCATAAAAGGAAGTTGGCTGTGCTGTAGGTGACCACAGATAAGACACCTGGAGAATTCACAGTATGCCTTGTCATGTACAGCAGTGTAAGATGATAAAAAGGCAGAGCAGGACAAGAAAACATTTCCCGTTGATATTGACACATATCAATGCATCTATTGCTTTTATCCAACAAGAGATGTTTCTATATGCAAAATTCCCTTCCTTTATAGAAAAAGAAATGTGAAGGGGTGTTTTCATAAATGTTCTTTCAGTGCATACATTCAGCTACAGCAGCACAATCTCATTCTGAATTCTCGGGGGAACAATGAAGCCTGAGGTACAATAGGAGAGTATTCCCTATATGCCAATTCCCAGCTTTTCAGGGGAAATGGTTGAGGATACATGTGGCTTTTCCTATGAAATCTTTTACTTTGGTTGTACCCACTGGCAGCAGGATTCAGTTACAGGGGCTGCTTTCTCTTTCCTAGCCGTCCTTACACAGATCCTGTAGAGAGGCTGGAACCTGCAGTGCCTTCCAGCAGCAGCTGCTGCTGACAACACACAAAGGGAAATTTTTGGGGTTTTTTTTCAGAATTCATCCTTGCTTTTTGACAAATAGCTGGAAGTTCACAATGCCAGGGACAAAGCTATCCAGGATTTCCAGACAGAGCTAAGAATAACTATTCTTCAGCTGTAAATTCAACAAGCACTGTACTATCACAAATGAGCTTTTCCCTTGCTGGAAGGCAAATGTGCCAATTGCTGCAAGGCTATGTGGGAGCATGTGGCTTCTCTCTGAAATTCATGGAAACATCCATGATCCAGTGGAAAACATGGGACCTGCAACAGATATAACTGCAAACTCAACAGCAGCAGCACTTTTAGTTGCTCTCAGATCTTTCACCAAAACTTTGTAATTAATACAACAGTCTGTTTTACACCCAGGGGAGGAAAAGGGAATTCTGCTGGTTGTCTTGATCTCATTGAAGTGGATTGCTTTGCCAGTAGATAGCATGAGTGTTCTCTGTGCCAAGTTTTAAAATCAAATACCTGGCTTATGTTGCTTCCACAGCAGGCAAGACCTTGTGAAGTAAAACCTAAAATAAAGGATTACTTGCAGAGATGCAGCACAAAGGGTAATTGGAAGATGCAGTTGTCCAAGAGACAAAAAACTTTGATAGAGTGACATGTAAAAACATCCAGAATGGTAACAATTCTGGCAAGATTGCAATTCTGCAGCAAAGTCTTGTTTCAGAGTTTTACTTTTCTCTGAAGAGTTTTTTATTACTTGAAAGATTTGGACAATGCATGCAATAAAATATTGACTACTTGTTTTGAATCAGAGGTAAGTCCAGGCACAGGAAAAGAACCAATATTGTTTTTCTGATCTAAGTGTTATTTCTGTTTAAAACAGTATTTTTATAAAAGTTTTGATTTCCATTAAAAAAAAGAAATGGAAGCTACAAGCAAATACACTGTATTAGTTTTGACCTGAAAGAGACATAAAGAGGAGACTGAAGATTAAGTCCCATAAATTTTGAGTAACACTCAATATTCTTATTATTACTGAAAGCATTTCCTGGTTTGATAAAATATTTTAGACAGGAGGAGAAAATCACTGCCTTACTAGCTATATCTCTCGAAAGTTTTGAATGTCGTTTCTATCAATGTGATTAATGATTTTAGCATTTGTGTATGTCCTGTTGTTTTCTTAACTGAATATGTGCTATCTACACAGATTATTTCTTATGTAATGAATCATGAATCATAAATTATAAATATAGACAGTATTTTAACTTACTTTATTTTGAAAAATCATATGATGGGTCCATTTTCCTAGAAAGTCAGAGTCAGGCCGGGTCCTGCCCTTTGGCCACACCAACCCCCTGCAGCGCTCCAGACTGGGCACAGAGTGGCTGGAG
>VWZD01010934.1:21317-34139 GCA_013396695.1 Sakesphorus luctuosus
AAATATATGTCTACATGTATGCAATATGAATAAAGAATTGAATACAGAAGCAAATTTACTGTCACTTAAGAAACAACCTATAACAAATAACATTTACACTAAAGGAGACTAAATACATACTATAAAATTAATATATAGTAGAGAGAGTGTTTATAGTTACATGTAAACTAGTATGAAGTTCAAAGGAAAAGAGTCAAACTGGCATATAAATCAAAATATCTAAGCTCATTTATATAGTTATGCCAAAGCAAGATTTAGTAGTATGTGGAGGTATATTTGGAAAGAATTAATCCATAGAAGGTAATAATAATTTATAAATATCCTGAATTAGACTTAACAACTTTGTGTTAAATAAATTTAAATTGTACATGTAACATGGTCAGGAGAAAAAAAAATAAAACCAAAATACTTCCTAATTTGAAGGTTGGAAGAATATGGAAGTTACTAATTGAATTATTGTGATAAAAATTGAGAAAAGGATGCACTAAACAAGCCCCACATAAGCACGAAAGACAAAAGTAAGGATTCAGTCCTTCAGAAGGTCATCAGAACTTCAGACAAAGTCAATATATGTGAGGAAAACCCCAGAACTACTCAAAGCTTGCTGTGTTTTCACACTGACAAACAGTCACAAGCTCTTGGCCCAAGGATGCTTTGAATCATCCCCAGACCTTCTTCCCCCTGCAAAATAAATCGGGCAAAAAAACATTTGAATAAGTGCAAATAAAACCTGAGGAGCAGAAGCCATAACTTATGATGCTGCTTACATGATAGACCAGAAAATGCCCTGAAAATTGGAATCTCCAGTTTCTTTCACACTGAACTGCTGGACAAGTGTTTGACTACATATTATGTTATAGCTACAGGACAGTGACAAATCCTGTTTCCTTCTCCCTGGAGGGGGCCCAGCAGCCTCAGTTGGTCCAGCAGCCCTCGTGAGCCAAAGCCACTTCCCTGGGCTGCTTCCAAGTGAAATCAGGTGCCATAGGAAATGACTCTGCAGCAAAGGCAGTCTCCCTCCCCTCTGAATCAGTGCTGGAGCCATCAGGCATCTCACAGTGGGACCTACCACAGAAGATATTAAATCATTTGTGGTCAATTAGCAACCATGGGCCTTTTTCAGCCTGGAGCTCTGGCTCAGCTCCAGGAACCGTCATTTTTACACCTAGTGCCTGCCTAAAGAGTTGATGCATTCCCTGTCTCATTTCTCTGTCCTGAAGCCTTCACTGTCCCGAGACTCCAGCTACAGATGTAAATGCAAGGGTGTAGTCATGGTTTATGCCAGAAACACATGCCATGCTGTAAACACCACCAACACAGCTACACCCACGAGGAATAAAGAGATGCTCCAAAATGCAAGCAGTGCTCTCTATTATTCTACAGCTATTATTGTAGGAAAGGAGGTAGGGGTGGATTTTCTTTTCCACATATCACTAAATGAAGAAGACAGTTTTGAAGTTAGTGCAACTCAAATGCCTTGTGGATGATGACAGGCAAAGGAATCTCATAAATCAAGCACTGGCTCTGAGCTTTGGAGCCCATCCCAGATCTGCCATAGAAAATGCAAAGTTCTTCGGCAGGTTATTTATTCACTGAGGGCTTCAGAGCTCTGAAACAGTAAAACAGAGCAGATGGCAGAGTGGAAAAGTTATAAGAGATCTATTAAAGAAATATCAGAGTTCTACAAAGAAAGTAGTAGGCAGTGGATGTTGTAGTCAGTCTCCATTGTTGCAATATGATGGTTTTCCTGGATTAAGTCAAATTGATGTATATTTAACATTCACCTGTGAATTTTATCTAAGGCAGTGCATGTGCAGGAAGCAAGAGATGTACTTTGCCTGTTTTCCCATGCAAACAAGGGGCTAAAGTTTTAAAGACTATCAGCCATGATAGGGTGATGCATGGTCTTCGCATGAACAAAGGGGTGATTTCTTGGTAATTCATCATATGAAAATGCTGTGGCCAAATTCAGATTAACATGAAACCCTTTGGGACTGTAGTGACTTGGACTCTGGAAACATTCTTAAGCTCAGGATGACAGACAAGGTAAAACTAAATTAGCTCAGGGGCTAATGCACCCAAGTAATAGTTTAAAGACAGATTACCATCTGAATTTTGAGCATGGCATCATAGTGTCTTAAAGAAATAGTGTGACAAAAATGGGGTGAATTTTTACTTGTGCGTTGCCGTCACATGTACAGAAATCACATGCACTCAAACTCATTAGGTGATTTTAGCACTGAATTCAAAAAGTTGTTTTGAACTTGCCTTAAAATATCTGTTTTTTCTAAATGAGAAGATTACAAAAGTGTAATAATGATGATGAAAACAATAATAATAATGATAATAATAAAGCTATCTATTAAACAATAATTCTGATTTTAGTCTATAAAAGCACTAAACTGCTTCATCAGTTCCCAGATATGAAAAGTATTCTTCTTCAGTCTACACCCTGAACTGTTGCATGCTATTTTAGTAATAGTAATATCATTTAAATACTATTATTAGTAATTAATTGCAATTAATAATATTTTATATTTTTCTTAATATTTGTGTCTATAATAATTTTTTATAATATTTGTGTCTTTAAAGTATGTCTTTAAAAGTCTCACAGCAAACATCTTGCTGTTCATCACAGTGCACAGAGTCTGTGGGTAAATTGCCCACCATTTTTATCATCTTATAATCAATATGAGTACTAAAGAAAAGAAAAAAGAAAAAGAAGCCAGTAAGAAGGGCCACAGTACAAAAATAAATCTTTATAATGCAGATTAAGACATTTATCTCTCTGGGGATCCTTGGAAGTGGTCTCTGTTACTAGTGGAAAACTCCCCTTTCCCTAACAGCCCTTGCCAGTGCATGTGGGCCAGTTGCTTGGAAGGGTCTCTATATCTATGCCTCACACAATCCTAATCCACAGTACTCCTAACCTGAGAAAACTGACACCTGATCCATCCCGAGGTCAAGCCTGTGGGCAGGGCATAGGAAGTGTACAGCTCCCAAAAATCCCACTGCTGCTGGGAACAGAAATGGATCTGCCAGTATCCCTCAGTGCCTCTGTGGGAGACACAAGAAAATGAGAGTTAAAATTAGGAGACGAGAGAGGGTGGTGGTGCAGCTAAACTTTGCTTAAAGGAGAAAGTCTCTCCTGCAATGTATAACTACAAATATTCTATAAATAAAGAGTGACCTAGTTTCCTTTCATACCTCCTTAGAAACTCAAGCCTCACACTACAAGTTTAATTACTCCTTCCAAGAATTCTTCTTATCAAGCTACATCTTACAACTCCTTGGATTCCTTGCCCTGTTTTGAAGACCTTTCCAGATCTCTGCTATTTGGGTGGTTAGAAAATTTCTCTTAAATTCCAGTCTAAACTTATGACCAATTCACAATTATTTGATGTGGTGCCAGTATTAGTTTAAAGTAATTTTGCCCCTCTCTTGATGTGCATCCATCTTGAACCTATTTATAAGAAGCTACTGTATTGGCTTTTTTGAGCAGGCTGAACCAAGGCACACTTTCTAATTTGTTCTCTATTCCAGATACTGCACTACTCTCATCATCCAAGTAACCCTGCCTGACATTCGCTGCTGTTCAAGTTCACAATCTTTCTCAAAGAACTCAAGAACCCTTCAAGATCCAGAACCTGTGCATTGTATAAGAATATTAATCTTCTACTTTCATGCTGCTTTCTCACTCCATATATCCTAGCTGCAGTCATGTTAGTTTTTTTTCCTCTTAAATGGGATGAAATAAGCAGGGCAGAGCAGTAAAGTTATTGACACATAGTACAGGTCATTTTCTGTTCTACACCAAATGACAAGACTCCATTTTACAACTCAGAGCCCAATCATAGGAAATTAATTGCATCGCTTTGCATTCTCTACATTCCTCAAGGTAGATTTCAGGTAAATATTTCACCTGATTTTTTAATTTTGTGATCATCTAGTTTTGGGAATACCTACTTACTTTAAAAATTGATATATGGAAAAACATTTGTAAACAAATAGTCACTTTCATTATATTTGATAAGAACAACAATTCCATGTTATCTCTCAAAGTGAAAGATTTTTTGGTTTTGGTCAGCAAACCCATCAGCATTTCTGCCATCTTAGGTCTTTCCTTTAAGTGCCAAGGAAAAATATTAAAACAACCCTAAACCCCTACCACTTGCAAGGTATTTGTGTGCTCTAATACTTGATGAAGAAAGACAAGGGAAAAAAGAGGTAAAGGACAGACATTTCTGAAAACTAGACTGCCATTTAAATTCTGAGGAAACTTTGCAGCTTCATCATCTGATGTCTTCTGTGAAATCTTCAGTTCATTACAAGCTGCCTTTTATGCTCAAATTGGTGGTAAAGCTCAAAGTTTCATCACTAATATTGATAGATATTACTGACAAGTGTAGGTATTATCTTGAATGGGTCACATTCCTGCCACAGGTAGCAGTCAGGCTGCAAGGTTTGAGCATGGGCTTCAGAAATGCAAAGTCCATGAAGTATGAAATGTGCACCAGTAGGCAGTAGGAAAAATTAATGACCTTTGCAATTTTAATGATTTATTTGTGATGGACTTCTATGTTTCTGACATCTTCACCTGCATTCACTTTAGTTCAATCACATGCTGGTTCTCCCTGTTCCTTACCAACTCTGCTTCAGGCTGAGATTGAAACTCAGTCTTTCTTCTTTATTTCTTTTTTTTTTAATTTCTCTTAACCAATTGTCAATATTAAATCCCATTCCAGGAATTTTTTTTGTCAGAAAATTTCACAAGTACTCAGAGAAAATTGCACAGGAACTATAGTTTACTGGATTGAACAAGGCATGTCTGGAAGTGAGGGAAGAACAAATCTGCCAATTAATTATAACTATTTTTTTGTTTTGTTTTAAAGACAAAACCCAGTTTTATAATTTATTAAGAAGATTTGGGTGATTAGAAAGAACACCAAAAATTTTAGGGTACCACAACAGCATTTTAGATTCCCAAATTGTCAGGTACCATGTGCAAAGCGTTCAAGTGTTTCATCACTAGTGTGTTTTCGCTTGCCTGGTCCTCTTTAACGTTTGGAAGGGAAGAGTTTCTATAGAGGGAAGGATATTTTAGACAAAAATTTGCCTGAAAAACTACTGTTGGCAAGCTCTAGAATATGTTCTCCACTCCCCAGCCACTCCCTAGGAATGTGAGATACCTGTAGGCTGCAGATGCACAGGCAGAGGCACATGAGCCAATTTTGAGTTCCTTTATCTCAGGGCCCCACCAAGCAATGACACAGGATCAGCACCAAGTGACAGAGGGATTTTTCCATGCAGCAGTTCCCAGCCTAATAGGTTTGACAGCTGATTAAGCATCTGTATGGAGCACTCAGACCTGGCCGCACGGGCATTCCACAAAGCCAACTCATCTTTTAAATTGTAATACACAAAGCAGCTCAAACAGATGAAAATTGTGCAGCTTGTACAGTAAAGAGTCCTCCTGGCTAAAATGAGAAGGGTAAAAGGGACAGGTGGCTCCTCTTGTGGTGTTTTGTCTTTCCTTGAGGCTTCATGCTTTGTTCTTTTTTTCTTGTCATTCTTGATACCATAATAATAGGCAGTCCAACATATGAAGCACAGATTTAGTAAAATTTGTGTCTTCTAATAGAAATTATTGTGCAAAATAGACTTTTTGTCTTTATGTTACTTATAAATTGCCTCTAAGGGTCAGTATGTCCTTTAGGCCAGGGTTTGCACAATATTAGAATGAATACCTGTGATCCTGATAAGCAAAGACAAAAAGCAAATTCTTCAGAGATTTCCCCCCTTGGGCAATACTTCAACTCTCTTCTGAGAATTTTGTAGAGACTTGCTTGCTGGAAGGTGTCTGTAGCTGTAAGTGTATGACTAAATAATATTCCTTTCAATTGAGATCTCTAGAATAGCTGCAAATGCTGCTTGGCACATACAAGGAAACAGAGAACACGGAGAATTATTGAATTAAACTCCATCTTTTTCCCTCTAGAAAATAACTTGGGTACACTTAGTGAATAAAACAAGAGCCTGCAATGAGATCAGGTAGAAAGAGATTTAGGGTGATATTTTGTTCTTAAGAACAAGCTAAAGAATGAATGCAGATGAACAGAAAACACAACAGAAGAGAAGCTTGAAATCAAATATCTTTATTTCTACTGATGTTTTGAAATAAACATGATGGCCATTTTCTTGAAGGTGCCTTGTTTTTTGACCAGCAGTATTCACTCTGTTTGAGATGAAGACTGGCAAATGTTAGTCTGAGTGGGGAAGTGTAGTAGAAACCTCAGCACAAGAGGAACTACTGTGCTCAGCAGGGCAAACCGATGAACTAATAAAACATGCATTTTTTAATGTCAACCTCAAGAAGCTGTGAGCACCAGAGACCTTTCACAGATGTCGAAGCTTGCAACTGCTGTCCTGTGAGTAGCTGTCACAAAGAATTTGCCCCAGTCCACTTTTGCTTTTTTCGGTTTCTGCTCAGCTACAGAAAAGTATCTCAATCAGCTCCATGAGGCTGCCACTGCCTTCCACCATTTCCATTGAGATCCTTGTGATTAGATAGCCATATTGACCAATAATTTTACATATTAATTCATCCTGTAATTTATGGAGAAGAATAGTAACTGTGAATAAGAGCTGCAACAGTCATTACTGCCTTATCTAACTAGAAGTTAGACTTTCCAAATGCACATGAATTCTCTGCCCATTTTCAGTAGCTTTTACCTTTACTTAAGTATGGAGGGAAAAAAGCTGTTGATCATAAGAAACTAAAAGAGTAAAACTTTTGTTGTTTATTTGTTTGTTTGGGTTTTTTTAATGAGATGCTCACTTTCTCTGGGTAATAAGTACCATAAAATAGTTTAGAACAGCTGAACTCCATGGATTGTACAATTCACACTCAAGACAAGTAAAGCTTCTTTTTATCACACAGAAAGAAAGCTGATGGCATATAAAATATAACTTTTACATGCTGATGCTGTCAAGTTTATAACACCTCCTGCTACATAACACCAATCATTGTAGTTTTATTCCTTTGACAGAGACAGAACAAAATACAAAGGCAGCAAGTAATTTGTTTGGGGTTAAACACAAAATCGGAGCCAAAGCAAGGCTACTCTTTTTCACTCTCTCATAAACAAATAGCCAATACCTACAAGGACTGAGGCAATGGGATTGAAATCCAACCTTGAATAATTCACTCAAAGCCAACAACTACCCACCCATACCAGTTGTGTCCCTTTCTGCTCCTGCCTGTTTTCATCACCTGTTTTGACAGTTCGAGAAGACAATTAGTTTCCTGGAGTCTAGGCCAAAACACTGGGCCAAAGACAGGGCAATATACACAAAGAGGCACCTTCTGCAGCCTGGTGTCAGTTGCCTGCTTCTGATTTAAGGGCAATGAGTCTTTCCTATCTCTGTTGTGAGCATTAAGAGAGGAATCTTCTGTCTCTGCAGAACCAGTTCATTTCTCCCTCAAGTTATTGCATTGTCTGAACATCAGAGTAAAGAGAGTCCTGAAGAAATGGGGGAGTATGGAAAAGAATTAGTGCTGTGTAGTTACTGGAAAACACTATTTACAGGTAGCATGTTAGTCCATTCACTTTGGTATTGAATCTGAAATGCTATGAACATGACAGATTTAGTCACAGTGGATCACTATTTACACAATTAAAGTTAGCAGAGGAGCATAGGACTCTTTTCAGAGAGGTATTTAATGTGCTTTGATATGTTCAGGAGCACTGAATTTAGGCTTTTTTTGTCTTTCATGTGAAATAGTAATAATGAATGGACTTCATGCTTTAACTTCATTACAGGACTCCACAAGTATTTTCCATAAGTACAACAATCTCTAAATAATCTGTTACCTTTTAAACAGATTGAATCTGGTGTTCTTCCGCTGTAATTCATGACTTTTACTATCTTTCCTTGTCTTTTGTACAGAGTGCTAATTTGAAGACTGTAGTACTCAAGATCACTGTGCACTGTCAGGAGAGATTCTATTTATACGTCTGTCAGTGTCTAAATGTGAGTTTTGTTTTTACTGTTGCACAATTCTGCAGTTATTGTACCTGACACAGCTGCACCTTTGTTGAAGAATGTGTTGCAATCCCTTTTCAGCTCCACTTTAATAGCAGCAGGACGCTCCTCTGTAAGAGCTGAGTAGCTTATACATAGTTGGCTGTCTGCCTAAGGCAAGACTTAAGATTCTTGTTTTAAATATTTTGGTTTGCTTTCTTTCTGTTCAAGGTGGTTTTGAGGGATTTTATTTACAACCTTGCTTTCTCCAATCTTTGCGTCCTTTAGTTTTAGAGCAGTCTGATGAATCTTCTTGAATGTTCCCTCCTCACTTCTACCAGCCTTTTTTCAAGGCTAGATAAGAGAATTAGAGCAACTGCTGGTCTTTACTTTGTTACAATGCTGAAGATCCAGGACAGTATTGGGTTAGCCTGAACTGCTCCAGTACCTCTTCTCACATAGTGACTACTCCTCTGGGACTAGTGAAAAAGTCTGCAGAGAGCAANAGTGAAAAAGTCTGCAGAGAGCAATGATGGATAGTCAGATCACAAAGAAAGCATCTCATTCATCTCCATTAGTCAAATATTCACCGTGCAACCTCCCTGAAAATTGGAATATTTTGTTCACTATTGTATTTTAAAATGCAAACTACACAAATTATATATGTATGTATGTATGTATATTGTCTCTGGAAGGTAAATTAAGCACAATCATAACATCTCTATATCCTATACTTGAGATCTTCCACCCTCAAATTTGAGATATTTTATCATATTCTTTCAATGTGCTGCTTTTTAAAGTAGAAGAGGTAATACTCAGTAATTTTTTCAATTGCTGAAGAGCCATTTCTCTTCTCTTTTTGTGTGCCTTGAAGTATAGTAGCAATTGAGTTGCTGCTTCCAATTCTGCTCTTCTTCTATTCAAAATACCACATTTAGACAGGCCCTCCTCTACCGTGCTGTTTGCTTTTTTTAACATGTGCTGACCCAGGGAAAAATCACATGTGCTCATCCAAATGTCTCAATTATCTTGTTCGCAGCTATTTTCTCTGGAACAATGTGTATTTGTAGATCTAACATAGATTTAATAAGAAGAGTATGCCTTCAAATTCCAATAAACTTCAGAAGTTTGTTGGAGTTGCCTCTAATGAGAGGGCACACATTGCAATTCTTTAGAGAATTGTTCAGTCTTTCAGTAGGAGAAGTAAGAACTTACTGTACAACTAGTGTTTTCAGAGGAATGAGGAAAGACCACACTGTTTTACAACTTGTGAAACATTGAATAAAGCCACATTACACCCATCAAAATACCTGCCTGTCCCAAAGTGCTGGCTGGGGGGACCGAATAGTGCCAGAGCTCCCACTTGAAAGTCAGTGAATGGGGAGAGAAAGACCTCAGTGCCACTCAATTTAACTAAAAGCTTTCTATCAGAACTTCTCCCTCTCATGGAAAAACAGAGTTTAACTACACATCATTTTTCAAGGGAAACTCTCTCCAATTTAAATTAAGGGTGGAAAAGGATCTCATCACTTTTTCAGCCCCAAATGAAAAGTTTCAGTTGTTTCAGGCTTGTTCCTCCTTCTTAGTTTTTCACCTTGGACATTTTAGATGACATGACTTTTTTTGACAAAAGGTTAAGACTTTCCAGTGAAAAAATTTCCTGTGGAAAAGCCTCCTTTTCTGGGTTGTTCTACATATATGTTCTTTGGCCCTTTGCCATTTCTTCTGCATAGAATTTTTAGTTTCTGAATTTTGGTCAAACCCCCAAGAATTTCTTATGGAATCACAAGCCCCAGTATGTTGAGCTCCTTTAAACACAATGCTCTTAAGCTGACTGACTTAAGGTGGGAACAGAGCCCTCCTGGAATCTGACCCCTCTCTAGGTTTTCATCCACTACAAAAGTAACCTATGGATCCCACACCTCTGGCATTTTACAGGTTGTGCAGCCTTCTCCGCCCATGAGAGGTCTATGTGAGACACTTCCACCTCTAAAACACAAAATCCAGAGAAACTCTCTTGTTTAACACAGCAGGATTTTTCCTTCAAATGCTGCAAATACTGAAAATATCTCTAGTATCTCAGACATTCAATGTTGATATCACTTTTCTGCTTAGATTAAGTTGTTTTATATGAAAGATTCTGACCTGAACCCCCTTAGCACTGAGCCTGGCTGACTGAGGACGGTGTGAATAAGCACAGAAACTTCCCAATCCATGATTTTGTTAGCTGGAAAATAAAATAAAAAAGTAAAACCAACACAAAACCAAACACTCAAAACTTGCCAGCACTCTAAATGTAATCCAAAAGCTAAAATAAGGATTAAGTTTAATTGTTCATTTTAAACAAAGTGCAGTCTTTCTGAGAATGCATTAAATAATCCTTTCTTTCAGGAGTCTGCTATAGTTCTGGATCACAGATTATTCTTATTAAATCAACTTAAAGCCTTATTTACACTGTAAGAAGAGAGGAAAACAAAAGTGAGCAAGACAGTGATTTTCATCCTCTAGTTACAGGGCACAGGTGTTTCCCATTCAGGATAATCTTCCTTTCCCCCTGAATTAATACTTCATGCAGCCTTAATAGTGACTGCAATATTGAGAAAACCTGACAAGAACAAATATGGACAACCTGACCAATGGCAACACCTTACATGAAGGGATCAGCTCATTTTTGAGCCATAAAATCCTTTCGCTGACCAATAATTGAGGTTTCTCTTTTCCTTCCACCTGTGGATCAAGCAGCAAGGGAATAGGCTTGCTTGGTGATGTACTGAGCTGACAGTAGGCAGCACCAATTCCTCAGTGTTTTCCTCTCCCAAATTAGGCTTCTTCCACACATATGATTTGGTCAACACACCTGCAGAACGGCTTGTCCATGCTGAAGGTTAGGGGTAAATATGTTTCATTTGTCACCCATGCATTCTTCAGGCAGGAGAAACACTACATAGAAATTTTTCTATGTAGTTCACAGAGATAATGCAAAGATTTTTAAAATGGAAATGAACCAATATTATATTGTTAAATATGGGCCACACTCATTGTGAAACGCTGATCCAAAATGCTTATGACTTTTGTTTTTGAAAACCCCAAATTTCCTCTTCAAGCTTAATACATTTTTTCATCTGTAACACACACAAGAATGTGAGATTAAGCTTCTCCCTATCTCTCATGCAACCTCTGTTGCAAAAGTACACTGAATTATGTGACTAAATGAACTAAGTACCATCCTTTCTCCCTTACAATTAATTTTCCCACTTATTGCACTATATCTTCAAGTTTTTAACACTGAGAGGTTGGAAAAGTGGCATGTGCTTGCCCCTTGAATGATAAAAATCATCTGTATAAATATCATCTCCCTTTATAAATAAATTAAAATCCCTAGGCATGAAAACTGAAATTAAACATGAAATTAAATACTCCTACCATTTGGAGGTACATTTGCAACAGCAAAAGGAGCTGTGAATTATCATAGATTTAATCCCTTGTTTTGTGTAAGTTGCTGCACTTATTTTTATTTCAATAATATGGGGGGTTTTGGGGTAGCTGATGAAATAGAGATTCCCTAGGCAATGTACAGGTTATATGTGAAACATATAACCATGAAATATTAGGAGCCTTTTCAACAATTTCTAAACATGACAGTGAAGCAAACAGAATGATACCTGTTAGTTTTGACTGAGAAGAATTGTTCCTTGCAAAGAGTTATTTTTTTTGGCTGATTCAGACCCCGGACATTTATCCAGTCTCTATACAGAATTATCCCTATGAACTGAAGAAGGAAAATAAAGGGCTTATTTTTAAAATAGACTTAATTGTAGGGGGTTTCTTTGTGATATTATTTTGCTAGAACTTCATTACTAGAAATTAACCTTCCTTAAAGACGCTGTGGGGAAAACCCCACACATTTAAGCATAGATTATATGAACAAATATAATGGTTACAAAGACTTCTACTCAAGAAAATTTGTCAGCCTTAAACTCAGGCCAGAAAAATGTTTTCTTGTGTGAAGGAGAAACTTTGATAGCAAGAGGAGAAACTGAGTTCTATGAGACTTAATTGACTCACGCTTATAGATGTCTCAAGCAATGGTAGTAGAAATTTCATCATGAATTTCACTGAAAAGAGGATGCTGTTCCAAGAAAATGCCTGCAAGAAAATTAAACTCACCTCACAGCCACTGAGATATTTGAATGAATAATGGTGGCAGGAAATGAGCCATTTTTAGCAAGTCCAAAAAGAGAAAGAAGGAAGGGTGTTTTCTGTTTTGATTTGTTCCATATTTTAAGAGAGAGAGAACAATTATGTGGATGAAGATATAGCTATTTCTAGTTCAGGAACAGAACAGTTGTGGATTTTTTGACATCAAAGTCTGATGACTTTCTGTCACCCTTGTAGATCTTAATTGCACACAGTCAGCTGGTCAGAGAATTCTGCTTCTTCAGTTAACCACCTAAAGAAAGGTATGATAAATATATGCAATGCTTATATATTTTTTGGAGCATTTTGTGGATCTCATTTTTGTGTACTTTTTTGTTAGGTCTGTTGCCATGGATATTGAAGAAATTGTGTTGATTGTGCCTTTTCCAATTGAATAAATGTATTTAAATCCAAAGGATTATATATAAATCCTGTGGGTTATATTCCATGAGGCTTGATTATGTAGTAGCTATTTTACACAGTGTAAATATTTCAGATGAAGAGAAAGACTAATGAATAAGGACCTTCATCTATTTTAATGAGATACAGTAGAACAGTAAAGTTTCTGTAACATTTGTCTTTGTTTATGCCTTATTCAGT
>VWZD01010934.1:39404-58642 GCA_013396695.1 Sakesphorus luctuosus
TTATTTTCTCCTCTCTTCATCGTATTTTCCTCCTTACAATGAACTACTAAAAAAGGGTTATTAGAGAAAGATTTTAATATTTCCTTTTTCAAAAAGACATCTCTTTCTTTCCTCTTCCACTAAAAAGCAACAGGTTTATCTGGTAGGATCATATATACCAGATGTATGATTTGATGGGAAAAAAAACCAACATAAAACAACCAAAAAAACCCCAAACCAGAAAAACATCTACAAAAGGCAAACCAGAGTATTCCTCCCTACTTTCTTGCAAGAGGAAGAATATCTCACTATGTTCCTCTTCATGACTGTCCAATTAGAACGTCTTTTAGAAGTTCCATGAAAGAATAAAAAATTCTTTTGCTTATTTTAAGGGGAAAAGAAAGAAGATAATGTTTTTCAGCCTCTTTAGTGCACAACAGAAAGACAAACTTCATTGGCTACTCTGCCCATTAGACTAGGAAAGAATTTATTTTCTTTTTCCTGCACAGATTGAAAAATCTTCCAAGACTTCTCTTTATTATTTTTTGATACAGGAACTAATCTTCTCCAAATGTCCACAAATAAAAAACCCTCTTCAAGAGAAAGAGAAAGAAAAGTGACAAGGCATAATCCTGCTTAAACTTAGAAAAAAATCCACTTTGTCCCTTTTTGTGGTGGATCAACACATACCTGTGCATCTAAATGCAAAATGTGGTGTGGAAGGGAAGAAGGAAATCTCTCTCAGCCTTCACGGTAATATTTCTAATGAGGAAGATCACCATCATTCTCTCTGGGGGGATAGAATTTTTGAAAACATTTCATTCATTGTCCATGTAGGAGATACGTGATCAACTTTACTCAGGCTGAGAACTTGGACAGATGACAAAGAATGTTCATAACTAAAAGAAGATAATTAAATGTTCTCCTTATTTTCTGTTTGATCAACCACTTTCATTTTGTAAGGACAGGAAAAACATAGAGGAAGAAAGTAACAAAAGTGAAACTGAAACTGAAATTTCCTGTGAAGTCAAGACATCTGGGAAGCCTGCTGAAAAACACCTTGACACATCTCAAGTTACATGTTTTTTTTTGTTGCTTGGTAACAGGCATCAGAGTTACCTTTCATGTTTTATTTTCCTCTGTATCCACTACTTACAGGCGATTTATTTCTGTGACACCAGAATCCCATCACTGAACATCTGTCATGTGGCCTGTCTCTTAAGTAAACACCCTTTTGCAACCCTGACTTCTCCTAAATACATCAATATTTCGTTTGTACTGGGAAGTATTAAGATGTGGAAATACCTTTTGAAAAGACTCCTTATCTTCCAGGGTTGCAGACACACCTGAGAACACCGTAAGAAAAAGCAAATCATGGAGAGAATGAAAGGAAAAATAAAGAAAAAGAAAGAAACAGAAAAAGAGGAAAACCTCTCATATCAAAACCTGTCAAATG
Source organism: Sakesphorus luctuosus (assembly GCA_013396695.1). Taxonomy (NCBI): domain Eukaryota; kingdom Metazoa; phylum Chordata; class Aves; order Passeriformes; family Thamnophilidae; genus Sakesphorus; species Sakesphorus luctuosus. The sequence goes on from VWZD01010934.1 coordinate 40,840, forward strand.
TTCTTTGAAAACAACTTCAAAATGAAGTGCTTGGGTTCAAAAGTAAAAAGAAAAGGCATTTTGTATTTGCATTATAGAAACTGAACAGCTCTTTTCATAAGACTACTTGCCTGAAATACCTTGTCTGCCTCCTGCCAGACTCAAAAAAGTGTCATCTTGCAGCAACAGTACTTTCATGTATTCTGGTGCCCCTTAAGTTTCTTCTGGGTCATGGTGAAAGGACTCTGAAAAAATCTTTTAGTTTGGCTGGAAAAAAATGCTCCCCTTAATGACACAGATAATCAGTTGTAAAAATGTATTTGAAAAAGTTGCTGAACACCTGGTGAATACAAAAGCTTTTGCTGTATATTTATTTTATCTTTTCAAATAAATGCTCTCCTTCAACAGGCTCCTCCAGACTCACACTGTTTAAATGGCAATTTAAAGCAGAGTACTATGGAGAATTAGGCCCTATACAGAGCAGGAGGCTTCAAGGCCATTGCTGAAATGCACAGCTTTTTCACCAACAGCAGTGAATTCTGAACTAAAACTGGCTCACCAGTGTGTCCTTCAGCACCACTTTCTGCACCATCTCCCCAGGGGCAGAACTTGGTGCTTCCCTCTATTTAACTTCCATGGTTCCTGCCTCGGCAGGATATGACCCCAAGGTGATGCAAAGGCAGCACCAAGTTGGGACTCAAGGCAGGAAGAGAGATTTGGTCAATTTTGACACAAATATCATAAACGCAATATTTTTTCATGACACATGTGATGGCTGAAAAATCATTCAGTGAAAATTGGTTTGTTCTTAGTCTTGCTGTGGATTGATTGGTAGGCATTTTCATTGCCAAGAGCATTGACAAATTTATGGACTCTAAGTTTATTTTTACTTTGATTTCTGGCTGACTGGCTAAGTACTAAATAGTATTTATGACATAGATTTCCCTCTTTTGGAGTCAGGAAGCCACTCAGAAGTCAAGACCTTTGAAAGAAAACACCCAGACATTTCAGAGGCTATAGGTCCTTTTGTTGTCATCACAAGAATGAGAAACAATTAAGCAATGTTGGGTGCTCAATGTATTTTAGAGGACTGCATTTCTCTGTAAGAAGAGAGAGAACTTCCTTGCCATGGCTGCTTGGGATTGCCTTGTGGCAGCTTCTCTGAAACCAGAGGGGAACTGTTTTAAAAACCAATGGTCTCTTGGCACTTCATCCGGTGCCATGTTGAGAACAGAATTGTGTTCTGGTTTTGCCCCTTATCTTCCCTAAGGACAAATGATTTTTCATTGCACAGTGCAAATGTACAAAGAAAACACAGCAAAGGTATAAGGCAAATTTATTTTTGATCTTGACACTGCTGAGTATGTGTATTGAGTGGGTAGTCAAGCCAAGGCAAGTAGCACTTTTGTCATGCAAAGGAGGAGAAGATGTTGAGGACTTCTTGAAGTCAGCTGCTCTCATTCAATCCAGAGTCCATTAAGATTCAAGGCAGTGCAGACAGAGCCAGAAAATGTGTTCCTCCCAGAATGTGCTTCATCATTAGTAGTAAACTATTAAATGACACAATTTGCTCTTTTCTCTCAGGCCACTTCACAACACTGTTCATCTTCTTTACCAATTCTACCTCTGAATAGCTATAATATCTAGTACATTACTACTTGAATAGACTGTTCATTGCCAGAAATGCATCTCCACAATATTTATGTCAGGATTAAATATAAAATGAGTCACCAGAAAAGATTTTCAAAAGAAGGTAGGAAATAAAAAAGCCCTGGGAATAGAGCAGAAAGGAAAGCAAGTATGAAAATAAAATGAGATGTTAATTAAAATATAAAAGGAAACTTAGCTCTAGCAACAATCAGCTGGAAGGTCTCTTTGACCCCAGATTTCAATGCAGGAAGTTTTTCAACATAGGGTGAGATAATTTTATGAGGAATATGAAGGAAACATCCAATACGAACCACAGTGTCATTTTCTACCTTTGAGGAAGGATGTTGGAAGAAAAGCTCTGAGAAGGGCACTGTGCCAATTTGTTGTTGAACTTGAGGGTAAAGGAGCTTTAATGGGCTACTTTAATTTCTGCCACTTCTATGAAACAGAAGGAGTCTGGGTATCCAGAAACACAAAACGAGCCTAAATCAATCACTTCAGATGATGGGTGGCACTGCTGTGGTCACACATGTCACCCCCATAAGTGACAGAGGCCAGAGGGCAACATGCTGTGCCCTGTAGGGAAACAGGGGTCAGCCAAGAGAGCCACATCCACAGAGAGAAGGAAAACTCCAAATAGATGCTGTTATCAGGCAGGATATACACCTGACTCATGCTGTCCTTCAAATCCCAGAAAACATAGTGGGCTGTTGATAATACACATCACCATCCGATAATATGAAGTGCAATATAAGGGAGTGCATTAATAAATCTTGTTCATATGGTGAATATGCATTTATAAGTTATGTATGTTATACATACATCACTGTCAGTCAGTTGTCCAGCAGGGCCTCTTAAAAGTTGACACTATTGTTAGAGGTATTTTTTTTATATCAGTCATTTTAACTGGACCTAAAAGTGCAAGTTACTACCTGCATTCCCTGGCACACTGGTCAGAGGATGGTGACTAATCTCAGCAAGTGTTAAGTCAATCCACAGGAAGCCACTACCAGGTCTGATAGATGAGACCAAAAAAGCTCTAGCCAATGTCAGGACAAGGGATTGGGCCAAGGCAAACAGAGAAAGGGGAGAAGGATGGATTTGCTCCATATCTGCTATGCAGAACAAATATTGCTCATAGCAAAGACTTTCAAAGACAGATTTTCCAGAGCATACTTGTCAGAGAATACTATTTTTTCCATTTTCACCTGGCATTTTTTAATCTCCTCCAAAATCCATTCATTTCAAGTAAGAAATTCAAGCTTTTAATCCATAGTCAATTTTGATTTTATGGAAAGCCCTTCATTTGATTACTTTTCTGTAGGTAAAACTCATTAATTTATGTGAAAGCTGATTGTCATTTGTACTGTCCAATACCTTCCTACTCCTGAGCTTTCAGAAAGACTTTGAACTTCATGAGGGTTGTGACAAAAATTCAAGTCTTTTCAAAACTCTCACAGTTTTGCATGGTGGTTCATGGTGGATGCAATCTCACGTAACACCAAAACCTGCAATTTTCTTTCTCTTAGTACCTAAGTTGTCTTTTAGTGGAAAGAAACCTTTCTGTCAGAACATATTAAAGCAGATGTCTGAAGTCTCTGGAATCATGTCAGAGAAATCCTATTTCTGCCCACTGATTAAGAGAGGAAGCAGATAGTTAACTCAGAGGTTGGGGTTTGTAGTGCACCCATCTAAAGAAGGGTTCAGATCACATTACTGCTTGATGTAATTGTTCTTATAACACAATCATCTACTACCAATAACAAATAAACATGTCTGGTTGCATAGATAGCTGAGGCTATCTATGCATTGTCCTAATCACAGGGTACATTTTAAAATACACTAATTGTAAATATGCTGATAGCAGCAAAGATTCATTCATGCCTCATCAGCTGTTTCCAGGGATTACTGTGTGCCCACCAGAGCAGATGAGCTGAGGACCAGACCTCAGATTTGATCTAATTGCTTGGCTACAAATTTCAGTTCAGCTGCTTTTCACTTCAAGTAGGGTTGTTCTTGCTGGGCTTGGTATTTATTTCCTATGGAAAATCTAGCAAGGAGGAAAGACAGAAGAGGAGACAGTAGGAGTTCTGGTTTGCTGTCAGTGGGCCCTGGCTGAAGAACTTTTCAATCTATTTGGATAAGGTTCAATCTGAGGTCTCTAGTCATACTGCTATTTGTGAACTAAATTTTTTTTTTGTGATGTTCTGTATGTTTTCAGTCAAACCCTGACTTGGGTCTTACAGGCTTCCTAATTCCAAGAGTTCAAAATGTCCTGTGAATGCCTTGGCCAGGAGCTTTGCAGGAGGAAAAACACTGTCCACAACTGGTCCCTGCCAAAATGTCAGTCAGTATCACTCTGAGAGTCACAGGGTGCATCCACTTTCCTTCCTTCATGTGTTGAGGCTCTTAAATTTAGTTTTTCTTCACAAATTTTCCTCTTCATTAGGCAGGAAGTAAGAGAATAACTTAACTGAATGAAGGAATAATTCTGAATACAGGAATAATTGAATAATTGATAGGGAAAGGTTTTGTTGTTTGGGTTTTGTTTTTGTTTGGGTTTTTTTTGGTGTTGTTGTTGCTGTTTTTTCCTGAACTGTTCTAATCAAGTAAAGAAGTAAGACAGTTGCCTATTTTATTCCTTAAAAGTTCTCTCTTGTTCTGTGAAGCCCAGCATGGGAGAGAGTACTGCAGGTGCCTCTCCAAAGGCTAAAGAGGAAAAATCACCTTCTGTGACCTCCTGGTAAAGCTCTTTCCAATGCAGCCTGGAGGTTTTGGACCTTTTTGACAAATGGGCATATTGTTGACTGATGGAAAGCTTGTGGTACCCCAGAACCCCAAACTCCTTTTCTAGCAAGACACTTTCCAGCCAGTCAGCCCCCATTTTGGATGGGTGCCTGGGTTTATTTCTTCCCAGATCCAGGAGTGGACATTTCCCTTTGTCAAACGTCATGAGGTTCCTCTCTGGCCAGTTCTCCAGCCTGTTGACGACCCTCTAAAAGTCAGAACACCTGATTAACATGTCAGACACCTCTCCCAATTTGACAAAAATACCAGACTTGCTGAGGGCACACTCTCCCCTGTCATCCAGGTTGTTAACAGAGAGTGTTGGCCTCAGCACTGAGACTCAGAGAAATGTTAACTTTGTCAGGTCCTTCTGAAGACTAAGTCCACTCTCCGCACCTGCCTAGAGTAGGATTCATCAGAGTCAGGTTGCATGGGATCTTGTCCACTCAGAATATTTCTGAGGATGGAGTCTCCACAATCACTCTGTGCAACTGGGTCCAGTAACCGGACAACCTACAACCACAACAGGAGTCTGGAAGTGTTACTGGTGCCATCATTAAGATTCAGCTAATGATGACAATGTAAATCCAGAATCTTCTTCAGGGTTTCTTACATCAATGACAGCCAAGCTGTCAGTGGTCTGACTCTTCACACATCAACAGTACCATTTTTCTTTGTATTGTCTGCATTTCATACATGCTACTGAATGCAGAAAATTCTGTATATAGATTAGAACTTGTACTTACAGTAAAAAAATGTCAGACTTCTAACCCTAAATGCCAGATACATTTTCCTTCAAGATGCTCACTGACTGAATCAGCACTTGGATCCCATCTCTGTATTTCCTTCTCAAAAAACCCAAAGGGTACACTTCCAAGTATTGAAAGAAAAGTTGATTAACAAGAAAAATGTTTCAAGAATGTAGATTTTTTCAACAAGTTATCAGGCACTACCAAGTTATCAGCACCTCCAAGAGAATTTGGGACTTCATCCCAAAGTCACACATAGTCTTTGTCTCCATGGCAAGAAAAGTTTAGTGTAAAAATACTGTTAAAAATATGATGTATTTTGTTTCCTCTATGCCTTAATGAAAGACATTAACTAGAAAGAATCATGCTAGAATGGTGACTTCACAGCAAGTAATTTCAAAACTATTTACTTTGAATCTCTAAACTCACTCAGCTTTCAATATATTTTATGAGGAATTTCACACTGCAAAATGGTGATAATGAAGTGCATGGTGGATGCATGAAACCTAACAAAAGAGGACTAGAAAACATCAAATGCCTACAAAAGAATAAGTTTTACAGTTGATATTTGTCTTCTAGGAAAGAAACCCCAAACTACATTTGAATGGAATAGCGTAGCTATGGTCAAGAAGTTCTGGGTTAGTATTTCCACTTACAACTTTTACAGCAACACTGAAATCAGTCTGCTCTGCTGATTTCCACTTGCTGACCATCTGTTGTTTTGCCTGTTAAACTGCCTTTCTTGAATTTTACCAGATTTTCTCTTGCTTATGAGTATTGGAAAAGCCAATTAACTTTCTCCATATTTGCACAGCACTATACACAGAAAGCTGTAGATGTGGCTGAAGAATAATAAAAGGAATGTAGAAGCATTAAGTGTTTGTAATAGTACTATTAAACTCCCTGGAAAACTATGGAGCTAGAGGTATTTTTTTTTTTGGTACAAAGAATTTATTGGCCACAAAATCATGACATGTTATCCACATATAAACCTGGTTATTTAAAAATGCTGAAGTTGGAGCTGTCAGGAACATGCAAAGTGCCAATTACAACTTCAGCTTTCAGGCTTTGCTGTTCACAGCTCACCCCTCTCCCTGCTTGCCTGTCGCCTGAACACAAAGCCTTGCTCCTCTCTGATCAGCTGGCTGTCAAGCTCACAGCTTGTTTTCAAGTGACTGCAGAAACATGCCACTGATTAGGACCTTCAGCAAATACACACTCGAGGGAGTGGCACAGCAGTTTGTTTTCCTTGCACACAAAATTGTGGTTGGTATGATGGTGGGTGCAGAGGGACAGAAGGAGACACTGAAGACCTGGGTAAGTTGTCTCTGTTGTGTAGGTGTTTCAGTGAACAATGACAGTCAAGAGAACTGAGAAGATTTTCCACTGTGCTTTTCAGACAGCTTTAAGCACTGTCCAAGGGGGAGTTCTCATTTTGATAATTTGATTATTCTTACTGATACTTGATGTATCTTTTTTTCAGTTGTTATTAACACTTTCATGAATGTTTGCCTTCAGTGTTCCCTCTACAATGATCTTTTTAGCCTCAATAATTTTGTGTATGTTTGGTCTCCTGTGTTACTATGAGCATGTGTACTACAAAGATTTGCTTTGGAAGAGTAAAGTTCAACACTTGCCAAAAGTCAGATCTTAGAAGTATTGGTTAGTTAGTATGTAAATATATCATTAATGCCAAAAAGCAAAGAGTGGCATCTATTTGTAATCATCTCAGCTGGAGCAGTTTACCATCCTCTTCTGTGTATCTCTGTGTCAGACACATGTAAAGTCCTACATCATACATGCAATTATAAAGGAAAACAGCAATAATCCTTCATTAATTTAATACTCACATGTGGTGTTTGGACATCTAGAAGGAAAACTGTTGTTGAGTCCTTATCTTTATGGCAAGAAATTTTATTTTGGGCTTGGTTGTTTTTTTTTTTTTTGGTTTAGTGTTGTTGTTGTTGTTTTGCTTTGTTTTGTTTTTGTTTTGTTTTGGGTTTTTTTTTGAGAGAGGCATAATCACTGTTCATCTTGCCATCACTATGAAACATAAGTTTACATTAGCTTTATTACTATTCCCTATGATACACATTTAACTGGATTAACATGACAATTTGCATTGTAAAAGGCTGCACATTTGCGAGCACTCCATGCATTGTTATGGTATCATATTTGAAGATGTAGAGTCAAGGCAAATCAGAAGGCAGCACTTAAATAAAGAGTTCCATAAGTATTTTCAAACCCAAGTACAGGTTCTCTAGTTAGTCTGTGTGTAGGATCACCTAGATTTTGCAGTGCTATCTGGACTTAGACTGCTGAAATGAACCTCACTTATCTTGCTTGTAGGATTGTGCTATTGTTCTTTCTCAGTGTGTGTGTGTGTGTTGAACACTTTGAGTGTCCCTGTACGGTGATATTTAACACTCTCTGTATTATCTCAGGTTAGAATAATGAATCAGATGGGTAACACTATTTCTATTTATTCCTGGGCTTGAACAAATTTCAGCTTGGCTTTCCCAGATGATTGCTCTGACTCACACGTCTCAGCTCTTTGAGAGGTAGGTGGTTTCCAGTCAATGTAGTGGAAGCTGCTCTTCTTCAAACAGAGCAACTACATGTTTACTTGACCAATAAAAAGGAGGTAAGTGAATATATTTCTAGCAGCTAGGAGACTAGGGTCATGCCTTTAAATATTATGCTAGTATTATTAGGTATACTCATACATTTGGTGTCCTCACTGAGCCCCGCAGCCATTAAGAACTTAAGAACACTTGGATATCAACATTTCCCTTTCCCTCTCCAGAGAAGGTTTGCACACAGATCACACACACTACTCTGACAAACTTAGGTGTGGAGATTCATAATCAGAGCTTCACTACAGTCCTAAGTAGTGCACTGAGGGCTGCCTGAGGTACCTCAAATCTTGCTTCTTTCCCATTTCATCTGTTTTCAAACTAGAAAGAAGGTTTTTACAAATGTTCTTGAGCACCCACACTTCCTTACAAAGAGGATAATGCAGTACTAATCTAACTCAGAGCTACATACTCTAGCTGGGGAGAAAAACATCTAAAGGTTAAGTCTGGCTTTGCAGTCCTTTAGTGAATCTGGTCTTACAAGTTATTTGGAAATTAATTGTGCCTGCCTTGCCTACTGCCTTCTGTCAGACTTGTGGACAATGCTCACAGCCCTGCTAAATGAAGTGACTTTCTCTGTTGATGCCAAAGGGGTTTTTAGTTTTTGATTTTCGTATTTTGTAGATTTTAGGGACACAGTAGATGTAGCACTGTAGATTTTTAGAGGGTCACTATTTCTAACAGTTTAAGTTTAATGCCTTTCTATCACTACCTCTGTCCCAGAACGGGTAGCTCAAATTCCTTTAGTTAATTAATCTTGTTTAGACTCTCTTCAAGGTAAAGAGCTGAATGCTATCAGAAGGCCTGCAGAACGAAACATAAACACAGGTCAGAGTGACCCAGAACTCAGAACATTGGAAGAACTCCAAAAGACCTTTGTGTGCTGAAGAAGAGGAGGTGGATGAAGACAGAGGGTCTTGATGACCCCAGACCCAATTCCAGGGGGTTGGATCAGGGATGGGACTGGGGCTGGACTGAGAAATGTGTACAGTGATGATTGGAGGAATCATATTATAAAAGCTACGGAAATCAAAGCTTAGACACGTGCATGTCATCATGTGTTCCTGTGGGCACTTAGCCTGTTATTAAAGGACCTTTACTTTTTACCTTACCCCATATCAACCTGGCTCGGAGTCCTGCTTTGTGAGGGGCACTCACAGTAACACTATCACAAAATGAGAGAGACAACACAGGAACATTTCCTGGGTCCTGCTGAGCACAGGTATCAGTCAGGTAAAAAGGACAGAGAAAGGGAAAGGGAACTGGGGAAAACACACACAAATATCTCCTGACACTTATGAACAATTTTACTACAATAATTGTAAAGCTGTGATGTGATAAATCAGAGTGAATATGAGATAATTGCATTATCCATGTAAATTTCAAACTTTTCAAATTGTTGTCAATAAATTCTTTGTAGCACAAGACCATCTTCATCCTCATGGCCTCTGTTCAGACTCACTTATATGCACTGCATGAAACCCACTCATTTAGAGGGCTACAGAAACAGATTCTTCACTGGAAATGTTGTGAGATACTAATGTTCTGAAGAATATGATTGCTTTTCTAAAAGCAGCAGCATAGCTAACAAAATGAATTTATCCATGGAACAAAAAAAAAATCCATCAAACTTCAAGATCTGAAAGAATAATTGCAATCCCTTATTGCACCTTCTTGTACAATGCAGGTCACAAGATGTTACTCAGTAATTCTTTCATCAAGCTGTAAGTTCATATATGATCAGCTTTCATTTTAAATAACTCATGAACAGAGTGAAGAAGGTTAATTCCCACTAAGTGTGTAGGAAGGTATATATTCTAGTGACAAATAGATTCAGGCACAAAGCTATGCAGCTTGGCAATACAAACTAAGCATCTTCTGCTTTATAGGTATGTAACACTTGTTTATACCAAGACCTCTTACAGAATCTCTGGCAGTTCAGATGTATCCAAGTGGCTGCTCCTGAGTGCAAAGAAGACTCAGGAATCTTAAACTGCTGTGTTGAGACTACTGTCTCCCTTTTTACTGCAGGAAATGTTGATTTTCCCTTTCTGTTGGCTCTCAGTGGGAAACATCACATGAGGCAATGCAACTTCAGGCCAGAGAACTCTCAAAATATGGTCCATTTCCTTTTCACATGTTTTCCAGGAGTTACTAGGGTACCTACCCAGGTCCTGATGAACACAAAGCTGAAAACAACAGCTCCTACAAGACCCATCTGTGCTGTATTGGCAGGTAATGGAATCTGAAGGGACAGGTGAAGTTCACTTTTTCAGAATGTATCTTCCATGAACTGTTGCAATTAATGAAGAGATTGTATGTTAAGCATGGAATGAAAAAAGAGCAAGAGAGTGGAGATGGAGAGGGGTCTGATAAATGTTGGAGCAACCTGCCCTGTCATAAAAGCAGCAGTTCTGTACTACAGAATGTGTCAAGCTGGAAAAAAAAGAGGTGATGGAGACCATATGGTATATGACAGTCATAAAATACATGCAGTGAATCCAGCTTCTCTTTATTTGACGGTAGGGAATGTCTACAGAACTGAGAAAAGGTGCTTAATACCACACAGCTAAGCTGTGGAACATCTTGCTGCAGTGTACTAGCAATGGCAACAGATTGTGCAGGCTCAAAAGGAGCATCATTAAATTAACAGGAGAAAAAATTTTAAGGACTGTTGAACTCAGTTGAAAAACCCCTGGCTCAGGGGGGTCCCTGAATTCCAATTTCACAATCCAGCTGCTTTGGAATGTACCACCCTAAGCTCCTCCTATTCTGTGTTCTCTTGGCACATGCCACTGACCACTGTGAAAAAGTAGATTTAGTGACTGAACTGTATGACCCACTTTCACCCTTATGAAGCTTTTAAAAATCACAACAGGTGGACCAGATTGGAAATGCTTCAGTCTCTGTGGATAAAATGTGTTAACATGCTAGGATCACGAATAGCAGTACTTACTGTCTAATTGCTATGAATGGCCTGGCTATTTTCCTGCCAAAAACTTGTCAAGGTGAATTATTATGTATGAGGAATATAATCTTGTCCTGGTTTTGTCTTGGATAGAGTGAGATGCAGTAAGATTTTGAAACCAATCTAGTGTACATGGACATGGCCAAGTTAATTGCAAAGGATGGATATAGATGAAGACTACTTTTATCAGAAAATAATATATTTTATACCATTTCCTAAGGAAAAAAACCCCAACATTGCACAATCTTTAATTTCCAGACAACCTGACCCAGTTATTTTCTTATCTATAACATTACATTCACTAGCTTTATTGATTGTTATTTACCTCAATAAATACATTTCAAAACATGTCTAAAATGCATTTAGACATCCATATTATCGATTTAGTTTCTCCAAAAAGGCCTTGAGAAAAACCTAACATATTGCTAAGGAAATGAAAAATTCCAGCAGAAAAATATCTGGGTTTCTTATTTGTGGATGTATTCTTTCTCTGTCTTCATTTATAATGCATTTGTGGAATATTTCTGACTTGAATGGATCAAACTTAGAAAGAAGACATCCCAGCCATACAGCAGATGTCAGAGATAAGAAGGGTCTTCTCAGTTCAGAGGATAATTTTTAAACATTTGGTATCTATTGAGCTCTATGTGGAAAGCTACCTTTCTCCCAAATCTTTTTGCATAAATGCAGATCTTGGAGAAAGAGCCATTAACAGAGAACTGAGTGATGCTTGAGTAACTCTGGGAATTCCTGTCAACTCAGTGCAAAAGCATGACTTCAGTTTCAGTAGGACAGGAACAGGTGTCTGCAGGCAGACAGAGGAAGGAGCAGGTATTTTTTTCTGTCTCTTTGCTTGTGAGGTTGCCAGCAGAGCTCACTGCTGTGCCTTCAGTGGCACTAATGGAAAATCACAGCCACAGGCTGCAAAACTCATCTTCAGGGTGTGCCACGACTATGTGCCATTAAAGGCAGGTGGATATCACTGACTTATTGATGATGCTAAAAAAAGTGGGCTTTCTTTTCAATATATCACGCTAGAACAAAGGATTACCTCAGAATCCTTCTAATTTGGGGGATGGCAGGTGAAATGCAATAGTAATTGCTGGCCATGATGCAAAATTAATCACCTGGAAGTACAGTAGCACCTCTGCACCTTGAAGCAGTAGCATGCCTGGCTGAGTGAAGCAGTAGCATGCCTGGCTTATTGCCTCTGGTGTTGATCCAGATCTGGTTTGTTCCTTCCATATGTCACCTTGTCAGAATCAGATGCCTCAGTAGTGAGAACTCATCCCAAAGTGCATCCATTTCTAGCAAACACTGTGCTTGTGCATACATCTTTGTACTAAGTGGGTGAATGGACAGAAAAAGTTATTAAAAATAATAAATTCTGAAGCTCAAGGACACATTTTGTGAGAAAGTGAAACCAAACTAAATGGCACACTTTTTTGCAGCCGTTGTCTTATTTGCAAAACCTTGTTATGGTCATCAGTGTGGTTTAGTGATAATGCTCATTATTTATAATAGAAGAAGAATAGAATCTGGTCACAATCTTATAAATCTCTTCATTTTCCAAAAATGTCATTCAAATCACGCAATTCATAAACATCAGAGGCTGATCTGTGCTATATCACTGCTAAAGCTTTTTGCTTGCAATGACGTGAGGTAGCACAATAGGTAACAAACATTTCTTTCAGTGACACCTGTGAATGCACCAGGGAGAAGATTTTTAGTTGTCTCACATCAAGAATCATGTCCTTTGATGAATTATTTCTTAGACTCACCAGATGGAATACTGAAGCATTGTAGAATACACATTGCCTCAAGTCAGACTGTGCTCTGCAGTAATTGTGGTGGTGTTTTTTGTTTAGATAGCTGAAGATATGTTCCTGACTACTTGGGTTTTTGCCCATTTGGGACTAGAATAATTTGAAAAAACCCAGAAAAGTAAGTAGACAAACTCTACCTGCTAAATTTTGGCAAGATCTATTTATAATGTAACAAAACACTCTCTGCTCCACTGAATTTTAAAACCTAATTCATAAATGGGCTGCCAGGTTTGACTAGAGCAAACACTTACAAAGAGAATTTGTGCTGTGTTCTTTTCCCAAATAGTACAAAAATCTATCAATGCTAGCGTGAAAAAAAATATGGTGAAGTGTTCTGTTTAAATTGATTTTTGTAAAAGACAAAATATTCAATTTAAAGACACTAAACTAGTTTATCGATCAGCAGAAAAATTCCTAGATTATGGATCTGAATCTAAGACCTAAGAGGAAAACCTGCTAAAATGAATGTAGAAATAGGCTTGGATAGCTACCTTGGTGAATCAGAAGAAATTAAATCTAACACTTGAAAATTATCACAAAATTAGAATCTTATCTTCCACCTGTCTCTGTGCTTCATATCACATTAGAAAATAGAAATAGTCAACTTTGTTTCTTCCTTGGCAAGCAGTAACACATAAGTATTCAATTATAACACGCAAAATTACTATTATTATTTTTAATTAAAAACAAAAAACATAATATCCCACAGAGATTTCAAAAAATCTTAACCTAAATACCATCCCTTTTCCAGCAGAGTTTATACTGTGCTTCATCTCAACTGTTAGACTTAATATGAATCCCTATGGATGTCTCCGAAATTTCTTAGATTTAAGATCCTTTTTAGTCACAAATTACTTGAGGATGAAAACAAAACTCTTTCTACATTTATTAACTTTTGCTGCAAAAGAAATTCCAGATGTTTCCAAACTCAAAACTTCACTGGACTTATAAAATCCACCTAACCCATATTTACCTTTGCTATAGTAAAAGTTGCCAATGTTAGAAATCAACAAAATAGTTAATTTCAAATTAATATTGTATTATCCCTGTCATCACGTTGTTTGGGTGCCTGGTGCTCCTCCTTTTCTCTCTACGATTGGAAAATGCATCTTCTGTAAAGACATGAGCATCACACATGAACTTCACAGCACCTTTCAGCTCAAAGTAAAAGCTCAGGATTGCCTTACAGGAAGCAACATGTTGCATTACAGAAATCATAATCTTTCAGCAGGCCCACAAAAATGAAAAATAGAGATGGAAACAACAGTTTCCATATGGCATTACACTGGTATGCTAATATAGCGTTGTGTTTTCACTCAGTGAGAAAACAGAAATATTTAGGTCAGGTCTATATGTGCAAAACTTCTATCTGGCCAGGCCTACCCCAAGCATAAATAATGGAACTAACTAAAAACAAACTAACTGGTTAGTTACACGTGCTACATGTGGTCCTTGTTTGAGTGACAGAAGCCTTTGAGAAAAGACCTGTTTCCAGGCTCATCATGAAAATATGATTTAAGAAATAATTGTTTCCACATTTGAAATGAGGTTCAGCGCAACTCTGCAACTGAGAGAGGGAAGTAAAAATACATGAACTTTGCTGTGAGAACTTCTCTGAGGTCCACAGTCTGTGTAGCTGTGCCCCTTGTGCACAGGGACTCTGCTCTTCCACTCATTTCTCTTCCATTTTCCCCTTTCCACCTGTCTCTTCCCAGCACTGATCACCCCCAGTGTTCCAGCTGTTGCAGGAAAAATAACTACATGAGTTCAGAGCCTGTTGTGAGTTGGTATCAAGGATGAAAGAAGATGTAACATCTGTTAAAGAACACCGGAAAACTGGTAACAGGATGAGGAGTAAACTGAGGCACCCCACAGCTTTTTTACATCAGTCTTCAATGGCAACTGCTCTTCCTACACCTCTGGAGTGGATAGACAGAAGGATGGGGGCTGGGGGAGCAAACTCCCTCCCATTATTGATACTGAAAAGCACCAGAAACAAACTTTCTACGACCAATTTGTAGGTGTTAAAAAGGGTATTCCTTATTCAGCACGCTGGACGTTTGGAGGAGAGCTCCTCAAATTGAACATGCCAAATGACAAATAGATAGGGCTTTTTATTACACATCCATTTACCTATTCATTAGATATTCTGGTTTGCTTCAGATTTATTTTTCAGTTCCCTTTACACAGTCACATCGTTATTGAAAGTCCTTTTTTGCTCCTTCCAGGTCTTCTTCATCATCTTGACCTCAGTTCCTGAGCATGCACAGCATCATTGTGTTTCACCACCCAAACCTGTAACATTTGGTTTTTGTCTTATCTGGATACACAGAGCTTAGTTTACATCCTGTTTGTGTGAGCCACATCCCTTATCTAATTCTCTAAGATTTCTCTAAGATTATGTTGTTTCTTATTCAGGTGTTCTGGGGTACCGCAAGTAAAGTTTCTATTTCTCCTATTACTGTAATTAAAGATCACATTTGTAATTACATGAAGAACCTGAATGTGCACAAGTCCATGGGATTGAGGAGATGCATCCCAGAGTGCCTGTTCATTGTTTGAAAGTGGGTGTATTAGAACTGAGGGAATTTCTTTGAGTAGCAAGAGTTACTTTAAAGTCGTCCAGGCTTCAGCTGAACAAATAGATTCTGATGGTAGTGAGCAACATCTCTGTTCACTCAGCTGAAAAGAGATGTGGCAAAACTTCCTGCACTTTACACCATGAGAATTCATTCTCTTGAACTAAAATTCACTGCACTCACCCCTTTATACTCCTCTTCTATTTACAGGTTGCTAAACCACAAGGTTTCACCTGCAAACCAAAAGCTTTTTCAGAAACGCTACAGCCATCCTCTTCCTCATTTCTTTATGTAGATATGTGAGAGCAGAATTTAAAAGTTGCATATAGCATTCAAAGAACAAAGGAAAAAAAATTTCAAGAACTCGGGGGTTTGGGAGTGGGATATAGAAATGTTTTGAGGTATGGTTAAAAAGAATAATTTATTCTATGATTTTAGATGTTGGTTTTGTATGGAATTTCAAAAGTATCCATAAATGGATGTATTGAATGGAAAGATGTGATATGTAAAGTAATTTTAAAAATTTAAAATAATAATAATAATTTAGATCCAGAGGATCAAAAGAAGTAAATTTGTCATGTAGAAATAACTCCTATGGTCTGAAGTGAAGTTTTAGCAAAACTGTTCTTCCACAGTTTGATTTTAATAGAGTTGCATGTTTTATCACTATATAAAACTGCTGTATTTTACTCAGTTTTCTGCAGTCATCAGATCTATTCCAACAGGGAAACTCACACAGTAATTTTCTACTGAGAACTACAGTAGGTCAAAAGTTTATATTAACATATTCTCATTTGAATTTGTTTTAAAGTGGAGGAATTGGATTTTAAAGCAAATCCAGTTTTATCCTGATAAATTTGGGAAAAAAAATCTATTACTCTGTGTTATCTATATTTTTCCTTATTAATAGTCTGTTTTCAAGGAACAAATATTCAATATGAGTAAGGAGAAGAAACTTCAGTGTTGAGGCTTTTCTACTGTTCATAAGCTATTAGACTTAGATATAAACTGCTGGCCCATAAAATATGTTTATCTGCCTTTCACATGTGTTCAATTATCTAGTTAATGGATATTTCAGTGCATTTTATATCCTGCTTTCACATGTCCTCTGCAGTCCTGTAGGTAAGACAGTATATACTCTATACACTCTGTAGTAGTTTTGGCTTCAGTCAGCATAGGTCCCCATTTAGGCCTCAGTTTTCAGCAGGCCTCAAAGGACATGACGCAGATCAGAGGGGACAGGTATCATCTGACTTAAGCAGCCAAAGAGGTATTTCATATCATCTGACATCATTAGGAAGCGTCGGGGAGTATAACAAGCCGGGGGGAGGAGTTTCTGTCTTTTCGGTCCATGCTTCGGACCAGGAGGGTTCCTACTCCCTGACTGCTGATACTGGTTCCTGCTGCTGCCGGTCTGCGTGGCTGTTTACCTGGGGAAGTGAGCATATTCCTGTTAATTCCTTTTTCCCTCTTGCTGGGAGGTTTCCTTTGGGGAGGAGGTTTGGTTGGTTCAGAATTCTGCTTGTTAGCTGGGGCGACCTCGGTGAGCCTGTTGTTGTTTCCTGTCACTGTGTGCTATTTCATATTTGGTGTTAAGCTTTCCACTTCTCTATATAAATGTAAGAACTTCACCATGTCCAAAGCCTCATTTCTGGTTTTTTCCCTCACTCTCCTTCTCTGGGAGTGGACCTTTTGACTGGGTACCAGGCAGTTGGCATTTTGCCAGCTTAAACTATAACAACTCTCATGATGATCTCTATACACATATAAAAATAAATCTGTTTTACTGGATAGCAGTTTTACATAAATATTTGTCTTTATTCCTCCAAGTTGCATGAAGAAGTGATCATCTGTATATGAAATGAAAAAGATTTTCTACAGGTTTCCCGAGATAATTATTAACATCTCTGTACTCACAGAAAGTTTATACTCACTCATGTTCTAGCTATATCTCATTAAAAAGTGCACTTATTAGATGTTAGGCTAGAATTCCAGAATAACCTTCCAAGTCTGCATTTGGGGGGGGAAAAGTGTTCTCAGTGCACTTTTACTGCTCTTTTCCTTCATAGTGTTACTTTGAAATGAGGATTCTTGTTCATTTGAAAAAAAAAAGAAAAAGAAAGAAAGAAACTATTTTAATTGCATGCTGTATCAAAAATACACAGCAAAAAAACCCCCAAAAACAAAACCAAAAAGCATCTATTTGGAGACACAACTTTAAATCATATTTGACCAAAACAAACAAAAAAATAGAGCTGAAGTTAAAAGAAAGACAAACAAGAAAATAAATAATCCTCTCTNAAAGAAAACTGTCACAATAGATCCATTAAGCTTTGTAGTAATGCATATCTGTCAGAGCACGTCACATTATAGCAATATAAGTGAAAAAAAGGGGGAAAGAGGCATTTGAAAACATAAGGAAGAAGTCAGAATGAACACTGAGGTTTTTACCTTTGTTTCTAGGAGCAGCTCCAGATATTCCCACCTTCAAAATAAGAAGGGAGCATTTGTCTCTGCTCTGCCTGGGCCCAGAAAAATAAAACATTTATAAACCCAGTGCAGATGCTGTCTGCCTACAGTTGCTGTATGCAGAAACAGGCAAGTCCTTCTAGCAAATCTGCCTTCATTG
>VWZD01010934.1:59875-73882 GCA_013396695.1 Sakesphorus luctuosus
AATGAGATGGTGCTGACCATCTCTGCACAGGATCAGTGTTTAGGAAGTCCTATAACAGAGGTGATGAGGAGTCACTCCATTGATAAATTCTATATCAGGTGGCAGAGGCATCAGAGTATAGAGTTCTTGAAGACAAAATAATCACCATTATAAAGAAAATTATTATTATTATAGTTGGTGTAAATAGCTAAGTCTGACAGATGGCCAGATAAAAACACACAGTTACACTGGATGCAAATGTCAGACATTTGGGGTGGCTAAAGAAGAAACAAGAAGATCCAGGTGTCCACACCTTTAACAAATGTCAGGGGCATACTGGGGTATGAGTGAAATGTCTGTAAAAATAGTATTTTCACAGTGTCTAAAAAGTCTTGAGGTCACGAAGAGAATTATCCATAGACATATATTTAGGTGAATGCAAAACCTTTCACTTCAGTGTCTTTGAAATTTATTTTTTCTTCACCAAAGGGACTTCCAAATTAAACAGTACCATTAAGTTTGTTACTTAAAACAGTTTAAATAGGAAAAAAAGGGTTATTAAAGGCCTTAAAGGCCTTTTGAAGAAATAAAACTTTTGAGGGTTTGGCCAAGAATTGTGGGTCAGCCTTGAATGAATGAGAAGACACGTTCAAGCTCAGCTGCAGGCTAAACTGGAAACAAAATCCTCATTTAGCATTATAAAAAGTTTTTGCAATTTTGAGTTCTAGAAGAACTTGTCCTTCTCTCAACTCTTCTAACATGAAAGCACACAATTCCTGTTCTGGGACAGTGTTTTCCCGACAAAACTTTACTGATGGTGGAAAATAAAGAACAAGGAAGACAGGCATTGAATGTATGTCTGCACAGACCTCAGAGGTGATGGATTAACAGCTCTGATTGCTAGGCTGGCACACAGCTCTTAGAAGGAGAGCCACAGGGGAAAAAGTGGTTCTCAGAAGTGTAATCAGAAAAACAAACAAAGAGTATGCAAAGATTTACTATGGACTATTGTGAAAATTTATTTTAGCTTTTTTAATTAGACTTCAAAAAGTGTTAAGGCTCCCTTAGAATAAGATATATGATTTATAATAAAAGAAACAATTTTAAAAAGGTCCAGATTAACTCCTTCAATCAAGCTGGAACCACATCTTTGAAAGACTTCATGTGACATGAGGATAGGGGATGTTTCCATACAAACACAAAGTTACTGAAAAAGTTTTGTTCTGTTTTGTTTTTTTCTGATGATGAGTCAAAAAAAGCTAGAATATCCAACAAAAAAATAAGAAAGTCTTTGGAAAAAAAAAAATCTGTTGAGCTCAGAGACCTCACACATTGCAGGGAACTAAACCAGAATATTAGAATTAAAATGAGCATAATCCAGTCCAATCAAGTTCAATCAAGCCTACATAGCAAGTGTTAAGTTTGAGCTTAAAATAATTTAATATATAATACATTAAAATATTTACTATATATAATATAAATACTATAATATATTTTTCACATTTATATAAAATGCTAAATTATTGTAAAATGTTATGTTATAAAATATATTGTATTATCAATATCTTAATTAAACATTTATATATGAACTAAAATATTAATATCTTTTATAATATATTAATAATACAATAATATATTAACTCTAAAATAATTTATAAAACAATTTCCCCTCTTTAGAAAGATAGAGAGGTAAGAGTCCACAGTGAGCAGTCTGACCCCTTTCAGCCAAAGCAAAAGCTGTCACTGGCCTCAGCATCTTTGGATAGAGCCTGGGCCCCCTGTCAGAAAGGTCCTGTGATCAGGCTCATGGGAAGGAGGAAAGGTGGGATGTGTCAGCTGAAATACTTCTGTCTCCTCAGCACAAAGGACTAGATCATTGACTGAAAACAAACCTTGTGTATTCTGTTCTTCTGAGTCTTTTCCATTTTTCAGTCCCCTGAAAGGATGTGACTCCTCCAGAGGAGGTTGAGAGATCAACATGCAACAGCAATTTGGGAGCTTAAGGGTTCAGTCTAGCACAGCTCTCTGCATCCTTCAAAAGCTGCCAGATCAGAGGCCGTCCTTGCAGAAAGATTGTGACAAATATGAATGAGGCCAAGGGGTCTGCCAGAGAACTGGGACCCCGAAAAGAAGACATCCATGGGGAAATGAATCAACCACCAAACCCACTGTTTTATTGGTGGTGCCACTAGATGGTATCCATTCTCTAACTTTCCTCATTTTTTTCCTTTTCTGTTCCTTTTTCTTTTTTTCAGGTGCTTTGTCAAACCTGCATGGCCACAAAAGTGCATGTACTGAGTAAGCTTAAACCAGTACTTAGAGAGGCTGAGCAAGTGAATAATTTACTTGGGTTTTTTAATAAAAATATTCTTTTTCTTTTGTTAGTCTTCATATTCATGGCAAGCTACACAAAAAGAGTCAGATGAATATATCCAGTGCATCTGTCTCATCTGCTTAGTTGCTGAGATCCCCAGCCAGAAACAGAAATATTGGCTTTACATGCCAACAGCACATTTCACCCTCTGAGCACTTTGCCACAAGTATCCTGCAAACCTTCTTGCTACCAGAGCAGCACAAATTATGAGTCTTTGCAAAGTAAGAGGTGTGTGAACAAGCTGGAATTCAACAAGCAAGAAGCCTAAAACCATCTTCCAAACCCAATATTCCCCATTAAATGCAGTGTAAGCAGCACTAGAAAAAGTCTTTCCTTCCTCAGAGGCGTGTCAGCTGATGGAGTGATTGAGGAGCTATCATTCAGCTGGTTTAGATTACACTGAGTAGCTTTTGTTTTTGGCTAATCTGGTAACAGGTGGAATCTGTTTGTTTTTCATTCTTTAATGGGAGATCCTGTTTGGAATTAACTGTAAATTACATTAATGCTTTCAGCTTCTTTGGCTTTAATAATTTTACTTGGAAAGCAGCTCTTTAAAGTCCTTCACCATGAGCAGCATGAGGAAAGACTCTGCGTTTCTCAGTTATTACAGAAGTCTGTTTCCACTCCCAGAGTGTTTCTTCAGAACTGGATCACATAAGAATACATGCCCACAAAATGATAGAGTGCACATTTTCTGCAAAATGCTAACCCAAGTTTCGGTAGCTCTTTTATCTTCTTGCAGCTGTATTTTTGATCTTTGTTTTTCCCATGTGTCTAGAAATGATTTTAACCTGTGCTTTGCTTTTCCTTTTTAAGGGAACCCCACAGTTAGACAATAATTTGCTTTAGAAATGTATGTTCTTCATAACAGATGAACTGGCAAGAGTTAATCTGTCAGCTATTCTGGCAATAAAGTGTGGGACTGTTACATCTTGAGTGTGTTTTCAGCTCTGTCACTCTTGTTTGAGCTTTACCAAGAAACAAGAAAAATAACTTTGGTAGAAAGTCTTGGTGCAGCACTGCTACAGGCACAGGTGAAGTTCCCAAAGTTCTCTCAGTTCCCAAAACCTAGGTCTCCTCCCTTTTGGAATGAATTTGAAGAAACCAAACCCTTGGGCTAACCACGTGTCTCCTAGCAGCTTGAGATACATCTGGGTAACCAAGAAACTGCAGCTGGTTATAGAAGTCCATGTCAGTATTTCTTACTGTGCCAGGTTAGGAAAAGGAAATCTTAGAGAAACAATTCACTGTCATTATTTGGAGGACTATTTAGAACACTATTTGGGGCTATAATTGAGGAACCACAAACGGAAGAGATCCAGCAAGCTGCTTCAGTCTTCTTCATAATTAGAATCTTGATGTTGAGTACCAGATGATGCTGGTGGCTTTTTGTATTTTATTTGCATATATTGATGCCCCCAGCCATGGCAGGGTGGGTGGATCAAGATGATATTTCAGGTCCCTTACAATCCAAACCATTCTGTGATTCTATGTGCCTACTGAGTGCATACAATGCAGTATGTTTGTCCCCTCACCAAAAATCCCAGTGTAACAGCCAGTATATGTGCCAAACAAGCTTCCCAAGCTTGAAGAGTGTACAGTCAACCAGGAACAGTTTTGTGTTGCACATGGGAGATTGCAGAGTCCTTTTTTTTTTTTTTTTTTCTCAAATACAGTTCTTCAGCAGAAGCACTTTTATAATTCCTGAGAGCCAGTGGCATAGCCTGCACAGTATTTCACTTGATCTCTCTGCTTATATTTCTCTCCTGAATGATCTTTTTTCCCCCTCGGTGGATCTGTATTCCAAATCATGAAGCAAAGTTTTTAATGCTCTAGTATAACCAAGTGTTATGGGAGGTGTGGAAACAGGCACAGATTTTTTTACCTTCTGCTGGTGGAAAAGAAAATGAGTAGTAAACCTATTCAGTTATTGCATCAAAACCTAGGTATCAGTTCCAAAGAGGTTTTGAAGATAACCTGTACCAAAAGCTTGTGTTGAGCTTCTTCATGACTCATGAAGAATTCTATAAACTATGGAAATCCAGCTTTTCTGTGAGGGGTTCAGGACGTGGATCAATTACTAGCCAGGAATTTCTGAAATAACCTATGGCTTGATGAATGGGAAGAGAAAAACAGCAGCTCATGTGATGAATCCTGTAACAACAATAACTGATTTATTGGTAGTTTTATATTATCTGTATATTACCTTCAGACCAGTTCTGAGGACATAACAAAACAGGGAGAAAAGTAGAAGGCCATTAAGAACAGGCTGAGGTGATGTTTGGAAGGCTTAACTGCTCTGGACATTTGTTTGGCCTGTGACCATCTGCCTTAAGTTTCTCTAGCATTAGCATGCAAAAAAGTGTAAGGAAAAAGTCTTACAATGAAAGTTATAAGTGTAATGACACTTTCCAGCTCACTTACATCTGATTTCAAACCATATTGAAAATAGTGATGAGAGTGCAACAGGTGCAACTGGACAAGAGTACAAGTGCTGTCATCAAATATCCATCAACCTTGGTTAGACTGATTTATGCCAGCTATGGAACAAGTTATGATGATGACAACCATGTCACATTTCAATTAGGCAAAGATCTTCTTCCAAATTTTTTCCCATCTCATCTGAAGAAAAACTATTAACAAAGAAGATATTTTCTTTTTTTGCCCAAGGGTTTAGAGAAATATAATGGATTCTTTGAATCCTCACCAAAACTGAGAGCTAGCTAAACTCCTCTGGAATCCTTTGTAGACAAGATGTATACCTCATCTCAATTTGGGACCTATAGGGAGTAAAAATAAGTAAAATTTAATGTGAAACAAATTAATAGACAGTAACATCTTCTAAGCAAGTCTGATGAAATCTTGATTTCTTCATATTTGCAAGCCCCAGCTAATTCTTGTAGTCTAATAACACACAGGCTGCATTGAATCTTTTCCTGCAGTTGTATTAACCTTGGAAACTGTCTTCTGTGATCTTTTTTTCTGACACCTATGAAGTGCAACTACTTACTGAAGCTTTGAAGGCAACATTTGTCACACTTGATTGTTCTCTCCAGCTACCCAGCTTCATCAAATTTATAAGTACTCTGCATCTGCAAGTTTTTCTTTTTCTCCTTGTCACATAGGCTGGGCATTGTCCAAGGGGTCCTGAAAGTCATAAGAGAGCAAACTGACACACAAGACAGATAGACACACATAGTACATTGCAATTTTTTTGCTGGCTGCAGGCAGGATGAAATGCTGAGGCCAGGCAGCAATTATAAATAAAGCTACAAGTAAATCCCTTTTAAAAATTTTTTTCTTTTGAGCTTAAATAAGACTCCACAGAACAGAGAACTGCACTGCTACAGTGATAATGTCTTTGAGATGTGCATTGGGCAGATGCATAAATTTCCTTGGCATATGGAGTCAGGCACTGGTGAAAATGTAGCCCAGAAGATGCCAAGTCAGATATAATAAACTGTCATTGATGCAAGGCAAGGAACAGTCTTGCCAAAAATTGTTCTCACAGGAAGAGAGGAACAAGAAAGAAGTCAGAGCTTCTTTTCCTCCTGTATAAGACAGCTATGCCTACATGTTTTTGTTAAACCACAACTACTCTCTTCCTCTCTCTCTAAGCTCTGATTACTGACATATTTCAGCTTTTACAAAATTCCTATTCTGCTAAACAGGTGAGGATTTTAAGCTCTGAGATCAATGCAAGTCATTCCAGAATCCAACTAATCAATTTCTTGTATAGCTATTGAAATTCCAGGATTCAGGAAAAGATGATACACAAAATACTGTAACTTGGGATTCACTTAGGGACCTTTAAAAATAAGTAGTGTACTCTTCGTTACCTCAAAGTCAGGTTTGGGGTTGTACTTCAAAGTAACCAAGCTATTTCCTGCATCTGCGGAAACTGCCTTCAGTCCTTTGGCATTATTCTGACCTGTTGATTGCTTACTTCCATACGTTAAGGTTGCTCCAAAAGCAGATAGTAATAGAACTGTGATATCTGTTACTGCTTGGAATCCTCTCCTAGTTCTTTTTCCACCAGTAAGTTATGGTTAAAGAAGCTGGAATGATGTACAAGAAAGGGGGATTATGTAAGAGTAATTTCAGATGCTTTATTGATGTATTCCAGAATTATAGGTCCTAGTGTCTTATACGGATTTCCAAAAGTCTTCAATCAAAGCTTCATGATCAAAGTGCTTAGAGGAAGTTCTTGGCCACTTATCACTTGTATTTCTTGAAGATAAACAACAGTGCTGGGTGATTCAGGGCTTCCAACAAGGAAACAATCTGTATGTTGTGCTTTACGATGGAGGTGAGTACATGCCAGGAACAAATAGGTTGTACTTATCTGATGTATTACTCCTCAAATGGGTAGCTTGACACAGTTCAAAAAAGTGAGTAAGATGGACCATGCAGGCTTTAAAAGGTCAATCTGTATCCTCCTTCCCCCTGTACAAAGGTGGGACATCTTACTTCAATATATTTCAGCCCTGTGCCAAAATGTTTCCTCAGCCATATCTAGTCTTTCACATCTTGGGGTTGTCCGCTGTGGGTCTGAGTAATAACATCATCTCAGTGTTCACTGAGGCTGTTCATTATTGCTAGGGTGGAGTGTCTAAAGACCACAATCAATATTAGAGGCCAAACAGCCTGCAAAATGTACAGTTGGAAAAGCTGTTAATGCCAGACCAATATCCATTCTGAACTCCAGTTGTGGTATACGTGTTAGCCTGCACAAAAAGCTGGAAGAGCTGTAATACAGTTAATAACAATAAAAAGAAGGTTGAGAGGTAATCTGAACACCAGTCATGTGAAAGAGGACACGACTTCTAATGCAGGATAGCTACTGAATATTGTCAATAAAGGTCTAAGGTTCTCTAGGTAAAGCTCGGCAAATTTAAGCAAGATGAATTAATTATATTATTGAGGAAAGATTGGAGTCACATATGCTGTAGCTGTGTAAGACAAATCCTTATTTGATGATTTAGGGCAAAATCCTGCCTCCAGCTGGAGTTCTCAAGAGGTTTGGGAGGCATGCTGTATGTATTCCTAAAGTGCGTGCTTCAACCCGAAAAGAAAGTTGCTAGAAAACTCAAGTGCAGCCATGTGACTCATTTTGCAGGATGTGAGATCCAGTCACCATCATTATCTTGTGTTGTCTCAAAATCCTGGAACAAAAGACAGCCTTTACTGACTGTTACAGCTGGAGAGTGTTTGAGGAAAATCCTTAGGAGAGACAGAAATACAAAATAGCTTGTCCATAACAAAAAAAAATGGCATCACCCTGACTAGAGATCTCTCTGTGCTCTTAAAGTGGAAATTCTCAAGCAAACCATATCACCTTCCCCTGTGCTTGGTTACAGATGCCTATTTGTGGAACATCTGACTGGTATTAGAACATCCACCCCTGTTAGTAAATAGACTCACATAGAATTTTGTTCCAAAATGGGGCAAGATCTGCTTTTAACAAACTTTCTGAGCTGCTCACTGTACGTGTCCCAGGTCTGTGTTTTGTTCCCCAGAGATAGTACAGTCACACACATTTCTATACCTATTCATTTAAATTTTCCTGAAGCTTCAGCATCTTGTTCTTCTACGAACTTTTAGGAACAGTACCATTAGACTTTTATTTATAACAGGAAACACATTCAAAGCTCACTGATGTACTTTGGGAAGCCTGATGATCTAAAGGGTAAGGTAATATAATGGTGGTAAAAAGAACCTAGGTTCAGTGATATGCCCTGGTGACTTACCTTGGTCATGTACATAATACCCCTTTCTCTTAATGCTCCTTGCATTGTCATGTTAAGGTATGTTTATGAACTTATCAAATATGCTCTTCTTTGTAGCTGTGACAGTTTAAAATAGGAAAAAAATCCCCACAAAACCCCACAACAAAACAAACCCATGACGTTTCCAAGAAAAGGTGGTATCTTTCACCAGCCAGCTCCCACCACTGGAAGAAAACAAAAGAATTTTCAGTTGCAGAAATGTTTCACATCCCATCTGTAAACAATATAAATTGTTCCATTTGTCAGCATTGAAAGAGACTTAGCTACAATGCCTCACACAACAAAATCTCTCTCGAACACCATCAAACCATTAGAAAAATGATTTTCTGTGCAAGTACTGGACTTGACAAAGATGACCAGACCCTCACTGGGTCTTGCTCTCACCCTTAACTTCTATTTTATTGCTACTAACGGTCCAATATATTTACTCAGAGCAGTTTCATCAGGCTTTCCTACACTGCTGGGTGTGTGTGGGTGCGTTTACATAATACTGTTCTAGTCTCCACAAGGGAATATTTCAAACGAATACTTTAGACTTGTCCTATTCTAAAGACTCCAGGAAATGTTTCCTGAAGAGACACCATACAGTGTATCAGCCAGGCAGATCTTCATACTGCTAGAAGTATGTGCCACTTCTTTACAAGCTCTTTCGTTTTCAGACTCTCGGTGTTACTGGAATTAATTCTTTAACTGTCACATTTATAAGCTCAACTTTGCTAGAAACCACAGAATTTCTCTGTGTCCATGTAAATAACCACCACACTAGAAGAGAAGCCTGAAAACTGAAGTAGACACTCTTATCATTGTTACAGTGCAAGAGCAGAGGTGATAAAAGTTCCATGGGCTGTACACTGCATAGAAAGGAAGAGAAAGGAAAAGGAAAATCAGAGTAATTTTTTATTTGCTCACAGTATTTTGTATCAGTCCCTGACTATTTTATGGGGGTGCAACCTGTCCTCTACTCTAGAGAGCTGTAGTGTCTCTGTAGTGTAGAATCGTGTGGTCCCTTCCTATGGACTTCTGTTAATGGAGTCTTCTCTGCAACAGCCTCGATGTCCTTCAATGCGACCAAAATGGAACATGAATGGATACTTTGCCTCCTGGATGCCATGCATTCACTTGTAGTATTTTATAAATGCAAGAGTTCTGGGTGGCTGAATTATGGCACTTGTATCCCATTAGGATGAATCATCACCACAGAGATGAATGAAGCTCAGGAGGATCACCAAAAGTTTCTACCCACTTTATTGTGACATATAACAATGCCTCACCGAACAACTGAGTTAATGTGGATGGTGCATGCAAACCCTGAGCAACAGTTCAGTAAAGCTGAATGCTCAGCCCTTACATCTGTGTCCACAAAAGTGTGACTCACAATTGACTATGTATATTCCCTCATTTTTGCCATCACACCAAACATTTATTTTCATTTGGCATCATTCTTGACTGTCATTCCAGCAATTGTGGCAGTCTGCTTGTTGCCAATTAGCCTTCAAGTCTGGTGAAA
Organism: Sakesphorus luctuosus; assembly: GCA_013396695.1. NCBI lineage: Eukaryota > Metazoa > Chordata > Aves > Passeriformes > Thamnophilidae > Sakesphorus > Sakesphorus luctuosus. Next base: position 69,525 of record VWZD01010934.1, read on the forward strand.
CCATGTCCCACCCTCCCTGGAATTCTCATGTCCTTAAAACTCCTAATAAAAATCTCTGCTACTACAAATATTCTTGATTTTCTCTCCAATTCTACTTTCTTCCTCCTGACTGAGGGGCCTACTGCTTTTCTTTAAAATCTGTCAGTGACAATCAAACAGAAAACCCCAATACACAAAACTTATATGATTTCTATTGGAAAATTTAAATGTTTCAATTCTTATTTACCTCTAGAGCTCTTCATCTTTGTTCTTATTTCAAATGCTGACCCCTTGATACTACCCTCAACAGCAGAGGTGATGGTGCTTGATATTCACACTGCACTATTCCCTCTCTCAGCTCTGGATGTTTCAATGAATTCAGTTACATCCTATCTTCCAAGCACTGCCACAAGAACAGAGACTTCCACAAAGGGCAGAGTTAAGTTTACACATTGCTTCCCAGCCCTGCAGATGCTTTTGATAACATTATTGCTGTAACTCTTAAAAAAAAAAAAAAAAAAAAGGAGAGATGGAATTGGGAGTGGGTGAATCTGTAGTTCTCAGTTGGAATCTAGTCCTCTGCTACAGAACTAAAAGATGTTTCCCTTCAGATTTTGGCTATTTCTTCTGTCTTGCAATCCATTTCAAATGTGTGTGTTCTAGGAATGTAGACAGTCTTGGTGGCTTCCAGGAGGGCTGCAATTTTTGTGTTTCTTCAGCGAGTTCAGTCTAGTCCAAAACACCCTATATGGATGTGTCCTTCATATATACACCCTAAATATCCTCAGAACATGCTAAGCACTTACCATTGATTCATAAAATAGTTTCATTTAAAGCACTGAAGAAAGAATATTTTCCATATGGCTTTGTCTTCCTCATCAGAGGGACCTTTGCCATCCATTCCTTCATGTCTTCACTACAAAATGAAGCCAGAATGTACTCATCTGCTCTCCAATAAAGAAAACTTATTTTCTGTTGTGTGTGGGGTTTTTTTGTTTTGTTTGATTGGGGTTTTTTTGTGGTTTTGAGTGTTTTGTTTGGTTGAGGGTTTTTTTAAACATGAAATGTGTTCCTTGTGTATCAAAATCAGTTACTCAATAGGTACTGACAAAAACTTCCAAGACACACCACCATTCTTTCTTTTCTTTCTTTCTTTCTTTCTTTCTTTCTTTCTTTCTTTCTTTCTTTCTTTCTTTCTTTCTTTCTTTCTTTCTTTCTTTCTTTCTTTCTTTCTTTCTTTCTTTCTTTCTTTCTTTCTTTCTGAATTTCTCTCTCTCTTTCTTTCTTTCTTTCTTTCTTTCTTTCTTTCTTTCTTTCTTTCTTTCTTTCTTTCTTTCTTTTTTTTTAACATGGGTGTGAACTCTTTTAGAAGCTCAGAGTATTCTTTCACCTGTCTAGGAGACATAGATACAGGAATTAAGGCCAACTCTGGAGCTTCATGGAAGTCTTTCATCTATATAACACAGCGGAAGCTCAAAATTTTGGGTTTGCATATGGGTAGATAGAGCTTAGCTCTCCCACACAGTTTTTCAGGTTTTATGTAGCAGAATGTGAACTCTTTGTGTCAGATAAATAGGCAAAAATGTGGACTGAAATATATGGATTGGAGATCTTGCCACACATGAGCTTGTGTATACTTTTATCCGCTTTCCTTTGCTATCTGAGGCAGCACTCACAGCACCTTACAGCAGCATCTCTGGCCCCAGATTGCTTTTGCTGATGCTTTTCCTTTTAATGTAGGGTTTTCTCTTTCCATGTAGGGTTTGTGTCATGAGTAGAAGCGTGGGGGGAAAAGGGACAATGCAGAATGGTCTTGGACCATCCATTCACTGTGATTGCTGTAGGGATATATGGTGATAGTCAGCTCTAAGACACAGCAGGGCTCCTGAGATAAAGAAAGAAGACTAATACAGAGCAACAATTATAATTTTTCTACTCCTGATGCTCCTTCTCAAGTCACAAGGCTGAACTTACAGAGAAAGAGTAGCTCTTTTGCAGTCTAGATGCACAACTTAAAGCTCACCTGAAAACCCAGTGAGGACAGTCCCACCCTTAAGGGCAGCCCCCAGAATAATAAAATCTATTTCATTCACAGAATTCACAACATTCTGGGTCTGACACTGTGCATGTGTGGAACCTTGACCAACAAGTTGGAACTGTGCAGCATAGGAAAGAATGTATGTATGTATGTATGGCCAGACTTCACGAACGCAGATTTGGGCAGGGCTCTCCCCATGCGGGTGTGCCCTTCCAGCCTGTGCAGTGGATTTTTAGGTGAGGCTCAGTGTGTGCAGAACTGGCCCCACCATTTCAGTCCAAAGGTCCATCTGCCATGGCCGAGCGAGCTTGGACAGTGACAGGGAAGTCCTTGGGACTGTCACAGCACCCGGTACTAACTGGGGCTGACCCTGCTGAGCATCCGAGATCTGATGGGATGGGATGGCAGGGAGGCATTGAACTGCCAGGGGATGGTCCCCACTGAGACTCGAACTCAGGACCTTGGGATTCAGAGTCTGGCGTGCTCTCCTTTACACCACAGGACCGCCCTAGTATAGGAAAGTAGGGCACGGAAAAATCTCACCTCTGCTCAGAAGGAAAGACACAGCTCTGCTGAAGGAAAAGAGGTCAAGGTTTATTTTCTAATGGGGCACAAAGTAGAGGTGGGAGACCAGTAGAGTAAAACCTGAGTTACCTTGAACAGCAGTGTATCAAATCTCCACACTGAACAAAATTCTACTTCAAAATGAGGACTTTAACTAATTTTCAAAGCTCTTTTTAGTTCCCTCACTTCCAAATAAATCAATGATTGACTGAGACACTCAATCCAGACTCCAGAACAAACAAGGAGCAAGGACAGCAAGGTTTATTCTTTCACCTGATACTCAGAGCAGGCCGCCTACATCCCATCTACTTTGCTCAGCTTAGAGAGCTCTGAAAAAGTCAGCCCTGCACAAAACACGAAACAGAGCTTCATGTGTTATTTCATACAATGGTAAAATTCAACTTCTAGCCCATTTTTTTTTCCTTTTGGCTTTGTTTATTTTTATAGCATTCCACTCTTTCAGAAATAGCCATAAATTGTCATACCCCCAAACCATGCCTGTGGCTCATTCCAGCCACAGAACATGAAAGCCTCCTTCTGCAACTGCTAGTACAGCAATAATGCAGATGGGATTTCTCAGGAATGCTGCTGCTTTTCATATGCTCTTGTACTAGTCAGTGATGGCTAGAGGAAAAAAAAAAACACCACCACAAAACCAACAAAACTTATAACCCAGAAGGACCCAAGTCTAGAACACCTAAAGTTTTCATCCTATCAGGCCGAGAAATTATTTGCTTCCATGATGTTGACTGTGTTAATTACAATAACCACCCAGGATGTCCTTAAAGGTTTTTAAACAAATTGTAGTTGGTAATGATGAAACAGCTGATAAAAAAAAAAAAAGGAGTGATATAATAAACAGAAATAAATTAAATTCTAGCATTTACTCCCTTGGGGTAACAGTGCTAATTATTCTTGGTCATGGGGATATCGTAGAAATATGTTTAATGTTAAAAATACACTTTGGATAAAGGACATGCTTATAGCAAGGAGGGATATCTAGCAGGAAGGAAACAGACCAAGAGTGCATTGGCTAGTGCAAGAATATCATCTATCATAGGACTTACAGCTTGTGTGTTTTGCCAAGATATTCATGCCAGCTATTCTGTTGCTTTATAATTAACAAAGGAAGAAATAGATTGAGGTTTTGGCTCAGAGTTGTTATCTTTCATATTTTAACGATTTCAGGGATTCTTTACTTTTCTGTTCTTTAGGGGGTGGAGAAGGAAGGGGTGCTGAAGCATATGGCAGAAAGCACTACTTTCTGGACCAGCTCAGTCCCCTGGAATCCTTCCCAGCAACATGAGTTTGAATCAGGGGGTAACTTCTCAAAAAGCACAGCCTTGACAGAATTTGGCAAGTATAAAATTCATTCAGTGGAGAATTTAATCTAGGTCAAGTATGTCTCTGGAAGATCTTGCCATCTATCATTGATGTCTAAGCCCCATTGTAGTGAAATGCCAAATAATGCCAAGGTGTTCATGGCCACTAAGACTGGCTTATGCCATTGGGGAACATCATGGAGAAGAGAATAACTTTGCATCCTCATGGTGGCTGAAGGAACTTCATGTTGACATATTTGTTTTCTTTGGTATATTTTTTTTATGAGGAAAATGAAAAGTACATATAAGTTCATAGGGTCCAGTAAAGTGTTTGAGTGCACTCTTGTTTTAAGCACTTAATTGACTTTAAAATGACCCATTCATGATGATTTCCTGAGGAGGAACCTGTATTTTCAGAAAGTAAATTTAAGATCTCTAGTTAAAGTAAAATTTTT
>VWZD01010936.1:0-67740 GCA_013396695.1 Sakesphorus luctuosus
TGACATACAGGTTCTGTGACATGGGTTCTGTGACACATGGGTTCCGTGACATCCATGTTCTGTGGCACACAGGTTCTGTGACGTACATGTTCTGTGACATACATGTTCTGTGACATACATGTTCTGTGACATACATATTCTGTGACGCAGGTTCTGTGACACATGGCTTCTGTGACATACCTGTTCTGTGACACACGTGTTCTGTGACATACAGATTCTGTGACACCCATGTTCTGTGACACACATGTTCTGTGACATACATATTCTGTGACACATGTGTTCTGTGACACACGTGTTCTGTGACACATGTTTTGCTCCCCAGATGCTGGTGCAGCGTTTGCAGGGTCCTGGCACGAAGCAGGTGCAGGTGATGGTGGGCTCCCACCACGGCCTCCCTGCCCCCTCCTGCCCTGGCATTGATGTCACTCAGTCTTCCCTCAGCCCTTCCCCTGTAAATCCTGTTCTGCAGCCAAGAGCTGCGTCACCAGCACCGTGGCCTTGGCTTGATGTTCTGGGTGAGGCACCTGCACCTCACTGGCTTCTTTGCACAATGCCCAGCGTGGCCACAATTGCTCCAGGGCCCATGCAGGGAACTGGGTGGGCTCTGCCCATCACTGGGCTCTGCCAATGATGCTCTTTCCATGGCATGCCGAGTCTCCTTAGCCCCTGGAGCTGCTTCAGCAAAGGGGGATTTTTGTGTGAAACACCCCACAAGAATGTGTTGCCTTTGCTGTTGCCATAGTACATGCAGGAAACCTGGAACATGCGGTGGAGGCTGGTGAGTCACTGGGGTGAAGCATTTCTCCCAAACCCCCTGTCCTGGGAACATTTTGGCATGGATGAACTTTACAGACCCAACAGCCTGTGGTGGGAGTTACTGGGAGCATTTAGGGAGTTACTGTCCAGGCTGGTCATGCTCACCCCACTCTGGTGTTACCTGGCACAAAGTAATTTGGAAATCATCGGTGCTACCAGCAGGTATGTTTTTAATGAGGTTACTTGTGATTAATGGTGGACCAGTTGCTTTCTCACTGCTGAGGCCAACAGACCAAATGCGACATCATAACGTTGGGATTTGGTGACTCAGTGATGTTCCATCAGATTTTGAAGCTGATTTTGCTCCAGGTCGAGCAGTTCTCCAACCACAGGAGGGCGGCACCTCCATGAGCTGCCAAAGTGCTGACTCCAGCTTGGTTTTGTTGGAAAAAATTAAATTAAACAACAACAAAATTAACCATATGCATGTATCTATGTAAGTAAAATAAAATAAAAGATAAAACTACTTAACAGGAAGGAAGTGGAGAACACTCAGACACCCAGCCCTGGCTCTCAGGACAGACATGCAGGTGTGGCACACAAGTGACACCTGGCCCTGCTGAGCCCTTGTGCATATCCAGGGGAAAATGTTCATTAGTTTTCAAAGCAAGATTTATCCCTAAATCAGTCTTTATGTATCAAGGGAAGGTCAAGCCCCCATGAAGTGATCTAGCAGAGGCACATTGTTTCCTCTGAGGGTTGGCTGTGGGACCTTTCCATGATCTAAGTTTGCTGTAGGGGACGTGGACACCTACGTAACACACTATTCACTTGCAAATCATTTCCCGTTTTAAATGCCTCTCATACAGGGGGAAAGATTTAATTTGCTGGCTGGTTTGGTTGTGTTTACAGCAGCTTGGAAAATAATTCAAAGAGAAAACATGTGCAGTGTGGGTGTGGAGGTCCCAAGGTCTGAGAGACCCAACTTGGCTCTCAGTGTGTGCCCAGAGCCACCAGGGGTGGGCTGAAAGCTCCTGCCCAATCCTCCTGCTTTACTAAACAAAGGAAAAATTATGTAAGTGCTGTTGAAATGTGGAACTGCTGGCCAGACACTGCCGTGGTCTGCAGCTCTCAGCACTTGGCTGATGTTTAACCTGAAATCCTGCTCAGGTGAATAGGATTTGTCTGTCCGAGGGGCGTGTGAGGGTAAGACCAGGCCAGGCCACACTCAGTGGTGTTTTCCTCAGCTGAAGATAATTTGGATTTGCTTGGTCAAAGCTCAGTCAGCAGCAGAGTAAGGGCATTACCTTCCAAGAAGGCTTGTTTGGTTGATTGAAGCGAGATGTTTCTGAGAAAGATCCCTGCAACCACTCAAGGTTAAACTAAGAATTGGCATGAAGTGACAAGGGACAGCATTTAGGACTCAATACCTGAACTAGCCAAACCCTGAAGAAACAAGTACAAAATGGAATTCTTTTATTAGCTTTCCCCTGGCCCCTGCAGCCTTTTATCTGCAGCTGTGTGGGAAGAGATCCCACTGCAAATGTAATTCCCAAGGGATGGGACTTAGAGGAATCAGATTGTGTTTGAACCCATCCTGGAGAAGGACCCAAACATGCAAACTACACAACAGATTGCAGAGAATAGTGTTGCAACAGAGTTTAATGTAATTAAAGAACTTTGAGGAGCATTTGATCTAAAATAGCACACCAAAGGTTTAATTTTTTAGTGTAACGATAAAGACAACCACCTCTGCGTAGCTGAAAGCAGAAGGGAGGTGAGCCCCAACCTCCACCCTTCGCAGGTCTGGGATGCAATCCAGCCCTGGGAAGCTGCTAAAATATATTGGAACACTGCTTCAAGTTCCAGTGCTGATTGAAATTTCATATCTTATAAAAAATAGGTTACATTATTCAAAATTAAAGGGTCTCAGTGTTGCAGCAAAGCTGAATTTCACTCTGTAACAGCGACCTCAGGTCATCAGTGGGGTTTGTGCCAAACCAGCTGGGTTCTGTGAGGAGACTCTGAACTCTGCTCTGCCCCATCATGAGCCAGGGGTGTGTGGCCCTGAGCATCAAGTACAGGCAAAGAGCAATAACTGTCCCCCTAAATCCAGGAGGATCTTCCTCATCCCCCTCCGGGACTGGGCTCAGGCTGGAGGTGGTGGAAGGTTTCCCCTCCACACTGCCAGGAATTAATGGGGCTCTTCATTTTGCTCAATTACTGGGCATCCACCTGAGAAGCTGTAAAGAGAACAGTAAATCTTACAATCAAATATTAAATTATACCTAATTTATTTACTTATGGCAAGCTGTAAGCCCTGCAATCAAGCGTGTGAGGGTTTGTGCCACAAGCACTCCTGGGAGAGAGGGGATGTGCCTGGCAGAGCACCGGGAAGGTTTGCTGGGGCTTGGTCTGAGGGGGCACAGGCAGGGATGGATTGCTGCAAACCCAGGGTCTCCCCGCTGCAGAGACCCTCATGCAGCCCCTTGGGCAGCTCTTCAGCACAGGCTCAGAAGAGCAGAGGGCACAGCTTGTCCTCTGCGTCCTTTGTGCTGCCGAGCTTTGGATCCTTGGGCTCCCACCCTCAGTGTGGGAAGAAGGAGCCCCTTGAGCCTCCCCTGAGCCCTCCAAAGCCATCCACATGCTCATGCCTGCCTAAAAATCAGAGGCACTGGTTGTTCCCTGCCAGTGACCAGTGGCCAGCAAGCCCAGCTGCCATTCTGCTTGAGTTGTGAGAGGTGTTTGCCCACGCCAAGCCTGGCTGCAGGTGTGGCCTCTTGGAGGCAGAATAACCCTTCCACATCCCTGACCCTTCTGTACCCCTGGCCCCTCCTGCACCTCCCTGTCCATGCTGCACCATCCTGGCTCCTGTATCTGCAGTGCAGCTGGCCTGGGGCTTCACCCCCCTGCACGTCTGCTCCTCTTCATCACACACGTGGCTTTGTAGGGGATGTCATCTGGCTGAATGTGTGACTGGGAGGAATTGCTGTAAGGAAAATATAGGGGGAAAATAAACGTAAAAGGCTTATCTTTAATGGCCAGGACATGCATGTATATCAGTTCTTGCAGGCAGATGGGAAAACAGCTGTAAAAATTGTCCCCGTTTGAGTGTTAATTGCTCAGGTGGCTCTCGGGTTTGTCTGCAATGACTGGGGCAGTTGCTTCAGGGTAACACAGGGCTTTCCACTCTCTCTCACTTGCAGATATTTAACTTCAGAAGGCAAAAACCCTTTAGTCACTTGCCAAAAAAAAAAAAATGAAAGAAAAAAGAATAAAAAGAGGCTCTTTTTTGGCCAGGTAGCCAGGGAAAAGCAGGTCCTTGACTTTGATAAATATCTCTCCACCCTCATAATGCACTTCTGCATACTTTATTGCAGCTAAAACACTCAGTATTTAGGAAGAAGTTTATTGTTTGACTCAGGATAAAACCATCTTGTGTCTGGCAATACCTTCTGCAGAATATATTCAAGGTTTTTTTTACTTCTGTACAAAATCCTTCAAGTCGTCTGGATTTTTTCCATGGACTGCACTCTGCTCAAGGTTTCAATTTGCCTTTGAATTGTTGGTTTGTCCTTGTTCTCTCTGCCAGCCCTGTGCTGGCATCCTGCAAAAGGGCTCCGAAAATGGCACTGGGCAAGGGTGCAAATTGGAGCCTCCCAGAAAGTCTGGTGAAGGAAAAAGGTCTGACGGCTCTGAAGCACATTTGTAAATGATAAACAGTGTCTTGTACTTTACCATTCAGAGAGAAGGGGAGAAAAAACACGTCTGGATTGGAATTTTTTCAACATTTGGGATGGCAGGTGAATTTCAAACAGAACCCAGCTGGAATATGGCCAGTCTGGGAAGTACAATTTAACAGTTTTCTCTTCCCTTTCCATGATGGTCCAAGCAGAAACAGCAGCCAGTGGAGAAAGTACCTCGAGTTGTGTCAGGTGTTTTGAGGTGTTTGTGTGCCAGATTTTGCCTAATTCCTTGAGGCATTAAAGCACCTTTACTTTGCAAGGACAATGGAAATCCACTTTTTTGTGCATGAATGTTTAAAAAATTGAATTGTTTTCCAGTGATGTGGGAAAGAAGCAGCTTTCACAGAGCTGCTTGATACCACAGGGAATTTCTTCCCCAGGGCCAGCCCCAGAGTGATGCACAGCGTGGTGCCCGGGGGTGCCTGGCAGGGAGCGGGCAGGGCTCGGCAGGGGCAGCAGCGCTGCCTGGTGTGCAGAAGCTGCTCCGCGGCGTTTCCAGCCGGCTGTTTTGGGAGGCTTCGGCTGTAGCGTGAATCAGTGACCTCGCCGGGCCTGGGGCAGTGCTCAGTCACTGGGAGAAGCGGGTTTTCCACGGAAGAGGAGGGTGCAGGATGCTGAGCCCCAGCTGCTGCCCGTACTCGCGCCGATGATGCTCCCGATGATGCTGCTGCTCCCTCTGCGTGGGCGCCCGGAGGAGCTGCAGTCCGGGAGGTGCCGGCTGGTGGCTCAGCTCTGATTCACCGCCCAGACCCCCCCCTCTGGGAGCCACGAAGCAGGAGAATAGAATGTCACTGCTTCCCACGGCAGGGCATGCTCACACCATGCCACAGGGCACCAGATCGGGGTGCAGCTCAGTGGGAATAAGGGTTTTTTCAGGACTGTGTATTAAAATTCTGGTCACAGCCCAACTTCTGGTTTTTAGCAAAGATGAATGGTGAATTGTGCCACCTCCTGTTGCCTGCAGTAGTTTGGAGGCTTTTCTTCTCATAAATAGCCTTGTCTATCACTTCAAAGTGACACTGGAGCATCATTTCTCTGGATGTGAGGCATTTGTACTTTGAAACCCCAGACCAGCTCTTTTCTGTGAAAACCACACTAACCCAGCCACAAATTTCATGCTTTACAATTCCTCACTCATATTTAACCCACTTTAGAGCAGAGGTTTCCCTTGGCAGCTGCAGATGAAATATGTTTCATCTGTGCCTGTTTTCACAAGCACAAGGTACCTGCTGTGCCAGTGCCAAGCCAGGGTTGCCTGGGGCACCTGGGGCATTGCTTCACTGGTTTGCAAAGCAGAGTCTGTCCCTCTTGGTGAAGCAGAGCCACAGCTCAGCTCAACAGTCAATTTTTAACACGCCTGTTGCTCCATGGTGTGGAAGGGAAGCTTGCCAGCGAGGTGTTGCCGTTCTCCCTGCACCCAAACATGGCCAGGTGAGGGCTGGCCCAGCTCTGCTTTGGACTCTGCTCGTGCCTTGTGTGCTGGATTTCACCAGAAACTGAAGGTCACAGTACTGGGTGTTCAGACACTGGGGAACATCCTCATCTCCTCCTGAACACCAAGGTCAGGCTGAGCTGGGCTGTTGACTTGTCCCAACCCTGTCTATCCATGGACAGGATGACTGCAAGAGCAGTTTTTTTGGGGAGTTGGGAATGGGTGTTTGAACTGGGAGGACAGAGGGTTGGACCTCTGTGCTGTCTGCTGTCATTGACACCCCCTTTGCTCTAGGCTTTCTCCTTCTAGCACCCTGTAAGTTGCTCCCCACCTTCCTTAGTCTGTCAAGAAAGTTTATGCCAAATTTCTTCTCCTTTTTTTTTTCCTGGATTTCTGTGGCTTCTCCCCAGATGGCAGTTGTGCTGGAGAACCACCAGCAGGCTCTGGCATGGCTGCTCAGCTGTGGCTTCATGGCCACCTCTCTGCTGTGCCTGTCCTGCACAAGGTGTTAGACAAACCAGATAAAATTAGCTGTTGGGACGCATGTTCCTCAGGATGCTGCGACAGAGGGACACCCAGTACAGCCAGTTTGACTCATGGAGAAGAATTAATGGAAACGCCCGGCTCCTGGGGGGAGGAAATGCCTTGCACAGCCTTTTCCTCTGTTTGTTGCTGAGGGAGGCTGACAATGGGCCCTGAGTCTGGCCAGGGCGCAGCCGGGCTGGCTCCGAGCGCCGCACGCGCCGGCAACAGACACCGAGTCTGCAGCACCGGGTGCTCAGGAAGGGCCCGGCACTGCTGCGGGATGGCACTGACAGGTGACAGCACAGCTGGGTGACCTGCCCTCCCACACCTCCTCTGCACATACCATGGCAGGACTGCAGAGCACAGCACAGCCTGGGCACTGGTACTGGCAGTGCTTGGCATGGCCGTGCCCCACAGACACAGGGACTGCCACAAATGCCACATCAGCAGGGCCGGGTTCAGATGGTGTGAGCCATCCAGATGCAGCCCTGGGAGAAGCAGAGAAGGAGCACCATGAGTGTGATGGCCCTGGGATGATTGGATGTTTGTACTGGTAAAGGTTCCATAAGAATTCATTGCAGTTTTTGATGAAACCACTGCCAGACACCTTCCTGGAGCACAAACCTGCCAAAGCAGTGGACAGGCTGCAACCAAGGGAAGTTGCCCTTTTTTCACTGCAAAAATCCAATGAACATGTAACTTCCTTGCAAGTCACCTCTTTTTCCTTTTATTAGAGCTGCTACTTGAGCTAATAATTTCAATGTAATGAGACAAGAAGGACTATAAAGTCTCCAAATCACAGGATATTATCAATCACATTATGCAAGTGTTGTGAGCAGGAAAGCCTGGGCAGTCCTAGGTCATGCCAGCACCAACCACTTCAGTGGGTGTTGATTTCAGTCTGCCACGATGGTGGCTCCCATCAGATACACATCCCGCAAGGAAGGACATTTGGCAGATGATACCTGAGGCTGCCCAGGCTGTGGGGAGCACTGGGGAGCTGTGTTTGGTTTAGGATGCCCAGAGAGCAGCAATGCTTTGCCAAAGCCACTGTCAGCCCTGGCACAGGGGGTGCACTGTGGACACCTCCACTGATCTGGGGCACAGGAGCGGGGAGCAAAGCCCTGGCAGCAGAGCCAGGGTGGTGGGAATCTGTGGGACAGCATGGAGCTGACTTGGTCCCCACGGGGTGTTCTCAGAGCGTCCTCAGCAGCAGGATTGTTGGGTTGCAGCAGGAAACACACCCTAGAGGCACATGGGTTTGGGGGCTCTGTGGCTGGCTTGTATTGTGAGTGTTTGTTGCACAAGAAATGGCTCTGATGGGAAAAGCCACCAGAGCAGGAGGAACTGCTCTGCATCCTCAGGGCCTGGAGCAGCTGGGTGGGGGCAGATCTGGGCTGTGGCAGCCACTGAATGGCCCTGTTTGGCCTTTTTTGGAAACAGCCCATTTGAGGCAGTTTGTGTCACTGTGGATTGTTGGTGGGGATGTGTCATAAGTGGGTGCAACAGCTGCAGTGAGTGTGGGACGCTGCCCTGGGAGAGGTCGAATGCTGGAAAACTGACAACTTCCTCTGGAGCAAAACTGCCCTGAGGCAGATTTTTCTGAGCAAGGGCAGCTCTAAAAAGCCTTTGGAGGCTCTTTCAAACAGGTTCATCCTGAACCAGCTCTCTCTAGTCCTCTTGGGAGGGGGAATCACCACATGTCCCTCTCCAGCAATAAATAATTACAACTGCCCATTCTATTAGGCATTGTAAAGGGTTATTTCTAGTCTCCCTGACTTATAGGCAATTTGGAGTTTTTACTGTAGGCAAGAAGACTGTAGCTGGGCTATCATTTTAGCAAGCTGCTTTATCTTTGTTGCTCAAAGCAGAGTCATGGGAATGTTTTTTTTCTAACCCAGCAGGTTATTAGAGGACAGACTTATAAATAACCAGTCTTGGCTATTTTTAAGTATTTTCAGCATCGTCTATCATGATAGTACAGCACAACTTGCAGAAAAACTGTCCAGTTTTGCTGCCAAAGCTTCATAACTCGCTTCTGTTTCTTTGGATGATGAGGAGCCAAGTCCAGGCTCCAACTCAGCTCTGCAGGAATGCCAAGGGCCAGTGAGCTGCACTGCCCACCCTGGCCCCAGACTGTTATTTTCTAAACCTTCTTTCCTCATTGCAGAAAATGCCATTCTCTTTTATTACAGAGAGGAAACTAACACTGGAGTTGATTTACAATAAATTTGGTGAGGTATTTCTGGGGATGCTGTAGTCACCATAGCAACCATGGGCCAAACTGGTGCTGCTGGGTGGGATGGTGGGGCCGTGGGGAAGACAAACAGGGGCTGCTCCAGACCCTGAGAATGGGCTGCCAAAGCCACACCAGGGGAAGGAAGGAGAGGTGCAGGTAGTCTGCTCCTAAGCTGAGGCTCTATGAAATGATCAAAGAAGTCTAACCCCACACTCCAGGAGAACTGAGCATTTCAGACAAGATAATTTATATTTGCTTCATAATTTATTAATTTTCAGATTACCGTATGCAATAAATTATAGTTGATATAATAATAACATTGCCATAAAATATTACCATGAAGTAAGTACTCATCTAATAGCAACTGTAACCTACAGAGACAAGAACTGGAGTTATTATATTTAGATTTTTAGTGTTAATGGGAAGTGAACAAAATATTAAGGAGCTTCACAGTAAATTCAAGGAAATCTGTCATTATTATTGCTTCTGTGCAAATGAGTTTTACTGCACACACACAGCTTAGGAAGAAAAGTTACTCTGGAGCAAATGCATTCCCTCATGGCTGGACTTACTGCACCACACAGTGCATTTGGATGCACTTAACAAGCACAAAGTGACCGTGATCAGCAGCTGATCGGTCTGCAGAGCCTCCCTCCAGCCACAGCAGTGAGGCTCTGCCCAGGCTCAGGCTTGAACAGAACAAGTTCAGAAAGGCAAAGCACACGGGTGAAGTCAGTGAACACTGAGTCCATCAGAGAGTCCCAGGTCACACCCGGGTGTGTGGGTTCCCCCACAGTCCCACAGCTGCCTGGAGGAGCCTGTCTGCCTCCCGTGGGGAGCTGCCCTCCCTCTGGGGGCCTCTGGCCACCACGCTGCCATCCACATCAATGCTGCCATGGGCACTGATTCTGCTGTCCACACTGATGCTGCCATGAGCACCAATGCACTGTCCACACTGATGCTGCCATGGGTACCAATGCTGCCATGGAGCACCAATGCACTGTCCACACTGATGCTGCCATGGGCACCACTGCTGCCATGGGCACCGATGCTGCTGCCCACATTGATGCTGCCATGGCCACTGATGCTGCCATGGGCACCAATGCTGCTGTCCACACCGACGCTGCCATGGGCACCAATGCCGCCGTCGGCGCGCAGTTTGCTGTGGGGCTGAAGCCCTGCGTGTGGTCTGTCAGGTCCCCAGTGCCATGGGGCAGTGGAACATGCCGAGTGTGGTAGGAGGTCACAAACAGTCCTGTCCCCAAATGTTCTCCTCCATTTCTGCTCCCTCCGCCAGCTCAGTGAACTTTAATGAAGTATTTCCGAAATGTCAGGAACTGGAGCAGTTTGTCTTTTCTCCTCTGCTTTAGTGCCATTAGTGCTCTCGTTTTCTCCTCCACGTCCTGATCAGTGGCGAGGATTATCTTGGCTCTTTCCTCCGCCTTCTTGTCTCCGGAGTTTCTGAAGAGCTTCTGCAGGGACTCTTCATTGATGCTTTCAAAGATGTTGGCCGCGGCTTTCTTGCGCAGGGCCGTGTCAAAGCGGTAGCCGTGCACCGAGGGGCTCACTCGCAGGGACGTGGACATGGCTGGAGTGCTGGAGCTTGTCTTTGCTTTCATCTATGAGAGTGCTGCCGGGTTTGCCTTGGGCTCCGGTCAGAGGAGTGGGTTCTGTGCTGGCTCCAGGACTGGTATTTAAAGGCAGGCTGGAGGAAAAGCTGGAGGGCTCCGGTTACAGTGGTGAGATCACGATGATGTCAACACCCAACAGTCACAGGCGAGTTTAACAGTTAAGTTGCCAACTTTTCCCCGTCCTGCGGATGAGATGCAAAGTTCTCTCTGCTTCTGCAACAGAAATGGCTTTTCTTTGAACCACTGCTGTGGGGTTGAGCCAGAACAGCCCAAACTCGACTCCTGCCTTTGTTGCACGTGAAAAGCATCACACGTAGAAAATATATCATATCAGAAACATGTAAAGCTCCAGGTGAGAACTGTTGCAATACAAGCAGGAGGTGTTGGCTGGATCCTGCACACACAGCCAAGCATTTGGCTGTCTGTCCATTAGTAACACTGCAAACCTGCTCCTGTCTGGGCATGGGATCCTTTCTGCTGCTTCTCAGCTGATGCAGCTCATCTTTAGTGCACACACAACTGCATTTTCTGTTGGCAAGTGCTGTCCCAAAGGCAGGTGATCCTCAGGTTTTACACCCTCAGCTGCCCAGCTGTACATGGCAAAACTCTCGGGGACAGCAGGAAAATTCTCAGTTTGTTGCCCTGCTGCTGCCTCCAGTGTCTTTTTTCTTAAATTTCCTGCACACCAGTGATGGAAAGAAAACTCACCTCTGCTCCAAAAGAGTCTGTGCTCTCCACACCACCCTTGGCCAATGCCAAGCCCTTGGGCTGGGAGGACTCACTCTTAGTCATATGGGTTAGTTTCTGGAAGCCCTGCAAGGAGCACAGAGATGAACTTATGGTTCTCATGGGTCCCTTCCCGCTCAAGAAACAGTGTGGACAGGGCATGAATGCCTGCAAAGAGCTGGCTCTGACCACTGGAGCTCCTGCTGGGCTTGGACACCTGGTGTTACTGAGCACAATCAAATCTGGTCTAGAGAACAGCTACGTGTTCATAAGTCACTTGAGGCCAGGAGCCAGAGATAAGCGTACTTTGGTTAATGTTTTAAAGCAGCCGGATGCTGCAGAGGTTATGTTTGGAAAGTTAGCAGCTTGTTTACTGTTGTTGCTGACCCTGTTACTCACCCTTGCTGAAGGACTCCAGGAACTGCCTCTGTCCGCATCCCACTTCAACCAGGGGTTTCCCTCATTTACCAGATTGCTGCAGGGTTGACCTCTGACCACAGTGAAGGGCAGACCCAAAGGAACATCACATAGATGCTTCTCATTCCACGTTCTCTTTAAAACTTCTGTTCCTTCTGACAGAGGGAGGGGATGTGCCTGAGCCCCAGCAAACACTCTCTCCGATGGCCATTGGGAGCCAAGGGAGAGGTAAGACCACCTGAAGGCCATGTGCAGGTGTTTGTGCTGGCTGAGAGCAGAGAATGGCCTTACCTGTGAGCTGTTGCTCACCAGGTGATGTGCAGAGTGGGGCAGGTGGCTGCCTGGGCCCCAGAATGACAGGCAACCACAGTCCCATGCAGGCTCAGGTCAACATCCACCTCACCAGGGCTTGCCAGGCTTTTATCCTTAGGAGAGGGAGTAGGCTCATTTCCGTGCCTGACCACTTTTGTACCTGGGACTTGGGACTCATCCGTTGGGGCTGGGCATGCCCTGGCACAGTCTTACACCCTACACCTGCCACATCCCACCAGGACACGAGTTTCCCCACCATTGCCGGGACTTTGCTCCATGCCGTTGCTCCGGCACGAGCTCCCTCTGCACGTGCCATCGCTTCCCGCTGGTCCTGTCATTGTCTGAGTGACTTTTATGAGGTTGTCCCAATTTCTTTCGTACGTGCAGGCTGTTCCGTGCCTCAGGTTATAAACAACAGCTTTGCAAACCCCTGGGCTTCTGCTTTCACCAGCCAGACATGCAGCCCCTCACCTCGCCAGGGTCTTGCCAAGTTGGTGAGAATTACACCTCAGCCACTGTTTGCTCAATGTTTGCAGGGCTGGTAAATTCACCCTGAAAATAAGATGGTTTTGATGTGGCTGGGCCTCTGCCTGGGAAAGACCCTCATGGTTTATAGACTCTGTTAACATGAGATGTGAGGGTGGAGCAGGATGAAGCAGGGCCAAGTGGATTCCTTGTCCCTTCCTTCTCAGATCTGCCCAGAGTGCTCTGGGAGAGGGAAACCTGCCTGCAACACGTATCTGGCTGAAATGGTGAAGGTATTTTGCTTCACTGGACAGATAACACAGTGTCAGGGTACTTAGGGCAAAAAACAGTGCCAGAAGATCAGCCAAGATCTTTTGACTGTAGGAAAAAACCCCTTTGGTGTCCCCTTGTTGAAAACACGTGCTGAGGCGTGTTCACGTGCATGGGGTTGTCACCACTCCCACTGTACATGGAATCACTCTGCAGGTATTTGCAGAGATGTGGCTGAGAGCATAAATTAGCAATATCTGTGGAAGATACAAGCTCAGAAAAGTGTCTGCCATGGAAACCAAGACTAAAGCCAATACTTTAGGAGTAAGACATCAGAAAGCTGCCAAGATCAAGCATGCATTTCCTTGTGAGCTCATTTCACATGAAGCAGTAACAAATGTCTTTGCCCCTTCATGCTTCTCTGCCCACTTTGTATAAATTTAGTTGTGCTTGGCTCTGAGGGGGTGATGAAGCATGCCTCGTCTGTTTTTTTCCAGTAATTTTTGTTTATATCACTCTTTTAATACTCCTTCCCCAGTAGTGCTTAGGAGGAATTATTCATGTGTTGGATTGAAGCAAAACTTCAGAGATGTGATTTCTATCATCGTTCCCCTGCTATTACTGTGTAATTGCTTTGTGAGACACAAATGCTCCATTTCACCCGTTAATGGGAGGATTAATTCCCAACCCCACCATCTGCAGAGCCACGTCCCTCACCGTGTTCTGCTTCTCCCAGTGTGATGGGCTCAGGGCACTCCAGGTAGGGATGTTCTGCTGCCAGGGGGCTGGGCAGGATTGTCTGAGCTTTGGGGAACGAGGTCCCTTCCACAACAGCCACAGTGCTGCTGGCGCAGAACCCCACGGGCACCTGTCCCAGGCTGTGGCCACAAAGGTTTTCACACTGAAGCACTTACAATTTATCGTTGGCTAAAGTGAGCCCAGTGAAAGCCAGCCAGTGCTGGAGGGAAGGATTTGGGAGGGATGGGGACTCTGAAACTGGGTTAGTGCTCGCAGGTGATGCAAAGCCTGATTAAATGGACCCAGAGGCTTCTCCCACTCCAAGCTGCAAATTACACCAGGATCCTGCCCGCCCCAGCTGCACCCATGGAGGAGAGGGGAGGGCAAAGCAGGGCACTCACCGGGTCAAACATCACGATGGGGGCTTATGGAAAGCCCCCAGCCCCTGCAGGGTGCTGGTAGCCCCAGGAAAGGAGGTGGAAGGGAGCCGAGGCTGCTCTGATCACAAGGGCAGCTGGGGCAGCTTGTGCCTGTCCCACAAACTCTTCCAGAGAACTGCTCTGCTTTTATGTAACTTCCAAAACCACTCCAAAGAAGGTAATCTGGAATGGCTGTGCAGTTCCTTGGGGCATGTTTTGCATAGCTTTGTCTTCACTAGCTGCTGCCAAAGCCTGCACGGCCTGTAACACCCCGTTGGGATCAAGGATGCAGCACCCCCTGTGAAGCATCAGTGCTGACCTGACCTCCCAGGCATATGTGGGATATTCAGAAACCAAGCCTTTGAAAGGGCATCTGACAGGCTTTGGAACAGGAGAGGAAAGTTAAATTATTGCCTTAAAATACACACATAAATATGTATGTGTGTGTATATATATTTATGTTTTGTCTTTAGGTCATTCAGTGAAAATCTAAGAATGGGAAATGCCCAGGAGCCTCCAGACATCTCCCATTCTTTCCTTGGCTACATGGACTCCTCTCAGCCTGTCCTCCTGCTACCAGCCTGCAGCTGGGGAATCCCAGTCCTACTCAGGATCCAGAAATCCTGCTCCTGATGTGTGCTCTCTGCTTGGAAAGCTTTCCAGGATGGAAAGGTTTCCGAGGTGGAGTGCTCTGCAGAGACAGCTGTGGCATGACTCTAAGGTTAAAGAGGAACCAGTTCTTTATGTTCCTCTTGGAATCCAAATTCCTGGGAGGTTGTCAGACATCCAGGTCGTGCAAATGGCAGTGCCTGCCTTGGCTCCAACCTGCCTACAGCCTCTTCCAACTGGAACTCATGTGCTTCTGGGACTCCACCTGGGATTTCTGTTTGTTTGGCTGTTGCTTGGGTTTTTCTGTGGTTGTTGTTTCTTCAACAGAGCATCTGGGAACACTTGTCGAAATCTCACGACAGGAGGCTGTGTCCTTTGAACACAAAACCCCAGAGCTTAACTTGGCCATCTGTGTCCCCTGTGACTCCTCCTGTGGTCCCTAATTCAGAGGTGGAGGACAGGGCAGATATTTTAAGGGCATTCCTGCTGCAGTTCAGTTACTGGAAAGCACAGACATGTCTCAGACAATCCTTACACAGCTCCCTGCCACAAAACATCAAAAAAACCTACTGGTTTTCAAGCAACTGAAGGCATGATGGCACAATTAAGCCAGTTAAATTCCAACAGAAAATATTTTAATAGGGGAAAAAACTCAGGGCTGGCTTGAGTGAGGGGCATGCAGCCCTGGAGCTGTGCAGAGCAGCCCTGTCCTGCACCAGCCCAAGGAATGGCCAGAGCTGGGTGAGGGCTGGGTGAGCCAAGCATCGCTCTGTGCAGGGAGACCATATAAGAGTAAAGTCTCTGGTGTTACTGATAATGAATGTCTCCTCATTTCTCATAAATTCTCTGCTAAATGTACGATCACCAAGTTAATAATGCAGTGCAAGACATAATGAATAGCCAGTTACAGTAAGTAAATCATGGCTGGTAAGAAACAGAACAGATACGGAAACTTCTGGTGCTTTTACCAAACAGAACCCCTTGAAAAGAGCAGAGCTGAGGTCACATCTGGTGTGGACCAGATGCTGTTCACTGCCACAGAGGCTGGAGGGGCTGAGGAGGGGGGAGGCCAACTGTGTAAGGAAGCCATGGGTGACTTCTCTGGGTGCTTGAGGCTCCCCAAATTCACCTTGCAAAGGGAAATGGGCTGTAGTGCTCTGCAGTCATGGTGGGACATCATTTCTGAGATGGGGTGGCAAGTTGTGAGCCAGAGCACAGAGAGAGCTGGAAGCCTGGCCACAGCAAGAAGAGCCGTGTCTGTGGGGATGCAGGCAGCCTCGGGAGAAGGGTGCAGTGGGGTGTGGGACAGGGGAGGAGTTGGGGTGGGGTAACTCCTCCGGGTGGGAGCAGGGCCAGCGCCCTGAGGTGGCACCAGCCTGTCGCGCTCGCAGCCCCACTCGGCAGGTCGGGCTATTTCCAAGGCAGCCAGAGAAAGTATTTTAATGTCCTGACTTCAGCATCTTCCGCCCAGGTCAGCAATGAAAGTTTAGAGTTTCAAGCACGAACAACCTTTTTCTTTCTCTGCCCAGTTTCCTGTTTGATCTTCCTGAAGGTCCTGAGGACCCCTCGCTGGAGAAGGGCGAAGGCAGAGCCGTCTCCAGCTGTCAGACGGCTCATTGTCTGCTGCTGAGGGGACGGGCTCACGGGAAATCCTGCCTGGGGCTGGGCTGCAGGGCTGTCGTGGTTCATTGTCACAGCCCGGCCCGCGGGCAGCAGTACCCAACACACGACACACACGTCCCGGCGCCCCAGTGCCCCCCTCCTCGGGGCTCTAATCTCTGCCGAGCCGCTTCCTCTGCTGCAGGAGGGGTGGCAGACAGGATGTGGCTTTGTGCCTTTGTGCTGCTCTGGCTCCTGGGGACCTGAAATGCAGTGCCCTCATTGCTCCCGGAGCCTCCGTGGCTGCAGCCCAAGGCTGCGCTCAGGGGTCAGCACCGGATCGGGAGCCAGATGTGCGAAATGGGGTGGCACAGCCCGCCATGGGCACAGGCAGCGGGTGCTGAGGCTGTCAGGGTGCAGGCAGGATGGTGGCAATGCCCAGCAGTGAGGCAGCACGGCGGTACAGGGGGTGTTAAAGGTGTTCTGGCATACCTGGGAAGGCTGTGATGGTGCAGAGGAGACCCCGGGCTGGGCAGGGGATCACCAAAGGCTCAGACTGGTGGGTCTGCCTGGGACCATGGCACAGGATGGGAAGCCTGGGTGACATCTGTGCAATGTTGTAACACTGCAAGTGGTCCAGGCTGGGAAACACCAGCTTTGTGTTGAGGGAGCTGAACTGAGTCCTGTGTCAGAACAGGTTTCTTGAGCAGAAAACCAGCGAATTTAGTTTTCAGCTCCTTAATTTTGTGTCAAAGCAAAGTGGCAAGTGCCAGAGGGAGTTCCTGTCCTTGTTGTGTTTTGGGAAGGAGCAACTGATATTTGGGGACTTGTAGCTGAGCAGTGCTGGGAGAAGAAATCCGATAATCAGAGCTGAGGGAAAGAGCAAAGCTGTGCTCGTGGAGATTTATCAGGGAATCAACCACTGCGTCAATCGTCTGGGAGATGAGTTTGGCACTGCAGAGTTATCAGCCTTGTAGCTCATTCCTCCACTAACAAAAGAGTTCCTGGGAGGGAACAGATGGTGTTTGGCTCCTACCACCCTCTCTGGTGGCCCAGTGGCTTCGCTTTGTAGCTGCTAGAAAAGCAATTTCTGTGATCCCCTTCCTATCCCTGCGGCTGTCCCTGAGCCACAAGGGCTGCTGGCTGTGTCTGGGAGCTTTGGGGGTATTTTGTGCCTGCTGAGACTCTGCTGCAGATGCACCTGGGGCTGGCTGTGCCCCTGCTGCTTTGAGGGGGGTGAGAGCTGCTCCATGGGTGTTGCACAGGTTTGCATGGGTGGCACACAGGTTTGTGGCTGGCTCAGGCTGTCCCCAGGATCGCTCTGGGTGCTCGCCGGGTTACAGCAGGTGACTGAACTTCTGCCAGTGGTTGTTTTGCTCAGCAAACTGCCATCGGCTGTGCACGTCAGCCCCGCTCCAAAGAGCAGCAGCAGGGCTGTAAAGCCCATCCCAGAGACAGGCAAGGCTGGCACTTTCAGGCTGGTGTTGCCTGCCACAGGTCTGTGCCGGGCAGAGCCGGAGCAGGGAGGCTCCCACAGTCCGTGAACCATCTGTGGGGCACAGACCTGCTCTCTATGGTCACAGAGTGCTTTCCCCTGTGACCTGGCTCCAGGTAGCCCCACCAGCTCAAATGCTGTGGCCCCGAGGCTTTCCAAGCAGCAGTCCCTGCTCAGAGGTGTTCAGCTCTCACAGGGCTGCCTTCTAGATGTTTCCCCATGATCACGTTGCCTAAATGTTACAGTCTCGGTGACTGATGCCTTGTTTACACGCGAGCCTTGTCTTTGTTCTCAAGATCTGTCCTTGAGTCCTTGTCAGGTGTCAGTGTGTGGGGGCTTCAGGCTGTCTGTTGGGTTATTTATGCAGCAGTTCAAACAAAAAAGAACAAGTTTAGAACTGCCAGTAGATTTTAGCTCTGTGTAGGAGGGGAAGAAAAGGAGAGGGGTGATGCTGTGTGTATGGCAACAGTGCTTTGCAGTCCCTCTGGCAGAGCCTGGGTAAGCAGCAAAGTGATGGTGGTGAGTCCAGGCTGTGGTGGCTCCTGCTGTGGCCCTGAGCCCTCAGTGGTTCAAGGTTGAACCAGGAACCAGCCCAGCAGTTTGTGATCTGAAGCTGTCAGCATCTGCCTGGGAGAAATAAATCAGATTTGTCCTTGTGTCTGCCCTGGGGAGAGAATCTGCCCATCACAAGGGGTTGTGTGAGACTGAGGGAGCCGGGGGACTGCTGTGCCAGGGGGGCATTTGGAGCCCCACACTCACCGCTCTGCTGCAGAGCAGAAGTGGAAATAAAATACGTTGTCTGTCAGTAAACAGTGCCAAGCATGATGTCAAGTTATTGAGGCCAGTGAGCTCATCCCTGGGACCCTCTCTGGGCAGAAAGCTGAGTCAGTTCCGGCCACGATGAGCTCTGGGGAAGGAGCGTTTCCCAACAGTGTTTAGGGAAAGCTTATGGAGAAAGTAAACAGATGTCTGACCCCAAAAACCTGTCCCTGTCATCACGGCACCAGCTGGGGATGAGGCTGCAGGTTCAGCAGAGGGGGATCCACACACCTTGGGGCAGCCTCAAGGTGCTGCCGCCACTGTGTTTGGCCAGCATGTGATAAACACCAAGTCTCTTGCTCAGCAAATTAATCAGGGAAGAAAAGCAATTAATAGCCTGGCCAAGCACCCCTGGGTTGGGCTGTGGGATGGGGTCCTGACTCGTGGGATTTTGTCCTGACTCTCAGGGGTGGTGTCCTGGTGTGTCCCATCTGCTCAGCGTGTCCCACTGTGTGTGAGCTCCCGCAACTCCTCAGGCAAATACATTCCTCGGGGACTCTTCCCTCTGCCAGGGCTCTGGGCCTCCTCTCTGTTGAGGAAATGTCTTTGATCAGTAGAAATTAAACCAGGAAAATATTTTCCATTTGTGTCAGGATAAAAATGGCTCAAGCCGGGCGTGATTGATAGCTGAAAAAAATGGGAGCAGCCCCCGTGCCGTTTCGGAAGGCTTCCCACTGTCCTTGCTTACAGTAAACACAGAATATATTTAGCTGCAGAGCCCAGCATGACACAGCCTCTTACTGCAATAATAGCAGCGTCTTGTCTCTTTTCTGTTTTTTTCCTCTTTTCTAAGAAATGGAATTGACAGAGCTCCTGGGAAGCGGAGTAGGGGTTGCCTCACGGGCTCACTGTGCCTACTGCGATGCCAGAGTCTGTGTTTGCCCTTGTTTAGCAGGTTTAGCAACCATGGGCTGTGGTGACTAACTTGGTAAACAGGCGTTGGGATGGCCATGGTGCGTCCTCTGCGTGGCACCCGCAATGTGCCAACACAGAGGCGCCAGTTAAACCCTGCTCCTCGCACCCCAGGCACCCCAGGCATCAGAGAAACCATTCCCAGCCACTTGCCCACTTTCCTTTTTGACTGAGCATGTACCAGAGCTTGGGTCTGGCCTTGAGGATGGCACCTCCGCTCCAGAGCCCAACGGGAAGGCTCAAGCAGCCTGGCACAGTTTTGCATGCCAGGAAAGGCTGGCAGGAAGTGCGATCCCCTTGAACTGTGAAATGCAAAAGTGACTTTTGTTGTGTCCCAGAATCCCACAAAAACCTGTCTGCCACACGTGTGGCTGGGGGGGAGCTTGGAGCAGGGCTGTGGGCAGTGGGGCTGTCGTGGCAGTCATTGTGATGGTTGTCATCCTCGAGCAAGGTCAGAGACTTTTGTCAGGGCCTGCCTGTGGCTCATTTCCACCCTGGTTTTGCCCCACACGGAGCTATTTTTATTCTAATGACAACGTTTGGGTCTCTGATTCCTTTATTTCCAAACAGCTCTAACAGTGCAATGAAATACAAACACTGGCCAGACATGGGATTTCAGGGCTTGAAATAAAACACAAAGGTCCCTCTGGGCATCCTTTATCTGGTCATGAAGACTTTACCCTGATGCCATTTCCCATCCATGGGAGAACACTGACATTGGCCATGCTGTCCTTTAGAGAGACAGGAAAGCATTAAGGTGGAGTGGAGAGAGAGAGGGAACCTTGTGCCATAGGCAGATGGAATAGAGATGCTCACCTGCCTGGTAAGGGTGGGAAGCTAAACCACAATAAAACAGATTTCATGGAGGTCACAGAGGGGGCATGAATAAACCCACTCCTTCCTGGCAGAGGGTTCCTCCAGGGCTTGTCCCCAGCCCTCTGGGCCATGGGGAAGCAGGTCTAAAGGATGCAGGAGCAAAGAGTGTTCTGGACCGGAGGACAGGGCAAATAGAATAGGATGAGACAATGGCAGAACAAAAATAATGTTGGCAAGAGGTCTCTGCTGCCTCAGGGCACTGTGTCTGTGTTGGTGGCCCTGGGCTGGCACAGCCTTTCTGCAGTGATGGCTTCTCAATCTGTTCCTGACTACCTTTCCATATTAGGTGTAATTTAGCAGCTCCTCTCTCATGTTCTTTCTGTTCTGTAGATAGTACTTTTCAGCTTGAGTCATGGCCTGTAATCATATCTGGCCTGCAGTCATTCAGCCAAGGTGAGCCCTTCCCCAGGCACAGATAAGGCTCTGCTTGTGCCAGGCTGAGTGTTCCGAGGGACACGGTGCTCCAGGCACGCACCGACGCACCGGCAGGGCTGGAGCAAGTGGCAGCACCCAGAAAAACGGTGAAGGTAAATATTTTCTGTGCCCTCACGTCCCTCCCAATGGGGAATTGCAAAGCAAACTTGGTTGTTATTAATAAATTGCTTTGAGACTTGTGGCTGAGGCGAGCAGGAGAAGAGCCCGACCAGGTGAAGGGACTCATGTATAGAGATGGCTGTCCCAACTCCTTGCCACTGTCCCTCCAGAAGAGCCCTGAGATGGTCCCTGATCATGGTGCAGGGACATCTGGGGGACAGGTGTGACAGCACTGGGTACTCACTGCCTTTCCAGGGTACAGCAAATGGTTCTGCAGCAGGGCAAAATTTGGGATGTGGCATTCAGAGCCCAGCAGCCTGAGGGTGCTCCCAGGAATGCAGCAGCTCCACTTCAGCAGCACAAGGGAAGCAAGAGCTGGGGGAGTTGTTCTGAAATAAACTCATCTGTGGATGGAGAAAGGCTGGGATAGAAATGAGCAATCCTGGCATGCATTAGGAACACAGGGAGAGGAATGGCAGCCATGGCTTGGGCTGGACCTGGCTGTGGCTCCAATGGGACCTTCACAGTGTAATGACAGCCTGGGGACCCTGAGATGGGGCTGAAAACTCCTGAACACTTAAGGGAGGTTGATCATGAAATATTATATAGCTTATGAGGTGGTTGTAAGGCAGCCAGGACCAGGATAATGGGGGATTTAATTACTCGATATTGATGGACATAATAAGTGTGCAGCAAACCACTAAGGGAAACCTGTGGCTGGAGGGGAGAGCAAGATTGATCTATGCACAGCATGTTAAATCACTTAAATCATTCAGAGCCTCTTCTGGCCCCAGTTCCAGGAGCAGAGCCAAGTATGATAAATAAGGTCGAGGTTGGAAAGTGTCTAGAATCCAAATGTTTGTATTCCTGTTCGATTTCAAATATTCATGGGGACAAAAGCAGCAAAGCACTTGGCTTGTCTGCCCGGGGGCTGGGGGAATCCCTGAGGAGGGGGCGGCAGCCCTGGCTGCCACCGCTGGGAGCAGCTCTGCAGGTTTCACGGTGGAAGGTGACCTGGGTGAGACCTGGGCACGGTGAGGAGGGAACCAGAGGACAAAGCGATTGAGGACGGAAAGTGTGAGCAAACAGCGTGGGTGGGATGACGGCCTCAGGCTGGGCACGGCCCCGGGAGCAGAGGGAGCCTGGAGGGCAGGGCTGGCCACCTCCTGCAGGCAGGTCCCAGGTCTGGTGGGGCTCGGTGAGGTTTGGTGGCATCGAAGGTGTGCCCAGGTGAGTTCTCCTCCTGCCAGCTCAGCGCACATGAGGTTTTCTTCTCCATCACACAGGTCCAGCTGTTAGGTATCACAGGAAATCTCTGCATAACAAAACAAGATAACAAGAGGTCAAGAGGCAGGTGGACACCCCAAAATGTGGCTGGGAGTGCTGTGCCAGGGCTGCCAGGCTGCAGCTGCCAGTCCACAATGGAAATGTGTGCCTCAGTGCTGCAGGGGCAGGGCTGCCACTCCACTGATAAGGGAGTTTTCTGTGTGGGTGGCACCTATTTGGGGCTTGAGCTGCTGCTCTGGATGTGGCCAAAATCTGCAACACCCCTCCTGGTTTTCCATCCACTGCCTGGCAGGCATCAACCCCAGCTGACCCAGCGGATGCTGCCAGGCTTGGTGAGATGGTGCAAAACCTGTTCTCACTCAGGTGGAGCCTGGGCAGGCTGTGCATCCCAACCTCACTGCAGGGATGTGTCTCTGGGAGCTGTGGGCTGAGGGGCAAGCACCTCTGAAGGAGGGAGGGGGGCTCTGCTCTTCATGTGATTTTTTCGTGCTGAAATAACATTAATTTTATTACAAAGCTGCAGAAATGGGCTTAAGTCTGCCTATCCTAGTGGAGGAAACTTGGACTGTTCCCCAGGCTCAGGTTGCCCTGTTTTGGGTCTGGCTGAGAGAGCAGCAAAGCCTGAGCATTGCTGCTCTGTAAAGGTGATGGGTAGCTGTGGGTGGGCCCATCCCACACGTCCTGGGCTCCCCCAGTGTCTGCTGAAACAAATCCTTCAGGGCAGAGCAGGGCCTGGGCAGCCCATGGCAGGGTGGTTCCCACTGGCAGGATGCAGCACGGATGCCAAGCACGTGCTTCCCCTCAAACATGTTGTGCCATTTTTAGGCACAGCCATAAATTATTTAACTGCCACGTGCTTCCAGTCAGAACACACCTGAGACCTGAGATGTCTGTGTCTTGTGATCAGTGTTAGACAGCAGTGGTTTGAAAACAGAGAGAAATCAAAGCTCTCATGGATCAGCTGTCCCAGAGTGCCAGGAGATCACATGGGAAAGGGCTGTGCCTCACTGTGCATCAATATTTAGGTACTGTCAGAGTGGCAGGACCTTCCCTTAATCCAACTTTGAAGGAGCTGGAGCTGATTAATCATGAGCTGGCTCCAATGGAGCATTCGGTAACATGAACTCAGACATGGGGAGCCCTTGCAGTGTAGTTTGTTGACCTGGGAATGCACTGGGCTGGCTCTTTCTCTGCAGTTTCTTAACCACCTTCCTTGTCCCCCAGAAGTGTCGAAGGTGAGCATACCCTTCAGTGCAGGGAGTCCCTTTGGCTCTCCAAAGCCTTCTGACATCTCTGGGGTTTTTCATTTCCCCTTTTCTCTTCTGAGGCGACACAAGTCCACCCTCCCTGCTCCTAAGGACCTGCTCCTGGACCCCACTGGCATGGGACAGGGGCAACATGTGCAGGAAAGGGAGTTTGCAGCAGGAAGAAAATGAGTCTATGGTGGGTCTTGTGGCTCTTCCTGGCATCGGCACCACTGCTGCCCAGCAGGACTTTGGCATTTACAGCATGAGTGGAACCCCTCCCCCCCTGCAGTGCCAGCCTGCCCCAGCTCCCTCCAGCCCTGTCTGCATTTCTCACTTTGCTGGAGTGATTTTTTCCCCCACTCCAAGTTTGCTGTTTTCCTGAAATGGTCTGAAATGTAATAGACCAAGACAATCATCAGGATGAAATATTTCCTACATGAAATATGCAGCAGCTATTCAGAAATGAAGATCAAGTGGAAGGAGGGCTGCCAGGCAAAGATTTAAAGGTGCTGACATGTTCCCGTGGGTTGTTTACTGAAGCCATCTCCAAAGGCCCAGTTTTAGGGCTGCATTTCAGAAAAGAGCACAAAATACAATTTAGCAAGAGCTTTAATAATTCAAACTGCAGCATGCTGAGCTTCTTGTTGCTCTTATGAGAATGATGCCTCATTTCAAAGGACCTTGACTCTCTTCTGGTAGTGCAGAAGGGGCACTGCCAGGGCTATTTTTGCACCAAGACACTGATTGGGTGCGAAACCTGTCTCTGGTAGCCGTGCCAGCAAAACCTGGGCAGGCAAAACGGAGCCATATGGCCTGATTTCCCTCGAGATGCAGATTCCAAGGAATTTGGGCATGCTCTCTTGCCATAAAAGGGCAACTTAGGCACCTGGCATTATTAAAAAAGCTTTAGCACTGCTGTTGGTGCAAGGCTCTGCCCACCCAGCCCAGCTTTGTGGGTACCTGGCTAGGGCTGTGGGTTTGCAGCAGGTATTTTTCCCTTGCTGGCCCCTCAAGGATGCCATGTGCCCTCACGTCCCCTGCTACAGCATGGTATCACTGAGGCTTAAGAAAGTGAAGGCAGTGTGAGCCCCAGGGGTGCAGCTTTGTCCCTGTGACATCCTGAGCCCTTAATGAACTGGGAGCTGCAGCAGAGTTGGCCATGGAGAACAAACCCCTGTGCCTCAGTGCAGCTTCTCCGTGTGAGCATCAGCCTCCTGGACACCCCGCGTTTATCCCACAGCTCAGCTCCCTTCTTTTATCCACATTCCTTTCTCGGCTGTGTTCCAGTGGCTTCAGCATCATTCCCATGACGGGAGAGTTGTGTTTGTTGGACTTCCCCGTGAGTAATAGTGGTGTCCCTGCGGGTGTGGAGGGAAAGGAGCCGTGTCTGGGTGCCAGGAGCTGGGGCTCGCAGCCGGGAGCCCTTTCTTGCCCCGCTATTCCCCGCACGCACCCCAGCCCGCCCAGTCCCCATCAGTGTTTTGTTTTTCCTGCTGTCCCCCGTTCCTCTGCTGAGGGATCGTCTGCGCCGCAGCCAAACGCGGCTTTCTGCCGCCACCTCGCGATGGAGCAGCGCTGGGTTGTCGCGGCGGACACGGGACCCGGCAAGGCGGCTGGATCGGGAATCACTGCTTTATTCGTCCGTGTAACCCACCCGTGTCCAGCCGCCCCAGCAGCGCAGCAGCAGCCACGACCCCCGGGCAGCAGGGACACAGCTCTTCCCGGTGCTGCGGGAGGACGCTGGACCCATCCTGGTGCCTCGGGACGATGTGCTGATCCCAGTGCCTCGGGAGGACACTGTGCCCATCTCCATGCCCTAGGAGGATGTTGAGCTCACTGTGTGCCTTCTGGAGGGCAGCTGCAGCACTGTCCTCCCTCGACAGCCCAGAGCACATTCCTCGTGTCCCAGAGGTGGGAATGACACTGTTGAGGGGAGAGTTTGGACCTTGGCTCATGCGTTGCAGAGAAACACGGAGCCGCCTGGCCTTCTGCACCCTTGCCAGCCCTCAGGGCATGTCAGGCACTTATCATCCCCTCCCTGGTGGTGTCCCTGATGCTCTTGAGGAAGCTGAAGATGTGGGACCCGCCAGTCCCTTTGGCCTCCAGTGCGGATGGAGGCTTCCCCAGGGCAGGGCCAGCGCCGGCACCCAGCTCTGCCCACCTGGCCTTGGCTTTGGCCGCCGCAATGGTGATGTACTTGGTGACGATGGTGATGTGGTAGGACCTGAAGTCAGCCAGAGCAGACACGCAGCGGTTGAAGGCAGTGCGGAGCCGCACGGCCCCACAGGAGAGCACGTGCTGCCTCAGGGATGGCGCACGGCGGATCTCCTCCACAAAGGCTCGGTGGGGCCGGGGCATGTAGTCCCTCATCCTGTGCAGGAAGGAGGCTGCAAGACAACAAAGGAAGGAATAAGTTGTGGGTAAGTGGGTTAAAGGCTCCTGAACCTCTCGGAGAGAAGCTCTGGAAGTGGCACTGAGTGCCATGATCTGGTAAAGGGACTGGAGTTGGACTAAGGGTTGGACTTGATCTCGGAGGTCTTTTCCAACCCAATCAATTCTATGATTCTGTGCTGGCCTGGAGTTCTCCTGCTGGTGTGTATTGCAGGGACCACAGTGCTGGTGGTACCAACAGTCTGAGCAGCTTCTTCTGCTCTGCCTCCAATTAAGTGAGAAAACCCATATTAGGTCAGTGCTCCATTAGGGTTGGTATTAACCCTAAAAGAAAGGTTTTAGCCCTGCTCCAGCCTTTTGGTTTGGATTGGGGTTGTTCTTTAGCTAGTAGAGTGGTTTTGCTGATTTCTGGTAAATATTTCTGTTGTGGGGTGGACTAATGCAGAACTCTGTGAGTGAATGAGGTAAACCACTGGCAGGATGCCAACAGCACGCTCTGCTCTCTCATCTCTGGGCCCACAGAGAACCTCAGTAAAAAGCTGACATGCAAAAAACAGAGTGTTTCCTTTTGGGAAATATCATTGTAAGGAAATATCCATCAGAGCCTTGTTTATAACCTTTCTCCCCAAGGAACTGGGCAGAGCCTGGTCCCAGCTGGGCTCTGCAAGAGCGAGATGGGCACATATCCTGCTGGCTGGCAGAGCTGGCACAGCCATGGGAATCGCTCTGGCTCTTCTCTTCCCCTGCCCCTAATCTGTTTTGGAAAAGGAACAGCACGTGACTTACTGCTGTGCTGGCTGTGGCAGATGCCCAGGAGCTCATCAAAGGCATGCAGGACCGTGCTCTGTGCCGCGCTGCCTCCCGAGTAGGCCATGGGCTCCTCGGACACCCCTTCATAGATGAGCCCGTCTGGCATGGCAGGATTGTCCTTCCAGCTGAGAAGGAGACAGGGCAGTCAGGCAGCAGCTGTAGGGCTGGAGACAGGGGACTGTGGGAAGGAACTCCAGGCTGGCAAGATGGAGTGAAACCTTCCCAGCCCATGGATCTTCTCCTCCTCACTCAGCTGTGCCAGCTCTCCTCAAACGGGAGATAAACTTGGAAATCAAATGCTGTGCCAAGATGCAAAATGAGGCCGTGGGTGTAGGGAGAAATGCTTGATATTCCTTTGCCAGAAGTTATGGATCGTTCTCTGGGATCACCATGCCCTGGTGAGCACCCTGTGGTGTGGTGCTGGGACACACTGCCCTGCCTGGCTGCACCTTCTGCTCCAGCCTGGGAAGGTTTGTGAGAGCTGAGCTGCCTTGGTGTGTGAGATAGGAGGTGGCATTTGTCTGGGCAATAGTGGCACAACACCAATTCCCTGAATGCCAATGGCCATTTGGAAAACCAGCAGGTAGAGTCACATAAACGCTTCTCCAAGTCCCCCAAAATTCATACTTTGGATTTTCCTTTGTTCCTGTTACTCAAGGTTATGTCTTTCAAAGCATTTAAAGGATAAATAGAGACTGGGTCAGCCCGCCTCTATTTATCTCCACAGATAACAAGGCTGGGATGGGATTTCCTCCCTCTGAAGCTGCTTGTCCTGGTCTGGCCAGGAGCTGACAGCACTGGTGCCTCCCCACACACCCTGAACTTAGACCCTGTCAGCCCTCATTGTGCAGAAGTGGAGAATTGCTCTCTCCCAAACAAAGGGAAGAGTTACGATTTCGGAGAACTAAAGTGCCTGGCACAAAAATATCTGTTGACCTTCTGCAGAATGCACCGTTCTGTGAGGCTTTTGGTGCTGGCTCCTTGGGCTGAGGGAACAGATTTTGCACAAACTGCAGAGAAAATAGATTCATTATCAAATACCAGAATATTTTTAGTTCTCCCAGTGTTGTATTTATAGTAACCTCTACTAGTGGGAAGTTCTTATAAGCAGAAGGGAATTTAAAAGGCATGTTTTTCCAGGCTGATGACCATCAAGATAAGGTCAGCTTGGATAAAGAAAATGAGAGACACTTAATCAGGATGCATGGAGCCTTTGGACTTGGGAATGCTGAGATATGCTGGAGATAAATAAAAATAGAACCCCCCGAGCAGCCCAGGAGCGAGTGGTTGTGGATGCTGCAGCCCCACAGGGATGCTGAGGGATGGTAAACACACCACACTGGGCTCTCTAGGCCGTGATTCTGCCTTGCCCAAATGGCTTTTGCAGTATTTGGAGAGGATTTTCTTTTTTTCAATTGTCAGAATTGTAACAGAGCAGCAGCAAGAGGCTTGTTAGGGATGTTTCCTTAATGTGCAGTGGGAAGAGTCCCCACTGAGCTTTGCAGCTTTGAGTGCATAGTGTGGAAGTAAAGAAAAATTCCTCTTCTCCTGTCAAAACTGTTTGGCCAAGAGCAGGCATGATTCATTTGTGCACAATTGGGCCTGTTGGGGCCCAGACACTGTCTCAGGGCTGAGCTGAAGTGTGGGATGGAGAAAGGGTGGAGGGGGTCAGATCCCAGCCCTCACCCACTGTCTGTGCCCAGCAGATCCAGTGCCTGGAACTCCCAAGGGACAGGATCACGACACCCTCAGGAGCATCACTGCCAGATGCAGTGCTGGTCCCCACCTTGCCCTGGGGTAGCCCATGTCCCATCTGAACTGCACCACATTCCCAGTTCCCCCTAATGCTGGGAGCAGCCAGCATGCTGGCTCTGAAGGGAAACGAGCTGCACTTACCCAGAGAGAAAGATACGGATCTCAGCGTAGAATACTGCTGGATCCACATAATCTAGGATGAAATCAGTCAGGTCAGAGGTGACTGGCAGTTACACCAACACGTGTGATGAGCTGCAGCGTGTGCAGGGCTGTGCAGACACGAGCTGCCCACCAGCCAGGGGCTGCCCTCACCGTGCATCCGCCTCAGCGCCTCGCCCATGGCCTCAATGGCCCCTGCCAGCTCCTCCAGGGCGCTGTGCAGAGTCTCCTCATCGTGCTGCACGATGGCACCGAGGGCCCTGATGATTGCCTGTGAGACAGGAGGAGGGAGAACACCAGGCGATGAGGGAGCGGGATGTCTGTGTATCGCGGCTCTGGACACTTGCTGCCACCCACACCAGCTATGCCCCTTCCCCAGCTCACATGCAGGGGACAGGGTCACCTTGTGGGTGCACCTGTGGGAACTTTCCAGGTGAGCAAAAAGCCCTGAGACATGGTGGTACCCACCTTAATGCCAGGCACAGCTGCCTTCTCAACCAGGAGGGTGACGAGGATGAAGCCCCGCAGGCTCTCCCCGCCAGGCAGTTTGATGATGGTGTCCAGGTTCCTGCACAGACCAGCCAAGGAGAGAGATTAGCAGGGTTATGGCTCAGGATTTCCCTGTACACCACAGGACCTGCTGAGCCCTTGGAACAAAACCCTCCCAGGCTGCAGAGCCTCTTATCCTCACCACAGGCAGAGAGGAGGTGGCACAGAGCAAAAGGGGAGCAGGACTGCTCTGGTTTAGAGGGACCCATCACCTCCCCCATGCCCTTTCCATGGCCCAGGAGTGCTGGATCTGCAGGGACAGAGCAGCCCACGGTTCCACTGCAGTCACTTTGCTGTCTTCGCAGTGACATTTGTGAGACAAAACACTGTTTCTGTTGTGCACGCACATCCAGAGAGGTTCAGCCTAAGCAGAACCCTGCAGTGCTGGAGAGCTGAGTCAATCCAAACAAAACCAACACCGTTAGAAAATAAATGAGCATCTTAACTACTTACTCAATTTCCAGAGGCCTGAAGGCATTTCAGTTATGGCCAACAAAATGCACAAGAAAAGGGGGGAGAGAGAAAGAGAAAGGCATTATAAATTGTTCCAGTGATGGGCTGTGCTTTGCAGGGAATAGAGGAGCTGTCCCCAGGGTGTGCTCCCAGAAACACCCATGTCCCCACAGGGTTTCTGTGTCCACCCATGAGGCCAACCCCAGCCATGGTGGGGTTCAAGGGGTTTTGGCAGAATAGGAGCAATCTGGGAACCATTTGTCCCAGCACCTGCTCATTGCTGCTGCCTGACCGCGGGAAGAGCCACGCTTTGCCAGTTGGTGTTTGCCCATTTACCTGTTGGGGTCCTTCCTCCTCCAGTTGGCCAACACAAAGTCTGCATGGCTGAGGATGGGTGGGAGGCCCAGGGCCTCTGAGACCTCCCAGTAGGGGACGGCGAGATTTCGGGGCAGGACCTGAATGGCACAAAGCACAGGGGGAGATGGGGATGCTGTCAGGTGATAAAAAGTGCCCACGTGTGGGCACCAGCCAGACAGGAGGGGACACACTCCTGCTGCAGCCGCAGGAAAGGGACTTTGCTCCACTGGGATGAGTTCCATGGGAGCAGCATCAGCCCCCAGATCCCAAGGAGCAGGTGAACTTGCTCTGCATTGCCTTTACCTGCACAGTGCCCTCCTCGCCCTCCTGCCACACGTAGCCCATGGTGATGAAGCTGAGCACCAGGTGTGCCAAGTGGAGCTCCTCGTGTCCCCGGAGGTGCTGCGTGCTGAGCTGCGGCATCTGCCAGGGAAACCCTTGGGAGCAAGGGGCAGTGCCAGCAATGCCAAGGGCCCCCGTAGCTGCGAGCTGCCCCACCAGCTGGGGTGAACCCTCTGAAGTGCCTCTGCCTACCTTCAAGCCTCCCTTCCCACCCATCCTGCAGGATTCGCTCCTGCTCCACTTTTGCTGGTTTGTGAGCAGGGACAGTAATCCATAGAATTTTCCTCAAAAAGGCATCCCTCTTCCTGGTGCTGATCCCTATGTGCCAGAGTGGTCCAGCCTGGCAGGGGGACACAGGGAGGACCTGGGCTCCTTGGCAGGGCGCATGGCTGGGATGAGACGCGGCTCTTGTGACACCTAGAGGGCTCCCTACTCGCCCGTTCCAGCCCTCACTGGCTGCTGCGTCCCTGGATCTGCCGCGGGAGTTATTTCTGTGCCGATGTTAAGGCTTTGCTGTCGCCTGGTGTCAGTCCTGGGTCAGGACAGGTTGGTGCTGCCGCGTTGCTGCTTTTCTTCGCGTTTTGCAGATGCTGCTGTGTCAGACCAAGGTTTGAGAGAGCTCCAGAGCAGGGAAGGAGAACACGGTACCTGGTGAACACGTGAGCGGAGCTGATGGCTCGCGATCAGCTGGGGCAGCTCCTGGGCGATCTCCATCCAGGGGCCGTAGGGCGCCGGCAGCTCTGTCTTGGTGGAGAGAAGCAGAGGGAGGGCTGTGAACGTGGCCAGCACTCCCCCAGCCTTGAATATCACAGCTGATGGCTTGTGTCTGGTTCCCTCTCCTGTAACACGAGCCTGCGTGGTCACAAATTCATGGATGATGAACATGATCTGTCTGTCCCTGTGCACTCCCACTGTGGAGACAGCCCACAGTTAAATGGCCCCACTTTGGGCACAGGAGACCTGCAGAATGACGGCTCTTCTTGTGCTCCCAAAAATCCTGTAGAGCCAAGGCTGCTGTGTAGATGGCACGGCTCATTCTCCTCTTCCCCGTGTGGCTTGCTGCAGCCACTTCCATAATTTTCAAGTGAGGGATTTGTCCTAATGAAACTGCCTGTGCCAAAACAGCACCTGCCTCCCTCACTGCTCTTTGTAACCTGTTACAGCGAAATGCTAAACCAACCCCCACCCAGAAAGCCACTCACAACCCCCCTGTTTTCCTCTATGCCTCCTGCAGCCTGTAGGTGAGGGAGGCACAATTGGCTCCTACCAGAGGATCGGGAAGCAAGAAGCCAAACTCCTCGGAGACCTGGAACCTGGACAGCTCCAGAGGCAGTGGGGGCTCCTCCGTGCCATGGCCGGCCTCCATTGCCAGACACTGGCCGTGGGGTGGGGATGTGCTGTGGCCTGGCTGCCCCTCTGCCAGTATGTGCTGAGCCAGCACCGCATGTCCTGGCAGTGGGAGCGTACCTTGTCCTGGGGGGAGCCAGGGCTCGGCCACCCAATGGCCAGAGGGGCTGAGCAAACACGGGTAAAGGTTGCAGATAAACCTTTGTTGTGGAGAAAACATTGATCTCTGTCCCATGGAGACAGCGTGGGGGACCTCCCTGGCTGTGGGCAGGGGCTGTGAGTGGCTCCCACATGGACCACCCGAGGGGATGTCAGGCTCCCACAGGGTGCTGCACAGAGGTGGCCTGGTGTGGCAGCTCAGGGACAGTCTCTGCAGCTGGGGGTTCCCCATGACCGTGGCAATGTCACACTTGTGTGCCATGGGCTGCTGACCTAATGGTGACAGGCAGGAGCCAGCCTGGGAGGTTCATGCCATCATCTGGCTGGAGATGGATGAAACAGGGCCGGAGGGGATCTAACGAGGCTGGGACCCCACATTCATCCCCCACTCTTCCTGTGGGCTTGCTGTGGTGGCACGAGCTCCCTGGCACTGCCAAAAGCTGCTCCAGCCCAACACCAGGCAGGACAGGGTCCTCAGAGCTGGAGGTCACTGTGGCAGCCTGTTGGGTCTGGGTCTGGGCTCAGCAGGATGCTCTGAGTGGGGTCTTCCCAAACAGCAGCTTCCTGGGGGGAAAATCAGCAGCATGTGCTGCCTGTGTAGACGGGGGTGGAGGCACTGTGGGTGCATGGGAAGGGAAGGGCCAGGTGTGTACAGGCAGCAGGACATGAGTGGCTGTGGCTCCTCTGACAAAAGGCACAAACTACATAAGCATAAAACCACAGGGCAGCTGCTGCAACACCAGCTTTGCCCAATGCCTTTAGTTAGTGCCTGTGGTGCTGCCCCAGCTCCAGGTCCAGTGCTGGGTCCATGTCTGTCTTCAGCTCTGGGTCTGGGTCTGCCTCCAGCTTCAGGTCTATCTGCAGCTCAGGGTCCAGCTCTGGGTCTGGATCTGGCTCCAGCTTCATCTCTGGGGCTGGCTCCAGGTTCATCTCCAGGTCTGGCTCCAGCTCCCTGTCCACGTCCTGGCTGGTGCTGTGGGGAGACCTGGAGTGGTGCCTCAGCCCAGACTTGACTTGGGGAGCACCTCAGTCCCCCAGAGTCACCTCAGCCCCCCAGAGTCACCTCAGCCCAGGGATCACCTCAGCCCTGGGGAATATCCTCATGTGCCCCTTGGGAATCACCCTGTACACCCCAAGGGAATCACCTCATCCTCTGCTGGGAAACATCATGGTGCTCTCCCACACCCCCAACTCTCCCTGAAAATCCAGCCCCAGGCAGGGCCCCACTCACTCCTTCGTGCCCGGTGGTTTCTGCCCAAGGCACCACCCCAGCACCTCCTCATGCCACAGGACAAGCACGATGGCTGCGGCCAGGATGAGCAGGGCAAGGCTGTAGCCCAGTACCAGCCAGGCCAGCTCCCCATCCTCCAGCAGGGGCAGACCTGGCAGGAGACAGTCCAGCTGAGCACAGGGCACTGCCACCCCTGCCTGTGCCATCCCACCACAGCTGCCTACACTCACCCTTCTCCATCAGCTGGAAGCCACTGTCCACGCTGCCCCCCCAGGAGGATCCCTTCTTCTGGCAGTCAGGGGGCCTCCAGCCCGGGTGGCAGTGGCAATTGCCCTTGCTGTTGCACACCTGGAAGACCCAGGGGCGGGGGTACATGTGTGCAATGAACTCATACAA
The DNA here is from genome assembly GCA_013396695.1 of Sakesphorus luctuosus. Classification (NCBI taxonomy): domain Eukaryota; kingdom Metazoa; phylum Chordata; class Aves; order Passeriformes; family Thamnophilidae; genus Sakesphorus; species Sakesphorus luctuosus. Next base: position 33,004 of record VWZD01010936.1, read on the forward strand.
CCTGCCCCACTCCAGCCCCCTCGGCCCCTGGGTGACTCACGCCGTGCCCGTGGCACTTCGCTTCGCTGTCACAGTTGGACCCCAGCACCGAGTGTGGGTGACACGTGTTGTTTATGCACACCTGGGAAAAACCACAGCAGCTCCAGCCCAGCACTGCCTGACACGCACAGTGCTCAGCATGCCAGCAAAAAGAGGAAGAAAACACGCTATTTCTAAAAAAATAGCAACAAAAGCTACAGTTCTGCCCCGAGTCTGGGTCATGCCTTGTGCTTACACCCCACCAAACCTTTAATGTAACATTTACATGGTTTTACAGTGTTTTTAAGTATCAAGCACACTGCTGCAAGGAGCATGTGTTTCTAAAACCTTGCTAATATTTACAGTTTATATCTGTAATTTCAGATGATTACAAAATGTTTCCTCACCCTTCCAGAGCCACACTTTGTCCCTGGTGGAACTAGAAGTGGATCCAGCAATTCTGATGCATTCAGATAATTCAGAGAGACACACAAATGCTCCTTCACTCGGGCGTAAATCACGGCGGCGGCAGCTGATGGGAAGGGCTTGTTGGACGGGTATGTGCAGACTAACTTCCCACACCTGAGACTCCTGGAAAGCCAATTTGCACAGGATGTGTGTCACACACACACAAGTACTGCCTGATAAACATTGGAACATTAAACAGCACAGTCTGGAGCAAGGTGAGAAAACATCAGCAGGACTGGGAGGTCCAGGAGAGGATCTGTGACATAAGGAGAGATGCCAAAACAAGAACACACAGGGAGCTATTTATTACTTCACAAATCTCTGCTATAAACTGGAGCTTTGACATTCCCCTTAACTGTCCAGTCCCAGTTAAACATGCATTTGGCTGAGCCAGTGCCCCCTCCCCAGCATACCTCCAAGAACAGGGTTGGTACCCATGTCCTTTCTTGAACCCGCAGTGCCCAAATCTGTCCCGCTGGCTGTTGATCTCCTCATAACAGACCACAGGAGCATGCTTTGAATCTACAAGTTTAGCAATAATATTTATTATAGTTTAAAGGAACACAAAGGGATATATTGTAATAACTTCATTTTTCATAATTTAATTAGAGAAAACATACCTGTACCGGCCCTGCCAAAACCCCAGCAGTCCCTGAACCCCAGAAATCAGCAAGGGAGTAGCAAATGGGGCAGTTCCCTGATTGAGTTTGCCCACAGATAATAATCTGCTTTTTACTGTTCCCATTGTTATCACTGAAGGACTTCATTAACTAGGGCCAAAACCAAGCTTGAAACGCTTTCCTAAGGCTGTGCCCTTCACTCCTGGTGCCCAGCTCTGACCTGAGATCAGTGTATTGAAGAGCACTGATACAAACTGAGCATCATCATCCTGCGGCCATCCCTGCCCCCAGGCAGTGCCAGTGCCACCAGTACCACCAGAATAGCCTTTTACCTTTCCCATAGATCTGCTGGCACTGCAGGTCCAAGGACTGGCAGCGTCCCCGGTAGCAGTAGCCGGTGCCGTGCGCGCAGTCGTGCCCATCCTGCACGTACACATCAGACGGGCAGGACCCGGAGGAGCCGCTGCAAAACTCGGGCAGGTCACACTGGGCATCAGCAGCAGGGCGGCACAGCGTGTTCTTCCACCTGAACTGCAGAGGAGGAAGAGCTATCTGTCCCTCACATGCCAGCCAGCCTGAGCCCACACAACCCCTGCTGATGCTGACCTCAGGACTCCCCTCTGAGATGCTCAGGTCACCACAGGCATGTGACACTGCCCAGGACAGTCCCCCAGCAATATTCCCCCTCAAGGGTTCCCAGGAGCCTCTCCCATTGCACAGCAGGAAGTTTGGCTCCACCTCTCAGCATGGGGACATACTATTTCTCCAAAAATAAGCAATGAGTTTATGATAATTGTAAAAATGTGCCTTACCTGACAACTTTTACAACACAATCCAGAGGCACATTTCACTCCTGGCTTAAGTCGACATGTTTTAGTGCAGCACTTGTCATTCATGCATTTCTGGGGAAACATGACAAACCCATGTTACTCTACTTTTCTCTACCTCCAAGGTACCTACTCTTCCTCCTCCCCAAAAGGCTACACTTGGGCGGCATTGAGCAGAACAAATGGGCAAAGCTACCACCAGATGGATGCCACAGAAACGATCTCAAACCCGACATAACCCCCCTTGGGCTGGTCCCTGCTGCAGTGGGGCCCTCAGTCTCAAGGGTTCGTTATTCCACATGCACCCAGGGCACAGATGCAGGGATTTAGCCATGGCACCCACCGTGGCTGTCCCGCAGTCGCACTGCTCGCCCGGCTCCACCACGCCGTTGCCGCACACGGCCACGCTCCGGTGGGACAGGCGGGTCAGGCGTGGTCTGTCGAAAAGGCACGAGCCTCTGCCCTGCTTCAGGAAGGTCTCAAAGTCCCTGACACTGCAGTTGCTAAATGTTTTTGCCCCACTGAAATGCCTAAAATAAAGCATTTATCAGTTTATGTGTTACACATTCACCACCCCTCGGTGTCGCCAAACCTCTGTCAGTCAAGGGCACATGGTCTGGGTGTCTGTCAATTCACCTGATATTAAAGGTCATTATTGACAGAGACTGAGAAATATAAATACCTTCATTTTGGAGAGCAAAGGTTTCTTTTTGACAAAGTAAACACTGAATTGCTATTTCTATTATCTTTTTTTCCTTCTTAAAGGAATAAAAGCAGGTTTTTCTTCACTGAGGGGGTATTCAAGCATTGGAAGGGGCCACCAAGGGAGGTGGTGCAGTCACCATCCCTGGAGGAGTTCAAGGAATGACTGGACATGGCACAAAGTGCTCTGGTCTAGTTGACAAGGTGGTGATCTGTCAAAGGTTGGACTCAATGGTCTTGGAGGTCTTTTCCAACCCAAATGATTCCCTGACACTATGGTTCCTAACCCTAACCCTAACTCTACAATTTGTTGTCATTTTTGCAATGGAATGACATTTGTTGAGGATCCCTCTGACGAGGGCACAACCATGCAACCATCCCCATCCCCCTGCAGCCCTGTAGGCAGGAACAGCCCTGCCAACTCACAGTGCCTCGGGGCTCATGAGGCAAACGCGCCCGGCGCAGCCACAGGCTCGGGAGCCATCGGAGCTCATGCCCAGGCTGCGGCCCAGCACCTGTGCCAGGAGGACGGAGAAGGACTCCAGTGTCACGTTCCTGTGGTACTAGAGGGAGGAGAGAGCCAGGCTGCCACAGCTGAGCATTACCTGTGGACACCCCTGCTCTGGACATGGATACTCCCACCCGCTCCCACTCATCCCCACGGGCGAGCTCTGGGTTCACAGCCATGTGGGCTGGCAGGGGACAGGCAGGGGACTGTACCAGAGCCACTGCAGCAGAGGCATCTCCCTGACACGCCTTTCCCAGAGCCGTTGCACTCACAAATGGTCCTTGGTCCCTGTACCTGGAACAGAGATGTGGTCATTGGTCATCCAGCCCAGGACAGCCCACCACTGTGGGAATCCTGGGTCTCTACAGCCTGAGTCCCCTCTGGTGGCCCTGACTGCTCTGTGTGGTAGGGGCCAGTGTCTGGTGCCAGAGGAACTGGGGCTGTCCCTGTGCCAGGGGCCTGTGAAGACTCACCTCAGCCAGGGCAGGTGGGATGGATGGCACCACCATGGCTTGCTGCACTACCACTGAAGGGTTGGTTGGAAGGAATGTCTTGTAAGAAATACTTCCAGAATATTAGCAAATTAGAAAGAATGTCAGAAATGTGGCTTTTTTAAAAAAAACATTTGTCACGGGAGTCTTTGTAGTTCAACCTACATTGGTTTGACTGATCTCTACCATGTAACCTTCAATGATAAGGAATCAGCATCTTACCCTAAGAGAGAAGTGATGTCATGTGCTGGCAGCTCCAGAGACAACTGTTTCCACTGTAAGAATCTCTGCAGAAGGTCATCTGTGTCCCCTGCTGTCAGGATTTTATCCCCCTCTGCCCACAGTTCCAGGGAGGACAGCACAATGGTGATGTTGAGGGGATTAAACATCTGAAAGCAGAAAGGAAACACCTGCTCACACACCTTCCCTTTGCACAGTCTCCAGTCTGTGCACAAGTATGTGGGAAAAGCCAATTGCTGCTGCCAGTCCCTCAATGACACCTGTAGTCAAAAAGAATGAACACACCTAAAAAATAAAAAGATATAACAAGAGGCCTGAGCCAAAGCCCAATAACTTCATAGGAGGGCGTTAAGGGTTTGGGGAATAATAACTCATTACACACATGAACCATAATGGCACCAGTGAGGTGAAGAACAGGACTGGAACTTGCTTATAAACACCTGAGAGGAAGCAGGTTAATTGGATCAGTGAGATCAGGGATCTGCTGCACAGAGAGGGGAGCAACCCAGGTGGCCTCAAAACACTGGTTTTTGGCTGCCCTAAGGCCAATTGCCTGTGTTTCTGCACATCTGCATGATCCACAGCCACTGCAAAGGGAAGGATGTTCTTTTGCAGCAGACTGATGTGGCCAGAGGAAAAATCTTCTTGGGAAACCTGAAATTTTTTTAACATAACCTCCTCCTAAACCTAAAAGCAACTGAGAAAGGTGACCACTACTAACATACCCCCCCTCCTCCCCATCTAACTGCAATACAAACCAGACTTTAAAACTCACATTGTTGACTAAATTGAAAGCCTGGATTATCTTCTGCGTGGCAGTATTCGGGTCTGACCCCATATAGGTGTACTGAAAAACAACCCAAGAGGATGTAAGTGCAGACAAGGTGATTACCAGGGTGAAGCAGAACAATCCTGGAACATTGAAATGATTCCCAACACCCAGCCATGGAGATGTGAACTACAAATTTGCACTCCTCCTTTCCTACAAAATCTACAGTACACGTAACTTTTCAAAAGGGAAAACAAATCCATTTAAAAGCTGGGAAATCCATGCTCACAGAAGTCAGGCAGAGACAAGAAGAATGTGTCTTGCACAGACTTACCAAAGCCTTGTCCAAAACCACATACACTGTGAGGTATTTGGGAGATTGTGCTGTGGCCGAGAGGGGCTGAAAGAGAAAATGGGCTCCAATGTAGGGATTCCTGTGTTCTCTGTCACCCGCCCTGCTGCTGTTTGTTGTGCTGCCCAAGTCTCCCTTCAGAGCTTGTGTCCAGCTGTCTGGCCAAAGCTTCCTGCAGGATCAGGCTTGTCCTCATGGGATGGGCACAACAGCAGCACTGTGAGAACAGGCACCGCTCACCTCATCATCCCCGTGGGCCTTGGCTGATGTCTCCTCTGCCACCAGCCCACTCAGCCCTGTCCCAGGGGCGCTGGGGGCCAGGAAGGAACCTGCTGTGTCCTCCTTGCCCACTCGATACACGAGGTGCTGGAATGCAGGGGAATAGTCCAGGGGCTCAATCCCGTAGCTGACGTTCTCAAACTGCAACAAACCCCTGCCAAGGCAGTGGCACTGGCCATTTGCCCTTGGCACTGCCTCCTGGCCATCATCCCTAGGCTCCCCATGGCAAAGGCCCAGCAGCACCTGCAGGCAGGGCAGCACAGGGACGTGGTGGCACTTTACCTGAGCCCTGAGCAGGTGTTGAGGGTCACTGTTGAGCTGGGGAAGCCATCGATGTAGCCCCAGTAGTGGCAGCCTCCCTACAACATGACAGAGGACAGGGAGCCCCTTCTGTGGCTGGGAAGGCAATTCCCTCACCCATCACCCAGACAGCTGGACTGGCTGCACTGGACAGAGGTCCATGCTGTGAAAAATTAATATACAAACACCCCAAAACAAGGCCAGGTTACCTTGATGTGGGCTGACTCAGGGTGAAAAGAGCCCTCCTTGTTCAACATGTAAATCTGGAAATCTTCAGATAAAAAGGCACTACAAGAGAAAGGTGCAGAGTGAAGCACTTACAACAACATCCATTACCATGAGCTCCTCGAGCTTCTTGCAGGTGCTGCAGCCACTGGGGAACGGGGCAGTGACTGAACTCACTGCTGCTGCAGGTGGATGGTGTATGGCCTCCCCTCGATCCTCAGGACATAGGACACCGTGTCCTTGTGTGTGCAGAAGAGTAGAGAAGAGGAGAATCAGGGAGTTGCAACAGCACCATCTGAGGCCCCTTGTGAACACAGAATGAGCACAGAGCAGGCACAGCCATTGCAGTGTTGGCAGCTGTGCTGTGGTGACATGTGGCAGCTGCCAGCACATCAGTACCCTCCCAGCCCTCCTCTGCAGCTGAAGACCTCACTTCCCCCCACCTGCCCCTCTTCCACCCTGAGCCCCCCAGCACCATGCCTGCTGCAGCCTTGGCCCTCCTGTCCCGTTCACTGGCAGCTGCTGTGGGATCGTGATTTGGGATGGAACCTGCCAGCCCAGAGGGGACAGAGGCCCCCATGGCTGAGCCCAGAGTCGGGGGGTGGAGGGTGTAGGGGGGCCCTGCCCAGCCTCATGCAGCAGCTCCAGGAGCAGCAGGAGCAGCAGTGGTGGCATTGCACAAAGTGGCCCCATTGCCAGCTGGTAACAGCCCCACCGGTAACAGCCCCACAGCCCACCAGTAACTGCCCCTCAGGTAACGGCCACACCGGTAACAGCCCCTCCCTCCCGTAAAGCAGAGGCTGAGGCAGAGCCTTGTACAAAACTGGCATCTTTATTGCTTGTTGGGTCCGTACAAAGGGGTTGGGAACAGCCCTTTGGCCAGAGCCCAGCATGGGCTGGCTGTGGAGCTGAACACGGGCGTCAACCGCAGCCCCACCAGCTCCAGACCCACCTGGGGACAGGTATCCGTACACTTTACAAAAGAAAGTCAGTAGTCATCTTCAGGATTCAACACAAAAAAATTGGAGCCATTTCCTGTCCTGGGATCACCTCCAAACCCACACGTCCCTGCCCTCGGCAAGTGTGGCTATTCCAACGTGCACGCTGGGAGTACAAAAACTCTTTGTCTAGTAAAGGCACCATTTTCAGCATAGTTTAGTTCAGACACACAGCGTCACACACAGTTAAGTACATCTCTCTGGATGACTTCACTCCCTGGATCCCCTCGTCCATCCCACCCTCCAACTGGGGCTGGAGATGGGCCACATTCAGCTGCAGAGCTCACTGGGACAGACAGACAGACAGTCAGGCCAAGGGGAACAGGACACAGCAACATTAGGAAGTGATTGATTATCATGGAACAAACAAGAGACCCCCACCAGTACAGCTGGAGAAATTCTAGGTGACATTTTACAGATTTTAATAGTGTTATAAATCTTACCCTAAATTTACGGGAAATCACAGGAGTTCAAGTATTTTATTACTGCACACACTACATATATATGTATTTGTATATGTATATACAGAGGAAAAGATGATTTTTTTGGCAATATTAGGGGGATTTTACAGATTGAGCTGTGCTTGTGGTGAGCACAGAGCAGAACAGCCCAGCACTCTCTTCAGCACTTTTAGCAAGTTGTGCAATAGATTCCTATTTGTGACCATGACATCCAGCTTCCACTCATGGCACCACAGGATCAGGATCCACATCTCCTTCTCCTCTCCTAGCACACTGAATGCTGAGCAACTCTGCTCAGGAGGAATAACAAACTCCAGTCTAGCCTGTGGTGCAGGAGCAGAGGGCAGACTAGTCTGACATAAAGTGGCCTGAAAGCATCCTGACTGACACAACAAAGGTTTGGGGACCAAAAGAGGGGGTGCAATCACCAGGTTCCTGTTTGAAGTGCACAGAGAAGCTCTGGTGGTCCAGGCAGAGACACTTCCCTTCCTAGTGTCCTGCAGGGACTGCTGCTCTGTCTTTAGATCTGAATAAAAACCTAAGAGCACTCCATTTGTTAAAACCAGAATATGGCCGTGTCTTCTCGTACCTTTATCTTCACTGCCCCTTCATGTATTAGTGGGGATTAGTACAGGAGTCTCATTTAGCCAATCTCTAATTAAAAAGCATTAAACTCAGTGCGCTGCTATAGCACAGCTTAGAGTCAGTCAGCATGGAATTCAGAATTTAAGTGCATTATTACGCATCTATAAACATATACACATGCATAAACATGTTTAAAATATATCTCTCTTCCTCTGAAAAAGTCCACTGAGACCTCGTTCCACTTGTGCCATCAAGGTGTACACAGGAAACACTTTCTAGTCCATGCAGAGTAACTGTAAATTAACTGACCAGATCTTGTTCTGCAAATGGGTTACTCTGATTCCACACTGCACAGAGAGATGACAACGAACCAGACGATTTCCTTACCAGGGCTCATGGCAGAAATGGGGGAACCCAAAGCAACTCCCACGTGCTGGATTTCAGGACTATTTCCCTACAGGCTGCTGCACTCCCGCTGCCAGCCCAGCTGCAGCGGCAAAGCTTGGGCAGGGTGAGGAACAGGCTGGGTGTTTCAGTCCCTGGAGCTTTGGTCGAGGTATTTCTGTCGTGTAAAGTCCTACATTCCTGGTTTGGAACTCTCGTTTGCCCTGTGCCAGGCTGCTGCAGGGAGGCTGCCAGCACTGCTGCAGAGTGCCAGAAGGGGAACTGCAATTTTGGCTCTGTCACAGCCAACAGGTCAGCTCACACAAGGGCCCCAAGGAAGCCAAAAGCTATTTGGGAGGCAAAGGAGCTGGTCGGGAAGGGAAATACTGTCCCTGAGGTAAACATTTCTGCTGTGGCGGTGGCGGCCCCTGAGGTACAACCTTCTGCTGCGGGGGTGGTGGCCTGCAAGAGGACAGAGGAGCTGCTGTCAGTCAGGGAGGATGCACCCACCGCCCACATCCCTCACCCACCCAGCAGGAGACTCCCTGGGCCACCAAGCCATGGCCACCGCCAGGATCCCCTGGCCACCAAGCCATGGCCACCAAGCCATGGCCACTGCCAGGATCCCCTGGCCACCACACCACTACTCCCAACCTCTGCCCCATGCTAAGACTCCCTCTGAACATGCCACAGTCAGACTCTGCCTTCCATTGCCTGAAATCCTCATGGAACCCCAGTTTGTTAAAATTCACCTTTTCTCCCCAAATCATTTACAGATGTGCCCCACTAACATGAGCTTTGTTGTCATTAATGCAGCACATGTCTTTCAAACCAAAATAAAAGTCATATACTTTCCATTGTTGGAAATAAAGTCCAAGCAGATGAATTGTTTAAGTAGCACAATATAAAATATTATTTGCTTATTCATTTTTAAACAGTGGGTTTGACCACACTAATCAAATGCTCAGCAGCAGATTTTGGGACCTTTGGGAATTTTGGTACCTCTCAGTACCAAACACTTCCTGGGAAAGGAAAACTTTCTGTTCAAAGTAATGAGAAATTATCCTGAACTTGGCCATAACATTCACAAATCAAAAAAATGACAGATTTTGGAGTAATTCCTTTTTAAACTGTCTATTTTGAGAGGCCTTTCATCCACCTGTGAGCAAGGCTAATATGCCCCTGTAGCAGAGCTGAGCCCTGTTCATCACCACACAGGATGAATGCAGGGGGTAATGGCCCAGCAGTTCAGGGTAAAGTGAAGGAGAAACTTCCCCCAACAAAAAGTCAGCTCTGCCTGCAGACAACACGTGATGGGACACCCAGTGCTCCCAGGAATGGAGGCCAGGAGAATAAACCCCTTTAGTGCCACTGCCAGTAGGTATTTGCAGTAACTCCACTAACCTGGTGGGCAGTCTCTGTGGCTGCTGCAGTGGGTACTGTGGTGGGGGGTAGTAGGGCTGGTGGAAAGCCTGCTGAGGGTGCTGGTTAGCTGGGTAAGCTGGGACAGGAAAGGTGTTTGGATCCATATCCTGCAAAGGAAACAAAGAAAACGTTCATAAATTCCACATAGGGAATCCAAATATTTGTGTCATTAATTAACTGACATTCAAGACCACTCATAAACCAGCCGGGTAATGTCAGAGTTGCTCTTTCCTCTGAGATACTCAGTAGCAAGAAGCAAGAGCAGCCTGAGAAGTGCTGTGCTTTGGAAAAACATGGAAAGGCTGATCCCAACAGCATCTGGTTTGCTCTGGGAGTGTCTTTGGCTGGCTGTGGAGTGGAGCTGGCAGGCTAAGAGAGCAGCAAAGCAGGCAAACTGCTTGTTAAGGCAAGCAAAGCCTGGGACAAAGCTTAAACTGTGGGAAACTGAGTAGCTCCCCATATACCCCTTAGGAAACAAATATTCTCTCTGCTTCTTAGCAAAGAGAAAACACCACTTTCAGAAATGAAGAAGTAACTTTGACTCCTACCATGGGGACAGGTCTTGGAGGGTAAGGCATGCCGTGGGAGTAGCCTCTGTGCGGGTAGTCCCTGGGTTCGGTGTCTGGACGAGGAGGAGGTGGTGACTGAAGTGACCTGAAATCCAATGGAAAAGGACTTTTTGAGCATATAGCCCAGACACAGTGACTGTGCAGACCACGAATCCAGGCACTGTGAACTGGACAGCTGGTTTGTACTGTCTTAGCACACATCAAATGTCAGGAAGAGAATATTTACCAGAAATCTGATAAACAATAACTCTTTCTGTTTAGGACTCCGAGAGCTTCTCTTTGCTACTTTATACCAAGATGGGACCCAGAAATATAAACCCCATCACCAATGCATGAAAACAAACATAACAGTAAAGAGAAAGTTATCTGCTCTCGTGATTTAGGGTGAATTTGTCTTTTCTGTCATTGCCAGGGGCAAGCTACATGTGTCATTGGATGCAAAGGCCTTTGCCTGACATCCTGGGACTGGGAGACACCTCCATGTTTGGCACTGACTCACACAAACAAACATCCACAGATTATTCAAAGGGCAGAGGAGGAGGCAGAAAGGAGAAGGCACTCACGAGTGGCAGTGGGACATCAGCCTTCTGAAGCCTCGCTTCAGCCTGTCTCTCTTGACAAAGGCCAGAGCAGCAGCTATGAGGAGTGGGAGCACCAGGAAGAAGAACACCAGCAACCCATTCCGCAGCGAGGTGTCTTTGTTAAGGGGAAAAAACCACGGAGAAGAAATCAGTCTTACATGGTGTCAGCACCACCTGGCTCATAGTAGCAGTGAATATTTGGCAGGATAGGTTCTACAACTGTTTTCCATTTTTCACAGAAGAAAAACAAAAGAATGCAGTAGGACTGCAAGATATATGCCCCAACAGATTCTTTGCTGCTTATCTTTTCTCAGGGATCATCTGGTTAAGGATGAAAGAGCCATACATGTCACAATACCCTGGGCTACAATAGGATATTGAATTAGAAGATCGAGTCTCATTTTTCATTACTGTGAAGATCTTATGAGAGTGGAAAACAGCTTCTGTCCTTTGGTCTGATCCTAAATCTTCCTCTTCTCTGACCACTGTTTGCTGTAGGCAAAGAACTCAGGTTCTTAACAATCTCTACCTTTTTATATGCAACAAATTCTCCCCTGAAGACTGTACTAAAGTAGCCTTTCTCTTTTTTGTCTGATGATTTGAGGGATCTGCCCATGCTCCAATGTAATTCTCCAGTGTTTTATTGTATCACAGTGTCTAGCTTTCCCACACCATCTTAGGAAAAACAGTCTTCAAGATCATTCTTGCAGCTCACAGAAGCTATTACAACAACTCCATATTTATATACTCCACATGGACACAGCACAGGTTTTCTCCAAACTAGAGATTGGCTTTGGCTTCCTATTTCATCTTCAAACCTTCAGTGGGCAAAGCAAGCTTCCCTGCTCTGCCAGTTTGCTTTCTCACGTGCAGGAACCATAGTCCCCTCCACTGGGACCTCCCTTCCCAGCCTGCATACAGATAAGTCCAAGAGGATCTTATCCAAGGTGGCAAAAATCACCTGAACTAAACCAGCCCAGATCCTGACAGACCCCACCACAATATTCCATGAGAGAGAAGTGCAACACCTTGAGATCAAAACCTCTACTCGAACTGTTTGCAAATGAAACCTATTGCAGAGCCACCCACCAAAACTCCACACCCAAATCTCCACCACCTTGGCAGCCAGTCCAGAGTGCCCAGGTCCTCAGCACTCAGCCCAGCCCCAGCCCCAGAGCTCTCACACCACTTGCCATTGTAGGGAGGACCACTGTCCACGCTCCCTCCGTAGCCTTTTGTGTCACAGTAAGGGGGGGCCCAGCCTGCTTCACAGTGGCAGTTCCTGTTGTTGTTGCACACCTGTATTCCAATCACAAACATCAGGATTCAGGAACCTGCATTTCCATGCATTTAAATGAACATGCAGATCTGTTCTGTCCCTCTGTACTGCTCAGCCTGGAGAACTTTACCCAGTAACTCCCCTGTCAATTCCAAGCAGTCCTTGGCCAGGCACTCCAAGATTTCACATGACTGTGCACCCACAGCACGGCTCAGGAAAAGCTTCCAAGGATTAGCTATCCCAGTGACTTATACACCATCACTTTTGCTTGCCTTTTTTGGTTTGCCTTTTTTTTTTTTCTGGAGATGCAGAGTCAAATTTCATTAGTAATACTGGAATTGGGAATTCTTGGCTGGCAAACAGCTTTGTCAAAGATTTTTTTTGACACTGTTACAGGCTCTCTTGCCTAGAGACATTTTATAGGGAGTTTTACAGTTTGACAAAACAGAAAAAGAAAGGTACTAATCAGCATTTAAAAACTTGCAGCCTCTCCTGCCCTGCTTACCCCGTGCCCGTGGCACTGCCTCTCCACGTCACAGTCGTAGTTCAGGACAGAGGCACTCACACACTGGAAGTGTCTGCAGATCTGTGGAACAGAGACACGCACAGATGAGGGAAGATGACATTTCAGTGCCCCACCGCAACCCCAGTTCCCTGCTCCCAGCGTGGGGCTCTGCAGCCTTACAGAGCTTGCTGCCACAAAGCCTCTCACACTCTCACTGATAAACCCCAACTCTGCAGAAACCCTGTTCCACAAAAGGCCTCTCAGCATGGGGCCTGAGCTGGCACTAGAGCCTTTTGTCTCTAGTCTGAATGTAAAGGAACAGCAATTAAATTGTGCCCAGTAAGGACATGTGGAATGCACATTCCTCTGCTGGGGCTAAGCCTCTGAGCTCTTTAGTTTAGTTGGATTTTAATTGAAAGTTGTCTTCAAGGCATTATTGTGGGCCTGGTTCTTCCTGCTCATTGACAAAGCAAAGATTTTGGCTCTCAAACTCAATTTCTTTCGCTTCACCTACAAATGAAAGGCTCATTAAAAGTTTGATGCACATGCAGTGCAGTACTGGGCAGTGGGGAGAATCAGTGGACTCGTTTAGTTTTAAATTAACCACAGGCATCAAAAATTATGCTCATAAATATTCATGGAACAATGCAGCTGAAAATTTTATTCCCATGAACATCCCAAATTATTACAGTAGAATATCACTTTTTAATTCTTAATTACCTTTCCATTACCACACTTGGTGCCTTCATTCACCATTCCTGGGTCTGGGACATCAGAGCCCAGCTGGAAATCCACCCCCCAGCACGTGGTGTTGTTGATGGGAGTTAGGATAATAGCAGGCTTGATTCCAAACACAGGCATGGCTTTCACATTTTCACACTGCAGCTTCCCACACATGGCATTCCTACAACAGCAATACAGGAACATTGTAGTGACACTTGAATTCATTCTGAGAACAAGACTAGATAGTGTTTGATTCGATTTTTTTCTTTCTACTTGAAGATACTACTTGAAAATAAAACTGAGGCAACTCAACAAATAAGACTGCAAATTTCAGTGCTGCAAGAGCACCCTTCTTTCCATAAGCTGTTGGGATCTTTACATTAACAAAACCATTATCATTTACTACTCATTTTCCCGTATGTGAACCCTTGGGATAAGCACAATCCATGATGGGAGATGTGGAACACACACTCCTCACCACAGCCCCACATCCCTCCTCAGTGCACCCACTACAACATCCCAAACTGATACTACAGCACCCAAATACAGATTCCCAACAATGCATTTCAGAACTTCTCCATGCACTGGGCTCAACTCACGAGCGGGCACATTTCTTGTAGTCACGGCCATGGAAACCACAGTTGCCAAATCTGTCCCCCTTGGAATTCACTTCAGCAAAGCAAGTATCTGGGGCTGCTTTGGCTTCTGCAAACAACAGCCCATCCCCAGAGAGAGAAGACACATTACCCAGGGACAGAAACATCTCACACCATGTCTCCCATACCCAAAGCAATTCCCTTGCTACCCCAAGTATCTGTCAGGCAGCAGGGAGCTTAGGAACTTGACCAAAACTATAAAGAGTTGACAGTATCAGAATTACAAGCCTCCAAGTTTAAAAAGAGAGAAAGAGCCACTCAATATTGAGTCAATTCTATTATTTGACATTTCTTCATGGCTTCTTTGCAGCCTTATAGAGTAGACACCCCACTGTACCAGGAACAATGAGTGCAACAAAATTACTGCTTTAATCCTCAGCATAGCACTAAGCTTAACACAAGAAGAAGGTGTGAAGGCTAAGCCATAACCACCAGTTTCAAGACCTCTGCCAAAGCCAGCTGGTCTTTATCACAGGAAAACAAATAAATACATTTTAAATAAACTTAGTGTATTCTTCAGTTACATCTCCTAGAAAGATTGCAACGCTGTGCCCTTCCTTACTTGAGCCAAAGATATCCTGGCACTGGGCATCATAGTACTGGCACACGCCATTGTAGCAATAGGCCTCCTGGTTGTGGCAGGGGTGCCCGTTCTGCACCGTGAAGTCGGGCTGGCAGAACTGTGATGTGCCATTGCAGTACTCTGGGAGGTCACACTCGTTGTTGCTCGCCCGACACTCGGTGCCTCCAGGAAGGAGCTGGAGGGAGAGGAGAGGGAAAACTGCATTGGAAAACAGGAGCCTCACAGCAGAGACAAACATTGCACCCAATCCACAAGACACTCCAAATGGGGGACTGAGCTGATGGCACTGCAGGGCTGTGGACACACAGGACAGCTCCCTCTCATAGATCATAGAATCAGCTGGGTTGGAAGAGACCTCTGAGATCATCAAGTCCAACCCTTGATCCAACTCCACTATGATTAGTAGATATGCCATTAAGTGCCACATCCAGTCTCATCTTAAAAACCTCCAGGGATGGTGGTCCACCACGTCTCTGGGCAGCCCATTCCAATGCCTGATTACTCTCTCTGTGAATAATTTCTTTCTGATATCCAGAGAGGCTAAGCCAAAGCTCTCCTTTCCTCAACTTCCAAACAACATGCTTGGGTCTCTTACCTGGCAGTTTTTGCAGCAGTCACCATAAGCACATTCAGCACCAGAGCGGAGCCTGCAGGTTCCTGGCTCACAGCATGGATCGCTTTCACATTCCTGAGGACAGAAGTGCAGTGAATGTCATAGAATTGTCCTCTCTGCCACACAGTCCCCTCTGAGTGAGGGGCACAAGGCTGCCCTGGCAACACTTGGAAAACACACAGCTACAAACCTTTGGTGAGCCACAGTCACACTCCTCCCCAGCATCCACCAGCCTGTTCCCACAGTATGGGACGCTGTAGGTCTCATCAGGCCTTGGAACATTGAGCAGGCAGTTCCCACCTTTGTTGAGAGTCAGCTTCTCAAAGTCCTCTGCACTGCAGCTGCTGAAGTTCCTTGATCCTCTGCAACAGAGAACACAAGCTGAGCTTTACACTGAGAAAACCCATGAGCATCCCCTCTGTTTGCAGAACAAGGGTAATATTTGCTTTCCCCGTGAGCTGTAAGTGCAACACCCCTTTCTGAAAGGGGAATTGGAAGACAGGAGAAATCTGTAACAATAAAGCACATAGATGGGTTGTTTTGACCCTCCTTTGCCTTCCCCGGGTCAGCTACTTACGATGCTCCAGAGCTCATGATGCAGCTGCTTGCCCCGCAGTTACAGACACGTTCGTCATCGTGGTTCATCCCCAGGTTATGGCCGAGCTCGTGAGCCATGATGGATGCAAACATCTGGATACTGATCCTTCCAAACTGTGCACAGGAGTAAAACAGAAGGCAATCAGCAGAGAGCTTATACCAACAAAGTCAGTGTTTACATATGTGCCAAAGAGACACTTCTGCTGTTCTGTCACTACATTATCAGGACTCTCAGACCAACAGTGCTGGATTTCCAACCAAGTGCATGGAATTTGCTTAGTAATAAGAGCCTTCAGAGAAATCTCTCTGGGACATTACCCAACAACCTCCACTTTCCAGAGTAGCTGCAACATTAACACAAGAACTAGAATTCTGCACACCAGCCCAAATCTCCTGAAACATGGAAATTCCAGCACCTCTGTCACTAGTCCAAGCAAACCAGATTGCTAGGAATGCCAGTTATCCAAGATGAGCAGCTCAGTTCACTGAGGCTCTGTAACTCCACATAAAACAGGCAGTGAACTGGCACTGCTCAGGGAGGTCACAGCTGCAGGTTATACAGCACAGGGCAGATTTGTGAACAGCTACAGCTCCCACATCCTTCGAAGTCAGGAGTACTTAAAAGGTCACAGAAAAATCCTGTCCCTTTTACATGAGTGCTGCACACTGAGGAGAGGAGAAACTGAGCAGAGAACTACAGAGAAGGTGTGAGTCAGGTATCCTGGAAGTGTCAGAAATGGTTGAGTACAACATAAAAGCTCCCAAGAAGCCACTTCGGCTTTCCTATGGAAGATTCTGCACTTCCAGGAAGACTTTTGACCTCCATCCCATTCAGAGATCACTAAAGAAATCTCACCACATTAATGCCTCCTGCATGGCTCTTGGAGCACACTGTTCCAACATAGGCCATTCCAGCTGTGCCACCAAACCCCTTCTTCCTACAGTCATGGAGAGAAAGGAAAGGTCATCATCTGACTGTTCAGGCACACACAGCCCATCAGCACACTGCTCCTGCCTGTGGGGCACAAATCCTGCTGCTCCAGCTTTCCAAGGCTGACACAGGAGCACTGCCAGGAGTATTGCTACTGACTGCAGGCACAAGTGCACCATTTCAGCGTTAGCTTTCTGTTCAAGGTTCCTTTATTCTGTTAATTTAAGACATGTGTTTGCAGAAAGCCTCTTCCACACCCTCCCTGCACACAAAGTGCTAAATGGTCCACCCCTAAAATTATTTGGTTTCATTTGCTGTCAGCTGCCTTTCTGCTATGGCAAACTCCATGGATTTCTCCCTTTGTCAACTTCCTTCTCACTACTCTGTCATTTTGTTCTTAAAGCTTAAGTGCCACAGCACAATTGCACCACATTTTACTTCATATAGAAGAATTTCTAAAATTAGTATTTTCTCAGCCATTTCCCTCATCACCTGCATGCTGCTGTTCTGCCTCGGAGGGGAGGAGGTTCCCAGCTCCCAGAGGAAGGGAAGGCAGGCTGTGCTCTTGCCTCTGCCCTTTCCCTGCTTTGGGCAGTGACTTCCCAAGACCTGCACTATCTGCAGGAGTAGGAAGTGCACTGGGGCACACATCCTGGAACGGGGCAGAAAACAACTCAGGAAGCTCTGGGCTTCTTAAGGCAGCTGGGACAGACAGACTAACACTCTGTGCCAAACTCAAACCTCGTCACCGACTTCTGGACACCAGCTGCAGAAACAACTTTTTCTCCATTAAAATGCAATGCTCTGCACCAGGTTTGTGCTCACTGTCAAGTGGAAAAAGCCCTGGAATCACATGCTCAACCTTTTGGAACGTGACAAGGATTATCTGAATGGGAGCTTTACACAGTACACCAGGGAACATTGCAGGACATGTGAGAGGAGAAAAAAACGTGTTATTTTTCAATACACCTGTCAGAGGACACTGAAGTCAAAGAGCACAGAAACCTTCTTAAAAATGCTTAGCTTGACAGTATGTTTTCACAAGCCATAAACCAGTGTACATTGCCCAGACACTGATGAAATACGGCAGCTCCTTTTGGCATGACAGCTGGGCTGAGCAGGAAGGAACAAAACAAGCTTGTTGGGATCAAAGGCAAGGAACTGGTACTCACAGGACTAACTGGGCACTGTCGTGTCTCCGCCACAGAACAAGGTTCTTCTCTCGCCACTGTACAAAATTGGCCAGCACATCCCCAGCCCCACCATCTGTGCTGATCATGTTTTCATACTTCCAGATTTCCAGACCAACCAGCACGATGCGGATGTTCAACATGATGTACATCTGGGGAAGAAAAAAAAGAGAAGAAAGATTTATTAATACCTTCAGATACAAACAAGTGGCCTAGCGTTATAGATCTTATTGCAAGTATCCAGTTTTTCTGTGTGGGTTTGGGTTTTTTCCTACAGCTAGTACACCACTGGAACCACCAGAATGCATTTTCCCTGTAATTTAGGCCTTCATTAGGCAAAGGATTAATGCCTAAATGCCACACTGGCCACACTGTAAAAAACACCAAACATAAATAAAAAGGAGTCTTAATCCTGACAAATATCATCTGAAACATCATCACGTTACAGACATGCTTTTTCTCTAACCTTTACACAGACATAACAATTGCAATAATTGCAACAATCTGTCCTGTCACTTGCTGTACTTGGCACAGGTTGGAAGAATTCCCTGAACTAATTCTCAAGGTGGATGACTGCAGTGAATTTTGAGGTGGAAAAGCTTCCAGGGTGATGCACTCCCAAAGTGGCACCAGAACAAATCCTGAGGTGTAAGTTTACTAAAGGCAGCACACACTCCTACTCACACTGTCAAGGAAGTTTGCCAGCTGCACCATGTGTTCTCTTACATCTGCTTCACTCTTCCCAAAGTCTTCAAACTGCAAGACAAAGAAATGTAGTCATGAAGAGATAAAGATAAGAGTTAGGAAAAGAAATAGAACATTTTAAGTGTAATAACATGAAGAACACTTTTGCCTGGCTCCAAATCTCCAAGATACTGCTAATCAAGGGAGCAGCATCTTCACTGCTATTGCTCAACAGCTTGATATTCCAAAGAAAATAGCCAAGGCAGTTTTTACCACATGCTTTCCTTACATTACAAGATTCCTTGCTGACAGAACTTCTCCAACTCTGACAGTTTACTCCTCTCCAGAGGAGGATTGCATAGCCCACATTTATCCACTTCTAGGGCAGCATATTTGCACAACCTTGGCCAAAGTGTCAGTGTTTTTCAACAAGTCATTTGGGAGTAAGGAAGCCTGAGGGCTTTCCAGGCACACTCCTGAGGAGAGGAAAGGGAAAGCCACAAACAATCCCGACCTTTTCTTTATCCACCACTATGAACAGCTCCACATATCTTGTCTGGTGCAGGACTGCTCTCTTTCTCTGGGGAAAAAAAAAGTTTTAGACAACTTTAGTTTTATTAATTCAAGTGTAAACAAGGAAAAAAACCTCATGACATTGTCATATTTCACTGGATACAACCAGTGGTTTGAGACACACCCAAAGCACATAGTGCCAAACACAGGCAGTGTAATCCAGTGCAATGACAACTTCTGTGTTTTACACTAAAACTCAGCTGCACAAAGACTCCCTGTGTCTCAAAAGCAAGGGATCTTTTTACTCTCACAGGTTGCTTTGGAAAGACAGCACACACTCTTTTATAGGGGCAGAAAGATACCACAAGCAAATGCCAAAACTCTTGAAGTGAAACGCAATGTTTTTCATTCTCCTGCTTTCACTGGAATCTTGTTCCTGTACAGCCAGTCCTTGAAGGGCAAGAGGGACCTTCATACCAAACTGCTCTTGTGGTGGTGAGGAGGATGGAATAAACACTACAATATTCTCCTGGCTCCTGATGCAGTATTTCATTAACAAGCCTCTCCAGGAGGGTGGTGTTCCTGGCCTTAAAAGGTTTCCTCCAAAAAGCCCAGGAATATTCTAACCAGCTGCCCCACCCTCAGTGCCACAAGCAGAAGCAGGAGGAAACTGCAGCTGCTTTGGTGAAGGAACTGAGCTTTCCCCAAATCATAAACCTTTAGGTATGTGCTAAGCCCAAGGAAATCTGATAAGCTGCTTTTACACTCTTAAAGCCATTCTGGGGGCCTGGGGAGGACTCACCCGGAGCAACTGGGTCATACTGGGATGGGCATTTCCCTCTGCATGTTCCCCTTCATGGCCTTCAGTGCTTACTCCACACGTCGTGGGCTCTTTCTTCACATTATCCAGTCGATATAAAATGTGTTTAGAGTCAGAAGAGGAATCCATGGGCTCAATCCCGTAAGTGACATTCCCTATTGTCACCAAGCCCCTAAAATATGGCAGTGTGTGAGAAATCCAGCACCAAGCACAGAGGACAGTTACCCAGAAAGCAAAACAAAGGAATAGTTATTCTTGGATAACCAAGGCCTGCCTATATCTCAGTCCTTGCAAACCAGCTCACTTCACTTCAGCCTGGCAGTCTTTCACTGGATGGGGCCTTACAAATCCAGTAAATTAAACACTTCTGCAAGAGCCTGCAATGTCCTAGGAATTAGATCACAGGCCTCAGGCAGAAATGCTTTAGTTCAAATACACCACTGCCACTCTGGTGCCTGGCATGGCCCTGCAAAAAATAAATGGCTCAAAACACATGGCAATTAGAACAAAGCAGAATAAATTTCCAATCAAACTTGAGGTGAACAAGGCTTTAGGGCCAATTTGGTGAAATCTGCAGACTAGCATTTCCACTTCTGTTCTAGTACAGTTCATTGTCGTGATCATCTGTGCAAATTAGAAAATAAGACAAATTTGTGTCAAAATCAACTTACTGGTAACAGACTGCAGTAACAGCTTATTTAATGGTACTTCAAATATCTGTGAACTGCATGAATAAGAGATGCCATAGGACAACAGCACCAAGGGAGCTCAGCCTGGCCAGTGACTCCCCGGCTGGCTGAGCTGCAGTTAAAACCAGCAGAACTGGGTTTCAGGTTCAGAAGCCACAATGAGACAGTTGGGAACAAAGGATGGGTTTTGCTACCTGAGTCCTGAGCAAGTGCTGACAGCCACCACGGAATCCAGGGTCCCCTCCACATATCCCTGATAATGGCAGTGATCCTGGATGGGAAAACAAGGGCATGTTACACACTTGTTCCAGGTGTACCTACACACCCAGGATGACCTCTTATCTACCACTGACCAGCTGTGATTACAACTTGAGAAAACAAAAAGCTTTCAGTTAAATTTACCACATGCCTTTTACCTACAGTCTGCAGGTTCTAACATGGTTCCAGCTCTACCACATTTGCTCATGTGCATCTAAAGGTTTCCTCACCTGCCTTGGTCTCACAAAGACTGATATATGTGACACTAATCAAGATGCCAGGACACAGCACTCAGTGGGATGTCTGCTCCTGTAAAGCAGATGCCCCTCCCAACTGGATGGGGCCAGCAGCTCACTGTGGGTTTCAGACTGAAACCCCACTCATCCCCTCAGCCATTCCTCCTGCAGCTGGACTTGGAGCTGACACGTGAGGGACACCAGGCGAGCGGGCTCGGAGTGTTATCCAGCAGCTGGATTCCTTAACTTCACCCAGGCTCTCCCTTCTCCAGTTCTGTCCTCCACCCTGCCTTAAATATTTTGAGGCCAGCCCCTCCCTGCAGATTTGGGCCAAATCACCATTCAGTCTCCTGGCAAAGAGTCTTGGCTTGTCTGTGGCCTCTCTGCAGCAGGAGGAGGGACAACACCTGCCGTCCTCGCCAACCAGCTCTGCACTGCTGGAGCTTTCTGGCTGTGCAGTACAGCCCTCATCAGATGGGATACTTCCACTGTGTCCTCTGGATATACACTTTAGAAACTAGACAAGAGGTAGCATGGGGCAAATACACTCCATTTTCTCTGGCAAGGGCATCTTTGGACACTGTTATAGGGGTTTATAATACAGATTCTGTTACCTGTTGCTCAGCAAGGAAAGCAGAAAACACTGAAAGCATGTGCTAATCCTTCAGGGCCACTGTGACTTTCATGACCTCGTGCAGAAAATGCATTTTTCCTCTACACAATCCCTTTTAACTAGGAAGCAAATACTCAGTTGACTCAGGTGCTCTATTTTCAAGAACAAGATCCCATGAATCATGTATGACTAACACTTCCCTTTCAAAGGAAGAGTGAAGCCATTAGAAATACCCTCATGCATTTTGTATCACACAACCTGCTTTTTACTCTTATTCTACTGAAGCAATTACATTTCCAAAGGCAACCTGTCAGGCAGCCTGCTTGTACAGAAAGGGGACTGCAAATGCATTTTCAGCGGAGTAACTCCAACGCTGCACAGATCACATCCTCTCAAAGGTCCTCCACACATCACATCCTTCCACATAAGGAAATACAGGTCTATTACAGGCTAGATCCTCATCCAAAATTAAGGATTCTCTCTGGGAAGAGGACAGGGGGTTCTGAAGGTGACCCAGCAGAAAATACAACTATGCTTTTGTAATCCCTGACTCCCTCATCCCATAGATGCTCTGTGTTCCAGTCACCTTCAGTGAAAAGAAAGACATCCTACCTGGACATCTGGATATTCCAATTGCAATTTTCCCTCCTTGTCATAGGTATAAACTGTGAAATCTTTGGGCAGCAATCCTCTGCAAAGAAAGGGGAGAAGGAATACAAGAGGAATTTCATGAAATGACTATGACACTGGAGCAGAGTAGTAAGATGATCCTAATTAAAAGTGTGCCAAACATGCAAATTGCAATTTAATAAGTAAACATTCAAAGGGAAAAGCCTCCAAAATTAACAAAGGAGTTGTGCATTTCCACAGCAAAAAACAAGAAAGCAGAATGGTGGAACTGGTAATGAACTCAAATGAACCACCACACCCCAGAGAGTAAAACAAGCAACAAAACCCATTAAATTGTGCTGAAAGCCTGTTTTCAAGCAGTAAAAAAAAAATCCTAGCCCTCAGTGTGCTGCATATCCCTTCTCTTGCCCAGTTTTGGTGGGAAGTGCATTGGGAAAGTCTCCCACGACTAAGATTGCTGCACCATCCTGGTAATTCCATTGATGTGGTACAGCTGAATTCCCACATTTCTGAGGGTCAGGGCCTTGGCAAGTGGCAGCTGGAGATCCTCAGGGACTTGTACAGTTGTGCCTCTATCAGGAGGGTAATTTGGAGCACCAATGGCCTCGCTGGTGCTGTAAGTGGCCCCTTAACACTTCAACCACAGACTGACAGCATCTATGTTGGCTGTGGGCTGTCAGTATTCAGACCTTGGATGGAAAGTCAGTTTGCTCATTTATTAGTGTCCTTGTGCTACTGAGACAGGAAAAAACACAAACCTAAAGCAATAAACAAAATCCAGACAAAAGTGAAAATATTTACTCGAGATGCAGTTCAGCTTGTTTATTTTTAGCTGTGAATGGAAAGACTTGTGTCCACAATTTCCCAGATCCCCTCTGAGCAAACTACAGCTTCCTGCTCTGAAAGGGGATCCCAGGGCTGCAGGAATCCAAAAATGTCTCTGGCTGATAGCCAGGACTCTGGGACTCAACCTTTTCCCATTTCACAGTGCTAGGACATACCTGCACTTTCCACAGAGAACCCCAGGAACTGGAACTCCTGTGCTACCTGCCAGCTTGTCTTCTGGATACAGCAGATTGAATAATTTAATAATCTAAAGAAATTCATCACTTACTTGTTCTTTTCTAGATGAATCGTGTATTCTTGTCCCTCGATCTCAACAGCATATGACACCTTGTCCTGAATATAAAAAAATGTTGCAGTTTTACTCATGTCAATGACTAAAGCATTCTTTGAAATCAGCAAAAGTGAGTGAGCCTGAAATCTATTTTTTAATTGTCTCTGTCTCTGGAACCTGTCACCCCTTCCTGTGAGCCTGGAAAAAAGTCGCATGAAGGAAGTGATTTCAAAAGAGATTTGTGGTTTTCTTATTGCTTCTTTCTGAGACTTCTACAGAAAAGCTCAAGTTAGAGCTGGAAAAGGACAGCACAGCTTTATTAGTGAACCTTTACAGTGAGTCAAGACCTCCTCAGACTCGTGGTAGCCACGTGGTACACACAGCAACAGGGACCGGGAACAGGAAAAATCCAAACACTGCACCAGACATCCCACACAGCACCTGCCACTGACTGCAGTGACCTGCACAGCTTCCCCTCAAAGCTCATTCCAGCACTGAACAACCTTCATGATGCAACTTTTACACTCAGATCAAAAATCCACTGCTGCAACTCATGATCTCTGGAGGAAGGAGGTACCTCCCATACCTCAGCTGCAAGCAGTGCTAGAGGTGATACCCTCTGCAAGGATGGACACTTGTCCTCTGTCTGATGAGTCCAACAGCATACCATGAGCATTTCAGGTCAGTTTGGAAGGATCTCACTAGGAAGCAGACACTAAACTGAAGGTAAGATTGCCCAGTACCTGCACTGAGGAGCTGTTGGAAGCCTCTCGCCGTTCTCTTCCCAACCTCTGCGGGGTTACAACTTCATAGGAAGAGAGCAAGGAAACCTGCTGGAAACCTGGGAAGCAGAACAGAAACACTGGCTAAAGGAACAAAGCAATCAGGACCATGAGGCACAAGGAGGAAAACACTATTTCAGGAAAAATCTACATACAGGAGAGCATAGAACAAACCTCACAGCAAGACACACTTTGCTTGCACACTTGAATTGCCTTGTAACAGGCAAGAGAAAACAACACACAAACAGCAGAGAAGACACCAAAACTACCAGAAAGTTTGAAACATGAAGGTTTCAGTTTGTATTACCGTCTTGCCAGTACCCATCTCATACACCACAACTCTCCATCACCAGGAATGGGAGCACCTAAACCAGGTCAGCATAGCAAGGACTCGCTCAAGGACACACAGACAGTGTCAAACCAGGTGTCCTGTGCTGAAGAGCTGCACAACTGCCCTGGCTCAGCCCTGTGGCCTCTCTCGAGGAGCTCCAGCAGCTCCTGCACTTCCCGACAGCACAGCTCAGCCTCAGGCCCTCACTCTGCTCAGCTCAGCCAAACTCCTGACACGAGGCTGGTGCTATTCATTATGTTCTTAGAGAGCTCTCAAGGGCCTCATCAAAACAGCTGAGGTGAAACAAATCCCTGCATCAACGTGGCCATTGCAGATCCCTTGATATATTATTTGCATACACAACATCAGACAGATCCCCTGAGCCAAACACAAATCCAGAGTCCAAGCTCCCTTTATAACACATCAGGTTTTGCAAGCAACTCTTTTTGTATCAAGTGTGTAAACAACAATAAACTGCACATGCAAATTACTTTTCCCATCAGTGGTGATGTCTGCCAGTGCCTGGCTCTGAAGAAGCAGAAGGTTGGTCGCCTGGGATCGAAGGCAGGATCCAGAGCAGTGGTTTTACTGGCTCATGGCAATGGAATCAATGAGCTCATCAGAGGAGCCTGAGCTTCCCGACAAAGGTAGGGGGAAGGGAACAGTTATCCTCACCGTCTGACTCCAGAAATCATCACCAAATCTGGGGCAGGTGAGTGAGTGTCTGGTATCTGAAATACTCCAAAAACTCTCAAATGAGACTGGGATGCTGCATCCATTGAAAACCAGCTCCTCTGGGCACACCAAAATTCACACCATACCTCCAAAGGGCCTGTGCCTTCTCCAGTCACAGGACAGCACATTGAGCTCAAAGCCTCCATGGCAGGCTTGCTTCACCACCAGAGGTTCCCCAAAAGCCCCCAGGCTGCAGTGACATTGCAGCTCCTGCAGATGCCTTTGCTGCCTTTCCCATCCCTGGCAGGCTGACACACATCACCTCAGGCCAGCATTCAAACAGGTATCCCAAGGGAAAAGCACATCCACTTCTGCACTCTTCCCACCACTATCCCCAAAGAAGAAGCCATTAGATCACTTCAGCTTCCCTCCCAGAACAGCAAGTGTGTCCATGTCTGGAGGCCACAGATCCACTGCACTGTCCCAGTCTGTCACAGTGTGTCTGTCACCTGAGCACAGGCACAGTCAAACTGTTTATCAGGAAATCACACAGAGCAAATACTGTAGCAGAACTTTCATTAATTACAATGTTTATTGAAAAAAGGTATTTAAAAATCGAAGATAACATTCCTGAAAGCAACCCCTTATGTTCATCAGCTACAGAACACAGTGTCTATACCATCTTGGACTGAAAACAGGGGAGGGAAGGGCTGTTTCCTCCCCTGGGATGAACCACCAAAATCACATACTGCAGCAATCACTTCTCTACATTTGTCATTTCCAACCACACATTCCACTCACTTCCAGCCCTGGGCTCCTGCAGGTCACTGGTCTGCACTTGTTCCTTCCCCACTGCCCTCCCCGTGTCAGTGGAGATGTGACACTGTGACACTTGGGCCCAGGGCTCTGGAGGTCTCAGGGCACATGCTACACAAACAGCAGGGCACAGCCAAACTTTGCAGCTCTTGGAACATGGCACGTCTCCTCGAGAGCTGCTTGGAAGCAGAAGACAAAGAAGTGAATCATCACATGAAGCAGAACTGGGAGGGATTTCGGGGAAGAGTGTAACTCCAAAAAGATCCTCTTAGAGCAACAGCACTAAAAGAAGCCAATTTACAACTCTCTGAATACTCTGACAGTTCTCTCTCCACTTTCTGCCCTCCTTCCCTCCCTTCACCACTCCCAGTTTGAGAGGTGATGGGGAGTTGGGGAGTCCAGTAGGGATCTCCCTGGCAAGGACCTGCTGCCATGCTGAGTGCCCCGTGCAGCATTTCACACATCACCAGAAACCCTGAAAGAGGGCACAGAGTAGTTCAGCAAAAACCTAATCAAAGGGACAAGTTGCAGCCAAGGAGAAAGACAACCCTACTCCGACATCTGCCTCCTACAAAGGCCATGGACTAGAGACAGGCCTCTCTCCCACCAAGAACCACAAGCATTGACAGATTACGTCCTTAAACCAATAGCACTCTGGGCACATCAGGTCCCACCAAGCACCCAACGCTCCTTCTAGTGACTGACACCATCAGACCTTATCTCAAATGGGGAAATAAAACAGACCTAGCCTGACCCAATGCACACAAGGCGAAGTTCCACCAAGAACAAGGCAGCAAGCAGCTCTCTCAGCAGTCTGAATAAATGCAGGGTCCAGCATGCTGTGGGCACCATCAGAGACATTCCTGCAGCCACACCACCCTCCAGTGAAGATGGTCATTGTCCAGAAGAATCCACCCAGGTATTTCAGCACAAAGTGAAGGTGGTTTAACTCACGGCAATTAAGGAAACGCAGAAATGACAGCAAAAAACCCCAACACACACTCAGCTATTTTCCACACAAGATGTTTGAACATATTTATATTCTCTTTCCTCAAGATACACTGTTTGTTGTAGCTTCCTCTCACACCCTTTTGAGAAACTCCACTGAAATACATTAATGGTTCTCAAGCACAGCCGTTTGCAATAAATTTTTCAGCAAGTCACAGGACTTCCAGTCCTCAGGTGCTTCCTGCCCCTGGCCAAGGCAGCTGTCAGAGCTGCACCACGTCACTGCTGAGAACACGCTGCTGCTGATGCATTCCCACGTGGAACACCGGTTGAGATGGTGTTTCCAAAGACAAAAACACAATGGCATCCGCCACGTTTATCTCGTCTCATTAAAGGTTACCATTAATTACCAAGCATTGGAGGCAACTAGGAAGATGTGAATCATCTTCCCCTCCCCACCCCAAATCCACCCTAGGAATTCTGTGCATGCTCCATGGCATGTGGGAACGTGAAAACCATGGGAATACATCACAGCCATAAGGGTGCCCCAGACACTGAGGGGAGCTCCTTGGGGTGTTCACTGCCTGACAGGTAAGATCTGTATTCAGCAAAGGTCACGCTGTGTCCCCTGTCCTCCTAGCCCTTGGCACACCCACAGGTCGCTGGCTCAGTTACAGAACCCCAGCACACAGCTACATCCACCTACAGTCACACTTCCCCTCAATTATCATCCTTCCTGGGCTGTGACTCCTTCCCAAGCCTACCAAAGGGAGGTCAAAGCTCTTCAGTGGAAGACAAAAAAAGAAAAGAGGGAAGTTCAGACTGGCCAATTACATCACCAAATAATCTAATTTCATAAAAATAATCACAAGAGCCGCTCAGCACCCTGGGCTGCAGGCAGATGCCAACAAGGAACGTCCCATAAACCCCACATGGAGGAGGAGGTGAGAGGAGGGGCATTGCTTGACCCAAACCACACTAAACCCAGAGCATCAGTTCACAGCAGTGACTTCTAATCTTCCATTAAACACGCATGTGAGTCAAAAGGTGCACATTGCTAAAGCATTAAATACCCAAACTCATTAGATCAACCCTGCTTATCATCAATTACAATTAACAGCCGAGGTCAGCTGCACCACTCATTCCATGCTCTGGCTGGGGATGGCTCATCAGAAGTGCCAAAAGCCTTACACAGCCACCTCCAGCCCATCAGGGCCCAGGGCAGGACCAGTTCCACACAGAGCATCTCCACCAAGCAGCCCTGATCTCCAACAGATCACACTTGCTGTGCTTTAAGATGTACCTCTAATCCTCATAGCAGGTGAGCCCTTCACTCCCTCCTCTCTGGCTGCAAATTCTTTAGATTTCCACAGTGTGCCGTCACACTTCCTTCTCTTTTCCTTCAACTAAGGAACATCAATATTTAGTATTTCCTTGTGGAACCTGTATATTACACCTCTACCTGTTCATATTAGGCTGTTGTGGCTCCACTCTCCAGTCAGACTGTTCCTATCCCAGAAAAGGACCCACAGCAGGACAGAACAGCCCAGTGAAGCTTCACACATACCAAGGCACACGTGCTTTGTGTGTTTATGGATCTCCATCAGCTAATCTTCCTCCAAAACAGACAGCACGTGGCTGATTCATTTGTCATTTAACCTATTCCAAGACTCATTTCCTTTCCTGCCATGCTCCTGCTCCCCCATTCTTCACCCTCTCATATTTGCGGACTTGTGCAGACAATTATTTCTACCTCAGCAGAACACTTTGCACTGTCCTTTCAAAGCCACTTCTTTCTGCCAGATACCTCTCTCATGTGCCCAAATCACTGGGATTGCTCTCTTTGTCTTTAAGGAGCCTGAATCCCAACTGGCTGGAAGGGGACCAGCTGTCAGCTCAGTCTGCATTCTCCATATCCTATTTTCAGAATCAGAAGGACTTTGCCAAGCAGTGTCTGTGTGAGGAGAAACTTCCATGACCTGGCTTACAGACGTCCTTCAGAACAACAGAACCATCACTGCTTCCTCAGTGGATTTCTCCAAGCAATGACACACCAGGAAAAGCATTTTTAGGTACAGCTGACTTTTCCACTACAGCCACAGCAATAGCAGGATTTACCCTTTGGATTACTGGAAGCAGACACCTCTTTCACTTTCACTACGTAAATATTATCCAAGTCCACTTAAAAATGTTTAGAGGTTTATAGAAAACACAAGACTAACAAGTCTTTCACTAAAAGTAGGAACATGTCCTGTGGAGTCAGCAGTTCCAGCTCCTCCCATACCTCAAAAACTGCCATAGTGGTGCTTCATCTTCTAAGCACCCAGGAACATCTGGGCAGGTGTTCTCCTACAGGGCACTGCTCCTTGGGGCTTTTCTTACTGTCTCTCCCTGCTCTGCACTCAGTCTTCAGACCTGCTGGGTCCCCTGCTGTCCTGGTGTCTTTTAGAACCAGGCAAGAGAAGAAAATTATATATTTAACATGTTGCTCACCTGGAATATTTGTGTAACATCAAAGCTGGCCAGAACAGTTAAAGCAGTTCTCTCAGGATTTCACTGGGGGTGTTGGTGAGGTTATGGAGCTCATCCACAGCAGTATTTCCTATAAGATTCCTACCTTCCCCTTGCTGAAATCCAAACCTATGCTGTAAGTGTTTCCTGTCTAGACTCTCCCCATTCCTTCTGCCCTTCCTAAAGCAACACTGATTTGTCTGCAAGACAACAGCTCCCCTTGTTCCACAAAAAGGACCGTCACACATGCCCACTGGTACTGCCACCACATCCTCTGCACCCTGGAACCTTCTCACAAGGAGAAGCAGGGCAAAGCTGCTCCCCTGTGGGGCAAGATGAGTGACCTCACTGTGACCCTCTCCTCTGGGTCAGTGGCTCTGGAGTCCCTCCCTTCCACCCATGACACTGTGCCATGGAGAGGAGCTGAGCAAGCCAAGCCCACTCATTTCCTCCCCATCTCATCAGCTGTGAGTGTCAGCTCTGCTTACACAGCAGAGTCCGTGGGAACCTGCTCCTTGGAGACATTGCTGGCTTTACATTTGGCCACCAAAGGGAACTGTGCAATGCACTTTTTTTAATTTTAGCTTCAGAAATGAAATGATTGAGACATGCAGAAACTCCAAATTCATGATTCAAACTCCCTTTTTCTGAAATCAAAGCACTACAAGAGGCAAAGTTAGACACACTGAAGTGTCTTTCTTATCTTTATTCCTCACATGGAGGAAATAACCACAACATCCCTCTTTATTCTGCTGAATGATTGACTCAGAAATTGTTGAAATATGGGTGAGGCAGTGATGCATTTTCCATGATCTGAACAAAAGAATTATCTTAACCAAACACCACATCTCCCCAGAAATTCAAACCCAAGCATTGAGACACATTAAGAATTCCTTTAAAAACTGGTAAAGTGTGGCTGGAAAATCCCGATCTGTGTCTCAAGGAAGAGATCATGTAGGAAAAAACATAGTCCCTGCCTATGAACTTCTTTTTGAATTCATACAGCCAAACCCTGAGGCCTCCTATGGACACAAATAGGAGAGGAAAAGCCACACTCCACAAATCCCTTAAGGCTACACATCACTGTGTGATTATGGTCATTCAGGAATTTTCAATTAATAGTTTCCTGTAACACCCCCTTTCTCATCCCTGTGTGTGTCCAAAGTTGAAGGTTTCTCCCCTCTGCTTCGTGCTCAGACTTCAGACAGAGGAGGATATTTCATGGCAGGTTTGGCATTATTACCTGGGACAGAGATTTCCAAATGCAGAGAGGAACACTGCCATGCACCATTGGGAACTAGTGCCTGCTTTTCCTTCCTACAGGTAATAACCAAACCTCACTCCTCAAAACACTGACCACTTCCCTGATATCCTAGAGATGCACTATTTCAGACTTCGCTCTTCATCCTCCAGCCAGGCTGTGCTGCCTCCACCACCAGCCACCCTCAGAGCTTGGCCTTCACCTCACACCATTCCCATGCCCACCAGCAGCAGCGGAGCGAGAGGAAGAGATTCCAGGGAAAAGATTCCAGCACAGACTCTCTCAGGGAGAGGCACCCACCACACGAGCACTGTCCTCAGCATGAAACACCATCACTATCTGGTTTGGAGAAGATTTCTCAGCTGGAAAGCCCTGACTATAAAAACATGAATTATTGACAAACACTGAAGTTTACCACGTTATGTGTGTCCCTTCAGGAAGGGGAGATGATGAGAGAGGAGACAATTCTGCCCATCATTTATGTACAGCCTTGAATCAGCACCGTAAGAGCTCATAAACAAAACGGTGTCAATCCATAAATTGACCCTGAGGGCAGAACAGCAACAACCCCTAAAAAGCCACACAGGGCACACGGTGTGAGAGGTGGCACCGTGCCCGAGCCCTGCCCCACCTGCCTGGTGGCATCACCTGTGCCTGGCAGGACCCCCGGGCTCCTCCTTGGCTGAAGCCACCCACCTGTACAGCCCTTCGTCTCCTGCCCCCTAAGAGCCTGGGACTGCTCCTGGCAGGGAGGGCTGGGGGGCAAAGCACCTGCAGACCTCGGGCAGGTGCGGGGGGGACCGGGCTCACCGCTGGCATCGCCCCCTGCTCTTTCTGGGGTCTATAGAAAGAGCAGAGCCCCGGCCGGGACCACCACGCTGGCACCGACGATGCTGGGCAGGGCCGGCACCCTCGGCACCTCCTGCTGACACGGGAGACCCCCGGGCACCACTGCAGAGCCCCCTGCCCTGGGACCCCCGAGGGACACACGGGCACGGGACCCCCGCTCTGCCCAAGAAAAGTGTACAAACGGAGCCGACGAGGGCACGAGGGGATGGGAAGGGGCTGCCAGTCCACCACCACCACCTCGAGCTGCCCCCGGGGATGGATGGCGAGGGGGAGCCGGATCCTGCGGAGAGGACAGGGAAGGGGGGCCAGGATTTGCGGGGCTGGGGCGCCGAAGGGGGTGCGGGCGGCAGGCCCGGCCCGGCCCCGCACACTCACCCGCGGGCTGCCCGGGCGCGGCCGGCGGCGGCAGGAGGACGAGGAGGAGAAGGAGGATGAGGAGGAGGCGGCAGAGGCAGCTCCGGGCCCGGGCCATGGCGCTCCCCGGCCGCATCGCCCCTCCCGGTGGGGCGCTGGGTCCGGCCGGCGGCCCCGCGGCCTTATGGAGCCGGGCCGGGGCCTGCGCTGCACCGCCCCGGGGCGGGGCCGCCCGTCCGACCGCCCCGGGATGGCCCCGGCCCGAGACACGGTCCCACACACAGCCCCGGGATGGCCCCGGGCTGAGACACGGTCCCACACACAGCCCCGGCCCCGGGATGGCCCCGGTCCGAGACACGGTCCCACACACAGCCCCGGCCCCGGGATGGCCCCGGTCCCTGTCCCGGTCCTACACACAGCCCCGGCCCCGGGATGGCCCCGGTCCCTGTCCCGGTCCTACACACAGCCCCGGTCCCGGGATGGCCCCGGTCCCTGTCCCGGTCCTACACACAGCCCCGGTCCCGGTCCCGACCCGCGACACCGCACCCAGCACGGCCCCGGGTCACCCGGACGGCGCCGGGAAGAGCCTCGACCTTTCCAGAGACCTGCTTGGAAGAGGGAGGCGAGATGAGACGCAGGGAAAGCAGCTACAGTTCCTCTGATCCCGAGGGCTTGGTAGGCAGAGAAAGCCTGGCTCTGACCTGGTCAGAGCCCTGTACTCAGCCATTCATCTGCCTCAGAGTGTGAGTCTGTTTGAGCTGGTGGAGATTCTGCAGAGAATGAGAGGCGTGGACAGAGAAAGAGAGAGAACAACACAAACAGGCCCAGAAATGGAATTTTAGTCCACAGGCAGTGAAAGAAAAAAAGAGAGTAAAAGAAAAATTAGTAGCAGTGAGTGCTGGATGGGGAAAACCTGTCAAAACACTTAGGATGTTTTCAGAACCATTCCTTTCTCCCAAAAGCTCCCAAAGCCTTTAAAAATCGCTGGGCAATACCACAGGTAGATGGGAGTGAGAGAAGCTCCCCAGAACGGAACACTGTTACAGGCTTTGCCCTCTGTTGTGAGCACCTGCCAGAGCATCCTCGGGGATTGGTGTCTTCCTCTGGGAAAAGCAGGAACAAACAAGGTGTGACACATCTGTCACATCACCAGCAGGTGATGCAGAAGCAGCACAACACACAGTGTGTGAGAGCCCAGACAAACACATCATCGAGGTTATCCATCTCTATACATACAAAGCCTGCACAGAGCTCTTGAGTAACGGGATAAATCCTCTATGACTGGGCATTACCCAAGACACAGGAGGCTTCCCATGGATTATGGTAATATCATGGATCACATATGGATACCTCTGTGCACTGTACAAATAATGCACAAACATGAATCATCCCATGGCTCCTGCCTGAGGGGCAAGAGATTCCCAGGTCCGTATGTAGCAATATCCACATCCATTTCCCTTGGCTTTTCTCATCACTCAGCACCACTATTGCAGGTCTGCAATACATGGAACTGAAGACAACACACCTCGAGGCTCCAGAGACAAGGCAAGACAGCTGGGACAGACCATGAGCACAGTCTGGGGTCAAATCAAATCCCTGCTCATCCACTCAGCCAGGTGGGACACACCTGGGATGCCCACGCCTGCAGAACTCTTGCTCAGGCATGATGGGAGATTCTCTGGAAGACCCAGGTGAAAAAAAACCAATAAATCCTGGAGCTTTGCTGTGTCTTGAGGCCACAGGTGAGACCTTGGAGCCGAGCTCTGGCCTGGGGCCATTCCCTGGCTCCAGCACGGACTTTGTGACAAGAATGAGGCAAAGTGAGAAAACCCTTCGCAGTACGATTACCTGAGATTCCCATGTTTCTTTCTTTCCAAGGCTGAAATAGGAGCGATTCTCCCTTAAACCGGCACATAGCGTGGACACGGGGAATGGCTCAGCAGAGTGAATTTACTAAAACAAAAAAGTGTACAAACGGAGCCGAACCGTGGCTGCGAGCCATTCCCATGGGGTGGGGTGACCCTGGCGGGAGGGGTTTGTGAGAGCCGGGGCGGTTCGCGATGTCGATGGAGCCGCAGCGGTGCTGGAGCCGCGACAGAGCCGGTGGAGCCGCGGCGATGCCGGTGGAGCGCTCCGAAAGGCGCGCTCCGAAAGGCGCGCTCCGAAAGGCGCGCTCCGAAAGGCGCGCTCCGAAAGGCGCGCTCCGAAAGGCGCGCTCCGAAAGGCGCGCGCGAGCCACCGGCGCACCGCCCCCCTCCCCGCCCATTGGCCACCACCCGTCTGCAACAGCCAATCGCATCCTCTCCTGGCATTCTCTCCCTGCCGCAGCTTCTTCCGCCTTCGATCTGACTGGCTGCGAACGGCCCTTCCCCGCCGCGCACGGTTCCCCATTGGCTGCGCGCGGCGGGGCGGCGGGCGCCCATTGGCTGTGCGCGGCGCGGCCCGAGGCCGGGCAGGGGCGGCGGTCCCGCCATGGCGCCGCCCGTGGGGTACGCGCTGCTGTGCGGGCAGGCTGCGCTCCTGCTCGGTAACCTCCTGCTGCTGCACGGCCGCGGGCTGCCAGACAACGACACCGAGCCCCACGACCCGCCCCCGGCGCTGCCCGCCGCCGCCTGGGCCTACACCGACCCGCGCGCGCCGCTCGTCCTCTGCACCTACCTGTGAGCGCTGGGCCGGGGGCGGGCATGGCTGGGGCAGCGGCCCGGGCCGCCCTCACCGCCCGCTCCCTCCCCGCAGCCCCGACGAGTTCGTGGAGTGCGAGGAGCCTGTGG
>VWZD01010936.1:67832-109185 GCA_013396695.1 Sakesphorus luctuosus
CCGGCCCCACTGACCCCCCCGGCCCCGCTGACCTCTCCCCCGCCGCAGTTCGGCGGACAGGCCCACGGCGAGGTGGACCACACGCGAGTGCAGTGCCGGGCGCTGGACGGCATCGAGTGCGCCGAGCCACGGAGCTTCCTGCGGGGCAGCCGGCCCTGCATCAAGTAGGACAGTCCCTGTCCCTTCATCCCTGCCGGATGGAGCTCCCGGGGAAGGCTGACACCCCCTGAGCCTCCCCACATCTTCCCTCCCAGGTACACTGGGCACTACTTCATCACCACGCTGCTCTACTCCTTCTTCCTCGGCTGCTTTGGCGTGGATCGGTTCTGCCTGGGCCACACCGGCACGGCCGTGGGGAAGCTGCTGACCCTGGGGGGCCTGGGCATCTGGTGGTTTGTGGATCTCATCCTGCTCATCACCGGAGGGCTGATGCCCAGCGATGGCAGCAACTGGTGCACCATTTACTGAGGCTGGAGCCCCCCTGGCATCTCCCCTCGCTCCCAGCACCAGCCCAGGCTCTGCCTGGCACAGCGTGGACTTACAGAGCTGCAACTCACTGTGCAGAACAGTTATTCTCATTAATGCCTCTGTGCAAACCTTGGACACAAAGTTGTTCACTGTATATTTTGCTTATTTAAAATAACCTGGATTTCCTGCTCCCCCAAATGGTGACAGCTTAAGAAATCAGACCTTGCAAACACAGGAGGTTAAACAAACCTTAATAAAATCTGGAAGGAGCTGATTCCACGTGCTTTGGGGATTAATAGTCACAGCCACAAAGAGATGGAGGCCATGGAGTCCTGTAAGGCTGAGGAGCCCCTGCTACAGGGACTCTGTGGCAAAGCCAGAAGCATTAAATCCAAATTATTAACACCCTGTTCTACTTGAAAATTGGGGAAAGGGGCACTCAAAATTACGGGAGAGGCACTCAAATTTTTGGGAGGAGCACTCAAGAATTGGGGAGGGGGCACTGAAAAATTGGGGAGGGGGCACTGAAAAATTGGGGAGGGGACACTCAAGAATTGGGGAAAGGGGCACTGAAAAATTGGGGGAGGGTCACTCAAATTTTTGGGAGGGGCTCTCAAATTTTTGAGAAGGGCACTCAAAAACTGGGGAAAAGTACACTGAAAAATTGGGGGAGGGCCACTCTAAAATTTGGGAAAGGGGAACTCAAATTTTGGGGAGGGCCACTCAAAAATTGGGGAAAGGGGCACTGAAAAATTGAGGAAAGGGCCGCTCAAATTTTCTGGAGGGGCATGTGCGGGTCTGGGAAGTTGCCATTTTTCAGCCAAGAATTGAAGACGTTTCGAGTAGAACTTTCTCCACTCTTGCAGGTGGGAAGCCACAGGCCTCTCCAAAGCAGCACTTGCTACTCATTAGTGCCAGGGCTCATTTCTGCCCGGAGCTGTCCAGAACATCCAGGAGCCATCACAGTGCTGGGAGGGACCTTGAGCTGCCAAGGAGCACCTCCTGTCCTCATGCTGGGCACCCCTCCAGCCCCAACTGGTGCCTGTTGGAGCTGAAAAAGCCTTGCACCCAAAAGAGGAAGCCCCACCAGCTGCAGACTGAAAACCTACTGAGCTTGATAAAAAGGGGAAAAGGAAGCTGCAGCAAGTCCCAGCCAGGGCCAGAGACAAAAATTTATGTATGCAAATGTCCAGTCACATTTGAGGTGAAACAGCAAACACACACTCTTGATCTCACATGGCTCTGCAAGCTGAGGCCCCTCCAGCCCTTTGCCTTTGGCCGCTTTCTTCCTGTGGTACTTCTGCTCCTGTGGAGCTGCTTTGGGGCTCAGTTTGGCCAGGAATTCTGCTTATTCCAGTTTTGGTTTGTGGCTCACTGCACCAACTCCTCTTGTCTGGGGAAAGGGGTTGGTTGTTGCCCAGTTAGGTCACCACTGATCTGAGTTTGGCAGCTTTGACTGGGGTTGGGGGGAGGCTTCCTCCTGGAACTGCCACATTCCTCAGCAGGACAACTGGGCTGAAAAGTCCATGGAGGGGGAAAAAACTGCAGCGAGACAGGAAAAAAATCCCATGTGCAAAAGGCCATTGTCACTGACAGCTCCCACGTCCCAGCCCCCTGCTGGACCTCAAATTCCTTCCTGCACTGGGCTCTCCTGAGCTACACTGAGGAACAGCTGTAGCTGGGGCCTTGGTCTGGCAGCGTCCCTCCTCCCACTGCCTTCAGAATGGCAAAGAGAGGTGTGACATCCCAGTCCCCACCATGCACTGTCCCCCCAGATCCAGAGCCCTGCTGTGTGCAGGGCAGCAGCACCTGGAGCATGGGGGGAGCACCCACCAGTCGCCCCGGGGTCCCCCCAGCTGCTGCACCCTGTCCCCTCACCCCCCTGGGGACCACGTTCAACCCCCTGGCAAATTCTTACCCAAAATACATAGTGCAAAGGGACAGTCTGGGAAAGCAGCTGGGATTTCCCTCTTTATTTAAAAACACAAGGAAGAAAGGGCATTCCAGCATTCACAGGCGAGGGGCGGGAGGTGGGTACCCCACACCCCGGGAGTCACGGAGCATCACCTGCATGAGGCCCCTGGCCCTAAGAGCACTTAAAATCCCCAGCCAGCTCTCACAGGAACATCTGGAATCACCTGGGAATGTCCATTAAAACAGAGCAAACCTTCCTCTCACACCACTCTACCCCAAATGTGCAGCACCCCCAGGAAAGCCCCACAGCACACGATTCAGAAGGGAGCAGCTCAGGGGGAATGTGTCCACACAGAGAGCCAGGAGACAAGAGGACACCAGTCTGCTTTAAAATCACCACAAAGCTTCATTGAGGTCTGGCTGCATCTGCCTGGTCCTTCAGGATAGGAGGGAAATTTCCTCTTCCCAACACCACCTGCATTACAGATGGGTTTGGAGCCCAGCTTGGCTCCATACTTGAATTTCATCTTCAGCCTTGACGCTGTCCTGGGGATGCAGGAGGGTGGGAATGAGCAACAGGAATGTTGCAATAATGCTGAAGCCACTGGTAGTTTCTCCTCCTGGATAATTCACCCTAATTGTGCAACATGCTTCTGCTTTACCATCCCAGGCCTGAGGAAACTGTGCAATTATCAAGCATCAGGAACACTCAGGACTCTGTGGTTCCAAGGCCTTGCACGAAGGAACCATCATCCCTCTGCATTCCCTGCTCTCCAAAACTGAGGTCAGAGTGCTGTCACCAAACACTGGCTCTGATGGATGGGCTTACCAAACTACTAAAACATTCCTGAAACACTGTGTTAGGAGCCAAACAGCAAGTCAGCCTAAAAAAATGAAAGATTTTCAAACTCTAGTGCAAATAAAGCAAAAAGGAGCAGAAAAAGGAATAGCAGAATCTGGGTTGCTACAATTAAATAACAAGTATTAACACTCACCCTGTACCATTTGCATCTATTCCCACTTGTTTTCGTCATTTTGGTGTTCTCCAGCACCTCCACACTACCACCTTTGAGACTCTCTTGCCCCTGAACTTGGGGGGGTCCATCCCTGCCTCCCCCAATGACACCAAGGCAGCTCCACCGTGCCTGCCCCAGAGCAGCTCCACTGACCCCAAAGGGGATCGAGGCAGGAAGGTGCAATCTGAATCACGTTAAGGTCAGTTGGGCTAATCAAGGCTCAGAGCTCAACTGATAAAAGCTCCACTCCACCCCAGGCTGAGGCTGAAGCACAGCTGTCAAACAGCTGGAGGCTCCAAAAGGGCAGGGACAAACCAGATGTTGTGCTCCTAAGGAGCACACTGGGCTGAGTTTGCAGAGCAGGAGATGTGCAATGGCCAGCGAAGCGAGAGGGAAGCTGTGGCCTCACTCGGCACCCAGGGATTGCACTCACTTTCGGGGTGAAGGTATCAGATGATCTCGCTGCCAAGGGAACACCTGGATTTTCTACACACTATTTATCACACCTACAGGAGCTCATTTGGTTATGGAAATGACAATTCACACTGCTCTAAAAACTCCTGCTGGTTTCCATCTCGGGCAGGCAGGCAGTGGGTGAGTCAGCTGGACAAGTCTGCCCAGTTCCATCAGGCGCTCAGTTTTTGGTGCTTTTTGCTGAAAGCCCTTCACCACCCAGCACAGCTCCCTGTGTCCAGGTGTGCACAGTGCAAAACCAACACCGTACCTGAGGATGCTCCCACCTGGGAGCTGCTGTTGCTCTGGCTGCCTGCCCTGGCTCAGACTCGGGAGTACCAAAAAACATTTCGAGAGGCTGAGCACCTGCCCAGGCTGGGGTTCAACAGGTAGAAAAAGACGTAATTAAAAGCCAACAGACTGCTGATACACCCCTGGGCAGGCAGTGGGAAGAGCTGGTCTGAGGGAGTAAGTCATGGGAAGGAGGAGCTGCAGTGAGTTCCCTGTGTGGGCAGTTTTGGGCTGGTATCTCCCAGCCTTGCCCCCCACTCCCAGGGAGTCTGAGCAGCTTCAAAGGGGAGAGAAACGTTTTTCAAACACAAGAAAGGCCACACTCCCCTTCACACTTCCGAGACCTCCTGCCACTTCCTCCAGACTTGGGTTTTGAGGGAAATTATGGAGTTGCAGAAGATGTCCCCTCATCTAGGTCCCGAAAACCTCCTGCCCTGCACAGCAAGTGCTGGCAGTGCCTGGAGGTATCTTCCAAAACATGGAGCTACTGGGGCCAAACCTGGGCAGGAGCAGCCAGGGACCCCACTCCCTGCAGAGCAGGGCACCAGGATACAGGTCCAGATCGATCCCGCATCGCAGGGAAGGGCAGCGGTGGAGGGAAGGGACCCCCCTGCACACCCCAAATCGCCCCTCACGGACCCCCAGCAGCCAGGGAGGCGGCAGGTGGAGTTGGGGGGTGGCTCAGTGCCCCATCAGACATCAGAGGTCCGGATACTTTCATCATCCAGGTCGAAAGGGAACGGCTTCTCCTTGAGATGCTGCGGCTCTGACCTGTGCCGCAGGCGCGTGCCTGGCGCGGCTCTGCCATCGCGCTCTGTGAGGGCTGGCACAAACACCGAGTCTCTGAGTGGTGCTGGCAGCTCTGGCCGCTTCCCCTCCACCTGTGGCACCTGTGGCACCTGTGGCACTGGCGTCCAGGGCTGCCAGGAGGAGGTGGAGGGGGCCTTGCTCAGGGCTCTCCGCTCCTCTGCCACCGGCCGTGGCTGGGATGGGGCTGAGGAGCCCCCGGGCCTGCCCATGGAGGTGGATCTCATGAAGGACATCTCCTGCAAGGACAGAGCAGAGTGAGGCTGCTGGCACTGGGTGTGTGATGCTTGAAGTGGTTTGCAGAGCTCAGGGGACAGGCCCTGCTCATTACACACTCTGCAGCAAAAAAAAGAGCCGAAAGCAAAGGGAAAGGCTGAATTCCACAGCCTTTGCCACCCATCAGGCTCTCACTTGTGTCTCAGAGCAGAGCAGGGCTCATGCAGGTCCACTTTGACAGCTGAATCTCACTTTTCCACCTTTTTCAAGGAAGCTTTTCCAGTGACTGGCAAACTTCGAGATCTCATGCTGGAATCAGTCTAACCAAGCACTTACACCATCCATCAAATAAATATCTCATACATTGGCATAAACTCCATTAAATATTAAATATGAAGCAGAAAGGACATGACCTACCCTGGGGCGGGTTTTCAAGGCCTGGACTGCCCCTGTGATCGCCCGGATCCAGCTGTGCATGTCCTCGGGGCTGTCTGCCTGCAAACACAGCAGCTCCACTGAGGCTCTGCCTCCTTCCAGGGCAGCTCCCGCTGCAGCGATGCAGGCACGCCAAGGAAACGGCTGTCCCAGCATTCCCAAGGCTCAGCTCTGCTTTTTCCTGCTCTCAAACAGCCCCTATTATAAATAAGCCCAAGGGAGAAGTGAAACCCCCCATAGTTCTCCCTCCCATCGGTGTGTTACCGACCCATCTGTTTGTGTTCACTGGTGAGGGGCTGTAGAGAGCAGACCTTTTGCTGAGAGCTGAACTTACTGCCCCCAAAATTATCCTGGCCTCAGTTGCTCACCTGGATGTAGAAGGTCCTGGAGCTTGTTATGATTTCAAAGAGGTTGTCCCGCATCAGGAGGTCACTAGAAACAGAGAAAGAGACAGTCACACCAGGAGCCATCATGGATGGGAAAAGCCCCTGTTTACCCTTATCTCTAGGATATGCCAGGGAGAAACATGCTGAAGGCAAACCTTGCATCTCATCAGGATTTTGAGAAGACTCCAGCTCCTCAGAGACCCTCAGCCACACACACTACCCAGCTCTCCATCAGCAGGCAAACCCCTGCCCTCCCTCACTGCAACCCACCACATTCCCAGTGTGGTTTAAATGTCAACTTGCTATTACTTACTAGAAATAAACAATTCAGAGATACATTAGTACATTGTATCTTTAGTTTTGTTTTCTTAGTTTATTTTTCACTGCAGGTATTCAAGTTACATTGACTTTATCAGTGTTTGCTGCAATAACTTGTTCCCAAGACACTGCAGTCACTTGGGCTAGTTTAAGGCAAACACCTCAAGAGCCGCTTCCCACCAGCAGCTGGAGCAGCCAGAGCTCCCACTGGATGCTCCAGCCTGGCACAGCCTGGGGTCACAGCAGGGAAACAAGGACAGGAGCATTACCCAGATTTGACCAGGCACTCGTGGGTCTTGCAGATGTCCTTCAGGAGAATTGAACGCAAGGGCTCCTTGTCCTGCAGGGGTGAGAGGAGATGGTGATGGGCTCGGCTGGCCCCAGGGCTGGGATGTGCCTCCCACGGGGGCCCCCAGGCTGGCACAGCAGCAGTGCCAGTGCTCTGCTCAGGGTCTCATCTGGGGGCTGCTCACCTGCTCACATTTGTAGTAACTGACGGAAAATTCATCCAGAACAAAGTACCGCCGCTTCCAGCTCTTCCTCTGGAAAACAGGAGGAAATTGGTTAGTGCTGGGTTCTGCCACTCTCCCCACCCACACTGCATCCAGGACATCCCTGGAGCACTCCCAGCCCACGGGGCAGCAGCAGCCCCGGCACTCACCACATTCCCCTGCTTTACACAGAAGCCACTCTTGAGCACGGGGGGCCCGGCGGGTGGTTTGGCAGCCGAGGGGGGGATGTAGCTCTGCGAGCGCCGCAGCAGTGGGTGGGCAGTGCCCACCTCGCTGCCCTCCCCTCCATCCCCACCGTTCTGCAACCAGAGAGAACAGAGTCACTGGGAGCAGGGAGGGGAATTCCCTGCTGGAAGGCAGGACACCCAGCTGCAGGGAAAAGCCACCTGATGCAAGCCCGAGTGCAGTGTGTGAGCCAAGGGCTAGTGGCAGCCCTGGACAGAAGCAGGGAATGAGCCAGAGTCCAGAGCTGATGTTCTCTCATTGCAGGCAGCTTTCCAGGCTGCTGCCTCGGTACTATTCACCCTTTTGGCACTCACATGTTAAAAACAATGTTAAGAAATCAGAAAGGCTACAAAAAGTAATCTGAGCGCTGAAAGTAGAGGAGTTAAAGGAGCTCATCTGCCTGGCTCATCAGACTCCACTGCACCTCTGAAGGTATGAGAAGAACCACCAAACACAAGTTAGAAAGCAGGGATGCTTTCCAGTGGGAGAAGGCAATATATCATGGGAATAAACTGCTCAGAAAAGCCATAAGGTCTCGGCTCCACATTTTCGGAGCCAAATTCTCCTGAAGACACTGGGGTGCTTGGAGTTGAGGAAGAGAAGCTGTGCCTCCTCTGGCCCCAAGCTGCCTCTCCCCAAGTGCAATGCTCACTGCTACAA
Organism: Sakesphorus luctuosus; assembly: GCA_013396695.1. Taxonomy (NCBI): domain Eukaryota; kingdom Metazoa; phylum Chordata; class Aves; order Passeriformes; family Thamnophilidae; genus Sakesphorus; species Sakesphorus luctuosus. The sequence goes on from VWZD01010936.1 coordinate 75,534, forward strand.
GCATGGAGGGGCTGTGGTTGTGGCCATGTGCCCAACACCCACCCCGACTCCCCCCAGGCACACACCAGGACACCCCCAGGGACAGACCCTGCCCAGCTGGCAGCATCACCCCAGCAGCGCCCTCCCTTCCCCCCAGCAGTGAAAAGGATGGTTGAGATGAAACATCTGCTGCACTCAGCTCCTTCCCCATCCCTCCAACCCCTTCCTCCCGCTGGGCTGAGGTTTGAGCATTGCCATGGCAGCAGGGTGGCCCTGGCTGCCGCCAGCCTTATATGGCCCCGTGCCTGTGCGGCTGCCGGTGCGGTTAAGCCGGTGACCTGCCTGCCCTGTGCACCTTCCAGAGCTGCTTCAGTGCCCCCAGGACAGACAAACAACCTTTTGGCTGTCTTTAAAGTGCTGCCCAGCCCCTCTGGAGAGCAGCAGAGCAGATCTCTGGCAAGTGTGCCCCTCACCGGGGCTGTGCCAGCTCTGCTGGGCATTACAGATGTGGCGTCCAAAGCCAGAGGTGAGGACACTCCTGCAACAGGAAGGGTCACACCCTGGGGCTGGGGTGATGCTGCTGGCTGGTCTGGGAGTGCACCTGGAGCATGGGGCTCCCCCACTGCGGTACTGGAGCAGCACCAGCCAGGAAACCACAGACGTGCCCAGGAAGCTGCAGCAGAGGAATGGCCATTTCACATGGAGAAAGAAGCAAGAGCACAGAAACATTCTGGGAGCTGATGTACCTCCTCCAAAAAACCCCTCTGCATCCCACTCCCCTCTGCACATCTCCACAACTCTACCAAGCCCTGTGGCCAGGGAAGTGTTAAAAGCACCCACCAGCAGAAACCACTGCAATGATCTAATTCTCTGCTCTATTTTTAGTGCTGCCACCAACAAGAGCTGAAGTGAGACCCAGAGCTGGACGAGCACACAAAGGTGGGAGTTGCTGACAGCCACGTGCACACCCAGCCATGTGCCAGCGAAGGGATGCAGAGCCACAACAAGTGGTGCCAGCCACTGCCCCTGGGACAGGCCAGTCCCTCTGCCCTGGGCACCTTGAGGTGGCATTTGGACCCAGGTCGAGTGGGTGGATGGTGACAGCCAGGAAGCCAAGCAGATTTGTGGCCTCCTTCTCACACTGTCTCATCTCATCCCACCTCAGAGCAAGACAAAGCAGAGGTGCTGGAGGGTGCTCAGAGCAGCCATTTATAGCCACAGTGGGAAGGGTTTGCAAGCACCATGCTGGTTTCCAGAAATGAGAGTGCAAACCAGCTCACCTGGTTGATGGAGATGGGTGTGTGGACCACCACCCCTCCCACAATCTCGGTTTTGTAGGCCACCTGGGGCTTCCTCTCCTGGGCCTGGGGGACCACTGGGAGCTTCGCAATCTCTGTGGCTGGTGGGACGCTGCCACCCTTTGGCACCTGTGGGAGAAACAAAAGGTTTGAGTGGCACAGGGTGACTGTGCAGGGCAGCCCCACAACTGCACTGGGCACCTCTGTCTCTAATGCAGCAACATCTCTTTGAAAAATAACACCTGAACAAGCATCCCAGTTAGGGAGGGTATGGGCCCCCTTGGGCAGCTTGCAGGAGGCACCCAGATGGGAGATGAGAGGTGCTGAATGATTAAGCATCATCTCACAGGCGCCTGTGATTCGCCTCTGCAGCTCAGTGCATTTGTGGGACACTTGTTCCTTTAATTGTCCCTGCTCCACTTACAGCCAGGCTTAATGAGGAGCTGGGTCTGCCTAACGAGGCTGAGCTGCATGTCCAGAGCCAACAGCCAAGCCCTGTCGAGCACCCCAGCCTGGCTGTGACCCCGCTGAGAGTGGCCCTGCAACTCTCAGGCACAGGCTGTGCTGTGGGGACCCAGCTCCCAGCACTGGCAACTTCCCTTTCCCTCTCTCAGCTCCCTCCCTTCTGCACCTGCCTCTGGACAGAAAGGAGAGTTTCCAACTTTCCCTTCCTAAGCCTGCACTTCCACTTCTTTAATGTCATTAGTGGATTCCCTGGCTCCAACCCACCCTCCTGGCTTCCCTACAAAGCAGGGCAGAGTGGCAGCGTCACCCACATCCCAGTAGCCCTGGGTTTCCCAGCCAGCCCTTGACAACTCCTCCCTGCAGGGCTGGATGAGCCGGTCGGCCAGCTGGGACACAGCCAGAGTCGGGAAGGGCTGGCCAACATCAGGGTATGGAAATAACCACAGTTTCTTGCAGAGGCAGAAGATGTATCTCATTCTTCCATCACCCCAGCTCCCACCTCCATTAGTCCAGCAGATCCCCCACCTCCCTCCAGGCAGCAACCCGAGGGAAACCACACTGATGGTACAGCCAGACACACCCCAGGCAGGCTTTGGCTACAGCTCTACCCAGCTCTGGAGGTGAAGGTTGCAGCCAATATCACCCGGACCCAAAAAGAGAAGGCACAAGCAAGAGCCTCTGCAGTCTGGTGGCTGCAAGTGCAGAGTATTATACAGTGTATTTGCAGACAAAAAAAGAAAATACAAGCCAGGTCTGGTCTTGCAGATGAGTTTGCCACAAAGGCCACAACACAGCACTCCAGGGATTTTAAAGAAAAAACACACTTTAAAAGCTCCAACGCTAAACCATTTGCCAGGATTTTTCCTTACATTTAGTTTACACACCATAAACAACACGCATCATCAGTGCATCATCTGGTAGAACTCTGTTCGTGTTATGCATTGGCCTCACTGCTCACTGCAGTTCAGCAGAAATCCTCAAGCCCTTCACAGGGACCCCCCCTAAATCCAGGTGCAGGGAGAAACCATCCTGAAGCTCCCAACCACAAGCTCCCAGTGTAGGCACTGCCAGCTGAGCACCACTGCCAGCCTGTGGATGAGGCTCCCATTCCCACTGCACAGGGATGGAGCTCAGCACATCCCCCACCGCCGGGAGCCCCAGGCAGCTGCGGAGCACAGACTCTGCAAGCTACTGGGTCACTGACCATTAACTCACGGCTCTGTGAACACACCAGTAAATGAGAGGAGATGGCAGACAAACCCCTCTGGATGCAGGCACAGCCTGCCTCACCATTCCCCACAGCGCAGGGCATTCGCTGCGCCTCATCACAAGACCCAGCGTTCCAGGAAGAATAAAAACTGAGTAAATAAGTTATTGAAGCACAAGAAAGATGCCCTTTGACAGCCACAGTGAGGAGCTGGCTGGGCTGGATTCCAGGCAGCAGGAGCAACAGGAGGGAGAGGGCCCTGGAGCAGGCGGGGATGGGGATGGCTCCAACAGGACCTTCCTGAGGCACAGCCACTCTCCCCCACAGCTGGGCTGGGAGGGTGAAGAAAGACACAGCCAGTAAACCCCAACCGGGAGGATCCCCAGGGATTAGAGAAGAGCATTGTGACCTACCGTGATCTTACTGGCCCGGTTCAGCGCCTCCACCCAGTCCTGCAGATCCTTCTGGTCACTGGCTTGCAAGAAATAGCGCTGGGATAGAGCGTTGATAACTGCCAGGGAAGGAAGGACAAAGAGAGTTGGCAGCAGCTGGGATGGCTCATGGGGCAGGGTGTCCCCTCACAGAGCCCGATGGGGTCCCCCTCACTCACCAAAGCAGAATGGAGTTTTTGGCTTCTGTTTTGGGGTGGCGATGCTCACCTGTGACAGAGCAAATCAGGGAAACAATCAGAGAAAACAGCAGATGCTAATGGTGGGCACAAGAGCTGGGAATTTCCACCCTCATCAGGCACTGTGCCCAGCCAGGGCTCTGCCACCCCGAGCAGCACACCCCATGCCCATGGGGACAACATGAGCTGCAGCACAGCTGTGCCAGCTGTTGGGAACTGGCCCGTGTCAGAGTAATACTGACCACAGGCAGCAGTGGGTGCAGGGTCCCAGGGGAAGGTCAGCACAGAGCCAGGCCTTGCATCCACTGCATCCCCCCTGGCACTGGCTGCACTGCACAACAGAAAGCTTTCAAAGGCGCTGGAAACATGAGTTCTCCTGGACTAACACAGTTGCTCTTGTCAGCAATTAAGAAAATTGAGGGAAAATAGCAGTGGTTTCTCCCTAAAGAGTAGGAATCATTTATACAAAGATAATATTCCTTGGGGCTCCAAGCACAGCATTCATGGAGTATTTATTCTGACAGCCCTCCTCCTTCAGAGCCAGTCCATAATGCTTTAAATATGTTTTCTCAAGCAAACCTCCATTTTTCTGGTATATTTATTGTTGGTAGTTCCAGCTGCTGGCACAACCCAACCCCACAGTTTGTGACCAAATGCTGTCCTGCAGCAATTTTCATTTAAACTAAAACCTATATAATTTGTAAGTGAGGCTCTCTCTGAAATGGGGAAGGCTCAGCCTCCCGGCATTGCTTCATCTGCGCTTAATTTATAAATCATGATTCAGCAGGAACAGAGAGATCTGTCCAATTCTTTATCCGGCTCCAGGATAAAGCTGAGCTGAGCCCAGCGTGGCAGCCACGAGCCCCCACTCCCCCCACAGCAGCTGAGGGGCCACTTGCAGGAGGAGGACAGTGTCAGCTCCACTCTCTGCACTTGCAGCCACAGCTCTCTGTGTCTCAGTCACCAGCCCTGCAACAGTTGTCACTTATTGCACTATTCCTGTCTTCTCAGGGAGGTCGGACAACACTCTTAAGACACACAAAAATGGGTTTCCAGAAGGTCTTGTCCTTCAGAGTGCTGCCCTATAGCATGGGGGAGAGCTCCTGGTGCACCACAGAACCAAGTGCCAGCTCCATGTCCAGCTCATGCTGACACCACATTCCTGTCCCCACTTGTCCCTGGCTGCCCCATGTCCTTCCCCATGGCAGAGCAGTTCCTCTTCCTTCTGCCACCCAGTTTTGCATCCCATCACGTGCCAGTGAAGGTGAACACGGTCCCAGTGCTGGGATCCCTGTGCTGTGGGGACACTCTCTGCTTCCCACAGCCCCGCACAGGCTCCATCCCAGGGAGGTTGTCACGAGCTCAGGCAGGACCAGGACCTGGCCTCGGGTGCTCCCAGGGAATGCTGCATGGATAAGGGGAAAATAGGGAGCATTCACCTTCCCTCTGCCCCACCCCAACATTACCTTGGAGATATAGGTCAGCTGCAGAGATCCGACAGCTCCTGCTCCAATGGCCAAGTTCTGCAACACACGCAATGAGCAATGGCAGGTAAATGACAGGGAGAAGGCGGCAGGGGCGAGTCAGGCTGTCGGTTCTGTCCTCAGGGTCAGGCAGCAGCTGCAGCAGCTGTGCTGCCACCCTCGGCCGTGTCCCTCTTTGTGCACCTGGTTCAGCTCAGACCCCCCAGCAGCAGGACTGGCCCTGCTGTGCTGCACCCCAGTGCCATCCCCACCTTGGGATGGCACTGGAAACCAGAGGTCACAGAGGGACCAGAGCCTGGTTGTGGTCACGCTCAGCCACAGGACACTCCAACAGGCAACCCACACAGCAGGCAGTGACCCCGAGGAGATGCCTCCACCAGGGAGGCCGAGATGTGCCTATGGACTTACTGGCAACTTCCACAGACATGCCAAGCACATGAGCCTACCTGAGGGTTGTCCATGTACCACAGGAGGTGGTTGGCCTGGGTGTCCAGGATGAAATACCTCCGCAGAAACTTGCCACAGGTCTCATTTTCTTCAATGTCCAGGAACCCACAGATACGGTTCTGTCGATCCAGGTACGGCATGCCGGGCTCCTTCTGGCATCACCCTGAGGAGTGGAGACAGGCAGGGAGAGGTGGGTACTCCCACAGCCCCAGCTCCCTGGGGTGTTGCTGCTGCACCCATGGCCATCCCAGCCCGTCGGAGCCAGATGTGCTGGGATGCCAGCACAGCCACTCCGCTGCATCTGAGCTCACCACAGGGAAAAAAAAGGGATAACCTACCAACCCATCTCTCCCAGCCTCAAGAGCCACCAACCCCCGCAACAGAGGACAAAGTAGCCACAAAGATCTGATGTGAGACACTAGATCCTTGAGAACTGTGGCAAAAAATAATCCCGAAGCAGACTGTGTGCTAGAGAGAGCCCAAGCACACTCCCAGGAAATGGGAAACAATCTGCAACTCCAGCAGAAAATCTGTGCAGCCAGGATGCCGAGTCAGCAGGGCAAACAATGACCCATCATGGCAGGGCCACGTTGTGTCCCCAGGTCAGCCATGGGCATGGACCCTCTATGGCACTGCCCCCCAGCTGGGGTGAGCCAGGAGGTCTCCTTCGAGCCCCCCTTGGCTGCAGCAGGAACACCGTCACTTCCAGCGGAAGTGGCACCGAGAGCTACGGGTGGGCAGGGCACTTCCCACCACCTGGGCAGAGCTCCCTGCCCATGGAGCAGGGTGGAGGTGAGGGACGGGGGTGGCTGTTACCCAAAGGATGCGAGTGAACCTAATGTGGTTTGTCTAGGGGTGATCATGCAGGTGCCAGAAGCAGAGCTACACAAATAAAAGATCTCATGCAGAAAAGGAGGAAATACTATTTTTGAGCAGCAGTGGAGTGGGGCCCGAGGAGGCAAGGGTTGTGCAAGAGCTGGGGTGCAGCTGCAAAGGTAGAGGAGGCAGAAAACAAGTCAATCCGATGTCAGGATCTCCGTTTATCACCAGCCTTTCAGAGATGGGTATCAGGGCTTGTCTCATGGGGAACTGTGCTGCTGCAGGGGAAGGGTTGGTTCAGGCCAACATGGGTGCCCCAGTGCAAAGGTTTATGTGGGCACTTCATGTCTCACAGCTTTCTTGTGGGGTTATTTTTGTGGTGGGGAAGTACACAGCCTATCCCCAGGTGCCTTCAACCATACCAGCACAGTCAGACCAAGCCTTGTAAACTCTCTCTTCTGCTGATAACCAAAGGCCAGAGATTTCTGCTCAGGACAGGGATGAGGAAGAGCAGAGCATGCCGCAAGCAGCACAAGGATGAGCCTTGAGCCCCCAGCCCCATGGGACACCACATGGGATCCCCTAGTCTCTTCACTTTTCCATAGGAATAGGATAAAAGTAGCGTTTCCCACTCTGCTAACATGGATCCTTGCTCAGGATCTCCAGGAGAGCCAGAAAATGCTCAATTTGCACCAACACTGACTATTTATACAACACTTTGTCAATTCCAAGTTGTAAATAATAAACATTTCTATGTGAGACTCAAACAGAGAAGCATCATTTAGAAGTGTGGAGGAGCACTCAAAGGCCTCAGAGAGAGGAGGAACTTTGGCTTCCAAGGGCATCCTGTATGGAAACATGATGGACATAACACTGGCAGTGGGAGCTATGATTTATGGATGATGCTCACGCCTGATACAGAGGCTGATCTGCCACTCAACTACTTGAACTTTACAACCATTACTCCAAATCCAACCCTCACGAGCTCATAACCAGATCCTGTTTGGGACATACGCCATCTCTTAGTGAAGCACATCAGAGACTTCCAAGATTCTTTTCTACTTCTGAAGTAACCAACTTTCCAACTTTTTCAGTCATAATGTCCCACCAAAAAAGATACCCCTTGCCTGACTCAGTGAATGAGATGCAAGCAGTTGGGCTGTAGAAGAAGGTTTACAGCAAAACCACCCTCTTGCCTACCTCCTGAGGTACAGGGATGTGCTTCCCAGGGAGAGGCAGGAGGTGCAGGGCACCCAAGTCCCCTCTGTGGCCACGGGTGGCTCAGAGGCCTCATGTGCAGCCACACAGCCAGATTTTCCAGGAAGCACCTCAGGACACCAGCACTGCACCACATTGTCACGGCTGCTCGTGCCCTGCTCTGTCCTGCTCCCAGCACAGCTACAGCCACAGGAGCACCCCAGGGACACTGTGCAGCAGCAAAACCCGAGGCAACGGGAGACTTGATAAATAGAGCATCACAGCTGTGCTGCCAGAGGCGTCTCCTCAGCACCACACTCCACAGCACCCCTCACACCTGTGGGCAGCCACTGCATCCTCCTCCTCTCTCACGCCTGTCTGTCCAAGCTGCCCTGCTATCGGCTGGGGTTCAGGACAACCCCCTCCGTTTCAGAAGGGCTGGGGGCTGCGATGCCCAGTGCCCCACAGCCCCGGCAGCTGAGCCGCAGCCGCTGCAGCACCACTTCCTCCTACCTGCTCTTGCAGAGGAGCTCCAAGAGCTCGCGCTGCGACGTCTGTCCCGACCAACGAGACAGACGCGGTGGGCTGAGCTCACCAACTCGATCCTGCCAATTCCAGACATTTGCCTTAATGAAATGATTAACCGGTTGGGCGCAGGCTGGGAGTAGCCAGGATTCAGCTCTTTATCTGGTCAGAGAATCGGGGGACACACCGAATAGCTGCAGATCCCTGATCTCAGCAGCAAGTTTGCCTCCAACCCCACAGACTCTCGCCGGGGATGGTGCCCGCAGTACTCCCGGGGCTTCTACGGGGACCCCTCTGTTCCCCAAACCCCGTCCGCCCCGGTGGAGCCTCCCTCGCTGCCCCCGTTTCCCCGTTCCCGACCCCTCGCTGCAGGCACTGCCGGGCAGAAGCCGCTCGCACCGGGAGGGCTCGACCTCAGCCCGGGCACGGATGCTCCAGCTCCAGGAACCGGAGTCTTCGCCACATCCCTGGACCAGGGGACCATCAATGGAGCAGGGGACCATCCCTGGGGCGGCCTCCCCGCCCGCTCTCGCCGCCGGGACACCGACGCCTCCAGCAACCCCGACGCCGCGTCCCGGAAAGATCCGGGAGTCCGGGAAAGGGGGCAGGAGGGAGATGGGGACGGGGCAGCGGGGGCTCCCAGCCCGCCCCGCGGGGTCCCTCGAGAAGCGCCCGAGAGCGAGCGCTGCCCACGGGCGGCTCCGCGGACACGCGTGACCCGGCCCGGCACTCACCCCGCGGCGTCCCTGGGCTGCGCCCCCCGCGCATGGCCGGCGGAGCGGGCGCGGAGAGGACGCGGAGCGGCAGGGCCGGTGGCCGGGCCGGGGCTGAGGGCGCTGCGCACGCCGGGCGGCGGCGAGAGGAGGGCGAGCGAGCGGGCGGCGGAGGGGGTGTGCCCCTGGCTCTGCCGTCGCTTCTTTCCGGGTTAATTACGTCTGTCATTAGCAAACCCGGCCCCGGATGTGAGTGCGAGGTGGCTCCGCGGGGCGCGGGGTCGGTGTCTGTCGTCCCCATTGCCCTCTGTCCGTGTCCCTCCCGCGCACCTGCCGCGCCCCCGGGGCCGCCCAGTGCCAGATTCGGGTCCGTCCCGGTGAATCCCCCCAGACCCGACACAAAACCGCTCAGCTTGTACTGGAGTCTGGCACTGATGGAGCTGAGCTGCCCAGTTTGGGTCGCGGTTCCTGTAGGAGCATCCCTTGGAAAGCTGCGGCTGGAGTGACTGGGGAGCAGGAAACACCCGCTGCCCCCCGTGCCGCCCAGGGGAAGCCCTCGCTTTCCCTCCGGAGCTGCATCTGGCCCCGAAAGACTTTCTCCCGGCGCGGGTGAAACCGATCCTGGGGCTGCCGCCGGCTGCGAAGGCGCACAGGAGCCGGGCTCACGGACACCCGCAACCCTCGTCCGTCCCCGCGCGTGTCCTCTCCTTCCCACGGCTGCGCTGCCTGCTCTCGGCATCCTCGCTGAAGGTCCCGAGCACTGCCCTGCCACCGCTGCCTCCTGCTCTCGCCATGCCTCCGTTTGCAAAGACTAAACTGTTCCAAGGAGTATTTTTTGCCGGGGCATCTCTTGCAGCCCTTGTGACCCGCTGGGGCCTTGGGGCAGCGCTGTGTTCTATGCACGGTCACACGGCAGCGAGTCACACCCCTGCCCTCCCTTCATCCGGAGAGCCTGGCAGTTCTCCTGGATTTTCCAGTGTGTTTTGCTGCTGTATGGCCTTTCTTGGGGTGCGAGCAGAGACACCCTGTTAGCAGATGTAGGAGCATGAGAGGAGTCCCAGCTCAGGGCATGTCTCTACTCCAGGACCTTTGGAGGTGCCGCCAGCACCCAGAGCCCCTGGCAGGAGAAAATCCTTTGTGTGCCCTGGGGAAGGAGCAGGACCCACAGCAGAAAGGGAATAATCTGCTTTCCAGACACTCCCTTTCAGTGGCAGCAGCTCAGCAACCCCCTTGGCTGGTGTTTACCCTCACAAGACTCCCTATCCATGTTCTCCGGAACTTTTGACTCTCTCACCCTCCAGGACTCACCAAGGTATCCGTTCCAGCAGCATCCTCAAGCCCGGAGTTCTGTGGCTGGAACTGGGCATGCTGAATTCTTTTCTTCTATTTAAACTTGCTCTTTTCGGTTTCAGTAGCTGTTCCCCTTTTCCTTCCCTATTGACTGGGGCAGACTCCAGCAGATGGGTGCTGTTTGCTGCTTGCTTTGCATTATAGTTCTTGGCTCAAATTCCCACGGCCCCGGCATTCCTCTCCCTTCTTCATTCCCCTTTTTCTTCTCATTCTGTTCACTCACTTTTACCATTCCCCCTTACAAAACTAAGCTGCACCAAGGACTCCCGGGGGTCTTTCTAGCAGACCTTTAGCTGTGGGACCAGCAGCAGCCCCAGACCACAGAGCAGCCACACATCTCCCCGTGTCTTTGCAGCCACATCAGGGAAGAAACTTTTTCCCACAGCCGAGTCTCTACTAAGGAGAAAGCAGCCCAAATGTCTCTCTGTTGGGCAGATGGGAGGGGCAAATTCGCCTTGGCTCTCCAGGCTCTGCCTGGCAAAGCCCCTCAGGGTGACACCAGGAGCCAAACCATTTTTTTTCGCGACGTTCTATCACGGTTCTGCTTTCCCTGAGAAGGAGATGCTGCGAACACAGTTCTCAACGGCAGCTTTTATTGGACTGGCGGCGGCGGGACCCCTGCCAGGGAGAGAACCCCCCGCCCGCGGTCCCTAGGCTAGAGCAGCGAGCACGGCGGGCGGACCACCTCTCAGAGCCAGCCCAGCAGCAGCGTCCCGGCCAGCGCGGCGGCCAGCAGGCTGGGCAGGGGCGGCGGCGGGACCCCCCCGCCGTTCCGGGACCCCCGCGCCGGCCCGTTGCAGTCGTCGGTGAAACAGCATCGCACGGTGGCCCCGCCGGAGCCGCCGCGGCGGGCCTGGTCACAGAAGGACTTGTAGGAGCAGGACTTAACGACGCTGTCTGCAAGGAAAGGCAACGCGACACGTGGGGGTCAGGCACTCCCGGGAACCGGGGGCTTCGCTGGGGGGGAGGAGAGGAGAAAGCAGAGCTGAGTGTCGGCACATTGCGGGACGGATGTGGAATAAAAAGTTCTCGCTCCTGCCCGCAAGAGGAAGCCACCTCCTGCCCCGCCCCAGCAGGTTCCCCTGTTTCTCCTCGCCCTGCTGTCTCCAGCCCCTCGGGTCCGCTCGCAGCCCCTCCGGTCCTCACCCCGGCACCCCCGGCCCCGTAGCCAAAGGACTTACTGGGCGCGGTGATGGTGGAGCAGGCGTCGGCGAACTGGGGGCAGCTGTGGGAGCCCTGCTTGTCGCAGTCGTTCTCGTTGGACGCGACACATCTGTGGCATTTCAGTGCTTTACCTTGCCAAAAACGAGGAGGAGGAGTGAGAGCAGACGCGACACGCCGTGCTGGAGCCCCAGTGCCCTGCCACAGTCTGTGGGTCTCCGCGGGCGCTGGTGACCCCCAGCACAGGGACAGGGAATCACAGGTGAGGGAGGGTTGGCAGCAAGGCAGAGTCGAGCCAGGAACGGGCACGGCCACGGCACACAGCAGGATGCAGCCTCTCCTATCTCTGAAATTCACACAGAACTCTTCCAAGTGAGATTCTAAATGATGAGAGCTGAACTGGGCAGGTGAGCTCTGCTGAGTCCCCTCTGGGCAAAGACTCCCTGACAGTCCTGAAATTCCCTTTGCAGTGTAAGCAGGTACACATAGTATTTAAAACTCACCCTAGATCTTAGTCTTCTTGTGACAAATTTCATTTTAGTGAGTATTTTAGTGGGAGAAAAGAGGTTTCATCCAACCTGTGGGAGCAGGTTTTGTGTATTTGTGTGTCTGTAAATATTAGCAGCTCCCAAACACTGCTGCGTGCGGGAAGGACGAGCCATCTCCAGGTCGTCTTCAGAGAAGGCCACAGGCAGGTTAGATAACAGCCAGCCCCTTGTTCCTGTGCGTCAGAGCCGATGGTAGTCCGACCCTTCAAAGTGTCCACATATACCAGAAAAAACCCCAAACCTGAAGATCCTGCCCTCTCCTGAAATTATGAATCCTTGATTTTGATGGGGATGGATACATTACCGCTGGTGTTGGGAGTAAAACTCTTCTCTGCTTTGCTGGCGGAGCAGAGCCCTCTCGTGGCAGCAGAGACCCGCTCCTGGCCAGAGCTCCCAACCTCGTTCCAGGAGGAGAAAAACCCTGAATGGGGAAAACTGGCATTTCATGGGGTCAGATGGAAGTAAGCGTCTGCCATTAACCCACAGTGGTGACTCGGCTTCCACTGCGGGGTTGTTTTGCGTCTGGTTTGCGGTTCTTCACGGTACAGAACAGCCTTTCATCTGCCCTGAGCTAAAAACAGTTGGGTTCATCCTGCCTTGGAAAAAGACTCTGAAACCACCCAGAGCTGCCCCCACTCCATGGCATTGTTCTGAGCAGTGCAACCACCCTCCTTCCTTTTCCAAGGGCTTTTTGTGATTCTGCCTTGGAAGTTTTAGCTGGGAAATACAGCTCCAGCCATGAGAGGCTGCTGAGTTTTGGCTCAGGTACCTCCTCAGCTCCATCGGAGCTGAAGACCAGAATCTCTGTGGTCCCTGCCGGGCACCTCTTGCCCAGGCTGTGTGCCAGTGACAGAGAGACAAAGGGCAGGGAGCTCCTCTGGCTGCTACTCAAAGGACAAAACCATCCTCTCCCCAAAAAGACCATTTTCCTGCAAGGGGTGGAAGCAGTGTGGGGCAGGGGTACAGCGGGCGCACGGGCAGGTGGCAGGGACGGGGAAGCAGCAAGCGCAGGAGCAGCTACAGCAATTCACCCAGCCTCGCTCTGCCTGGAGCCAAGGGACACTTACTTTCTCCAGCCAGGGATGTGACAATGGCCAGGGCCAGGAGGGTCTTCAGGGCAGGCATTCTCAGCAGTGTGCAGCGCGGCGTGTGTAGCTGCTGTTTTGTCTTAGGCTCTTACAGCTAATCTGCTTGAGTGATTGGATGGAGAGGATGGGGATAACACCTCACTGCAGCCCCTGGATAATGCCATCTTAGCTGGGGAGGATGGGCCACAGCTCCCCAAGGGCATGGGCCAGGCTGGGGCACTGGAGCGGGCAGAGAATAGGAGTAGTGCTGGTGGAGGGTCTGGACTTGCTCACACTGGAGGGGCTGGGCTCTACTCCATGCCCTGCCAGTGCCTGCTTGGAAACCATCTCTGGACATGGAATCTCATGGTGGCTTCAAAGAGCAAGCCCACCTGCTCCATCCAGAGAACAACCCCTTTCTTGTCATGTGCAGCAGCCAAGTTGGGGGAAATTCCCCCAGAGTTTCCAACCCACCAAAAGAGAAGTGTGAGAGCAAACTGAAACCCCCTCTGGGGCTGGGAGCCCAGTGGTGCCATCCCTGCACTCCCCAGCCCCCCATCCTTCCACAGGGATTTACCCAAGGCCATAGAAGGCTGTCAGGGTCATTGTGGGGATTAAGCCAAGGATTCTCCTGCCTGACATCCTGCTGCTGCCTCAGCTCTTCCTCCCATCCAAGCTCACCAACGTGGTTCAGCGTCATCACAGCATGGTGGGAGTGACAAGGGCAGCAAAGTCAGTCCAGCTCTGAATTTCAGAGCTCAGGACCATAGATTTCAGGAACAATAATAACTGCACTTAATTGAAACCAACTGCAATGTAAACCACATTAATAAACCTGAGGCAGAACATGGCCCATCCTGGAAGGTAAAGCCAACTCCTCCAAAAACCCTTCATCCACCTCACAAACACCAAGAAAGCTTTCAAGAGTGATAAACACAATTTTTACTCAGGCAATGAAACATGGAAAAAATATATTAGTAATCATTATAATAATCTCATTTGTGTGAGTATAACTCTTACAAATATTTACCTGACATATAAAAGGGAAATTATCATACATATAAAACTGATGGCAATGGCAGTTACACACATGGCACGAAGTGGCGGAGTAGGAGTCAGTGCAAAGGAATTTTCTGCATGGGGGATCACTGGAGGGGTGGGAGAAGCCATCGGTGGTAGGGGGTTACTGGTTGGCACTTCATTACAGACAGCTCTGCTGGCAAATGCACACTGCAAACAGCAACACAGGCAGGACCTGTCACTGCCAGAAAGGGGCATTTAAACTCTACTGCAAGGAACACACGACAAACACACCCAGGCTGTGACCTCACGCGCGGGGACCGCGCTGGTCACAGGGACGCTGCGGTCTTGGCACGTGAGATACAACAGTCCTGCCCGTTTGCAAACACACACTTTCTGTTTTATATAGCTATTCCCATTATATATGTATTTATATATATGTAACTATAACCATATTATAGTTAATAAATCATTCCTTAGGAATCTTCTTTGCCCAGACTGGGGTGCATGCGGGCAGGCACAGGAACAGACAGCACCGGGTGAGGGAGGGAGGCAGCCTGGGGGACCGGGTGACACCAGGGAGCAGGGACAGGAGGGATGGAGGACTCTGCCCTGCGGGTTATCAGGCTGGAGCCCTGCCCTGCAGACAGCCCAGAGGGGAAGGTTGCAGCAGTGACCACACCATGTGCAGGTTGGGGCTCTGAGGAAGTGCTGAGTGGTGAAACCCAAACTTTTGCAATTATTTGCCAGCTCTGAGGGCCAGAGCAATGCTCCAAGGAGAGAGTGACCTCAGACTGTCACATCTGGAGCCAAGCCAGCACACAAGCATCACGGCCCCGAGCAGAGTAGGAGGCTCAGGGCTGCTGCAGTCCCTGCCTGGGACCTGCCTCCTGTACCTGGGCTCCACCAGCCTCACACCAGCACCTTGGCAGAACAGTGAGCTGGCATGCCACACCAGAAACCAGACCCAGCCTTTCACCAGCTCTGAGAGGTTGTGTAACACTGCTTTCTGGTTCCTCAAGAGCTGCAAAGACAAAAACCCAACTGCACAAGAAATCCCTGGGTCTCAGGTGTTTGCTTTATCTGCACGGATCCCCAAAGAGGGACAGAAACAGCCTTAGGTGATCGTGTGACTGAGGTTTTTCCACCAGCCTGGGAGAGGGATGTGTGGGGAGGTCAAAGGGCATGTGAAAGGAGGAAAAAAAGGTTCTTCCTGTGAACTGTGCAAAGGGTGAATATCCAGCACAAGCCACAGGTGCACAGCTCCCAGTGGTGTTAGCTGTTGGCTGCCCATCACACAGTGACCAGAGCATCACTGGGATAACTGGGAGCGTGGAGAACAAGCTGGGAGGCTGCATGCTGGGGCTGGCTGTGGCATCTTTGCTTAGGTGTATAATAAACTCTCTCTATATATATTATATAACTCATAAAATATAATCAAGTGTATAATATGTCTTAAACAGGTGTTTGCTCTGCATGCTCAACACAGGGAATTAGAAAATAGAAGGAAAAGAGATCAATTCTGTTACAAAAAGGTAGCAGCAAAAAGGTTTGTGAAAGTGTTCAACAGACTGGGCAGGAAACAGTCCAAACTGCAAATATTTCCCTTATTTCACACTTTAGGACTACTTGTTCAAGGCAGAGAATCCACAACTGCAGCTACTTGGGCACACAGGGGAATCTACAAAGGGATTTTAACATGTTGTGTCACCTCAGAGCCCTCCAGTTCCCAGCACAGTGCAAAGGCAACCTCAGTGACTCTGCTGGAACCCGGTGTGTCCAGAGGAGTAAATACTTCTGGAACAGAGAAGTCATCTTGCCTGCTCAGAAAATCAGATTTTGGGCTGCATCCAGGCAGAGTATTTTACTATCTGGATCTGCATGTGCCAATAAAAGCTGGGGTTTGTTGGGTTCTCTTAATATTCAGTGCTGTAAGGGCAGTTTTGACAGCAGTGAGAGAGCCAGGGCAGCACTGAGCTCCTTCTGTCCTTGTGGGAAAAGCTCTGTCAGCAGAGCTGTGGGGTAGCTTAGGGTTTGCTTCCTTCCTCCTGCAGCCTCTGAAGCAGTGCCCTGACCTTGCCACAGCACAGGGAGCCAACAGCAACAGCCTTGGCTTTGTGCATGTTCAGTCCCAGGTCACTGAGCTACCAGAGGGGCCAGGGCAGCTGGCAGGGTGGCCATGGGTAGGACAGGCAGTCCCAGCTCCCCAGAACCAACATTTCTCCTGTTTCTCAAACACCTCTTGGTGCAGCAGCCTCCTGCCTCCCCACTGAGAGAACTGAAGTTACTACTGGTTATGAGGCTGTTTTGGTACTGTGGGGGAAACAAGTTGTGCACTAGGACTGTGCCTGACTGGAAGGAGTGAGCAGAAAGCCCATAAATGCGTATAAAGTGCATGAATGCAGAGATGTCAGTTCCCCCACTCTGAGCCAGGGCAGGCTGTGCTGTGCTTCACCCACAAACCAGGGACAGGCCATGCAGGTGCCAGGTCCCCTCTCCCAGTGCAAAAACCAACATGTCCAGCACTGACATCACCCAGGTCCCAGGGCAGGACCTACCATGTGGCCAAACCTGTGCAGCTGAGCACGTGAGGACAGTAAGTGACAGAGTGTTGTGGGGACACAACGAGACCCAGCCCAGCCAAGAGGGACAGAGCCCAAGGTGTCCCCTCCCAGCTGAGAGCTGGCATTGGTGCAGACAGACAGCACAGAGGACCCTGGGAGGGACACACAGGTGCTGCTGACCACAGGATTCCCAGCCTGACCGCAGGGATCCCAGTCCCGGAGCTGTGGGAAGCACACAGGGACAGCAAGGGGAGCAGCTCTGCTTGGGAGCCACGGGTCAGGAGCCAGGCAGGGCAGCTGGACACGTGTGCTTTGCTGCAGGGGGTCCTGGGGATAAGGCAAGGTGCTTGACGTCACGAGAAAAGCGGCCAAGTGCAGAGTGCTGGGCGAGGGCGTGAGGCTCAGTCTGACTTCCCCAGCTTCGCTATCAGCTCGTCACAGATCTTGGTCAGCTCCTCAATCTCCTGGTTCTGGAAGAAAAGCAGACCTTGGGCACCCCTGTGGTGGCACAGGTGGGGGTGCCCAAAAAACCTAAACCAGCCCCACAAACACAAAAACCCCAAGCAAACAAAAAATACCCCCAAAATTAAACCCACGAAACACTTTCTGTGCCAAAAATCCAGAGGACATCTCCAACATCAACAGGATGCTCAGGACAGCAAAGGAAACTGCTGGCAGGGCTGGCAGAGAGGTGCAGGCCAGGTTTGTTACCTTCTGCTGGAGGGCTCTCTCCAGGGACTCCACCTTCATCTGCTCCTTGCGCAGCCCCGCGTGCAGCGCCGCGCTCTCCGCCTTGGCCTTCGTGCGCACCTGGGCAATCTCCTCGTTGGCTCTGCAGAGGGATGGAGAGAGGGGTCAGGTCTGGGCACAGGTAGGAGCACCACGAGACCCCACAGCATCAGCAGAGCCTGGCTCCTACTTGCCTGAATGCACTAGAGGTGGTTTTCCCATATGAAAACTGGATGAAACTGGATTAATTCAGCTCATCCAAGCTCCTGGATGAAGCTCTGCTCTCTTAGAGTGAAGCTAAACCAGGTCCTCACCCACTTCGCTCAGGGCTACCACGTGCTGGTGAGCTCCTGCTCATTAGTGGAGCCCTGGGGCTGCGTGGCCCTTTGCACACCACAAACAAGAACCCTCTGAAACATGGGAACTTGGTAAGTGACCGTAAATAGACCTGAGATTCTCCATTAAAAAATAAATAAGCAGAGATGAGAGAATGCATTCAGGGACTTGCACTGCCTTACTTAAGAGTCGCTTGAGCCTGAGGTTGTAAAATGCAGCTTTTCATATTATTCAGCTCTTGCCTTCCAGCCTCTGAAGCCTCTGCCCTAGAAGTCTTGAAGCACCCAGCAATCTCATGCATGATCTTACTTGTCCAACTTTTCTTCTGCGTGGACTTTCAGGGCCTGATACCGCTGCTCTTCCTGTTTGACTCGGGTTAGATAATCTTGAGCACATTTCTTCAGGGCTTCTTCATTCTGGAAAAGAAAGTACATCCATCTGCATTGGGACTGGGCAGGGAGACATTGCTCTGTTGGGATGATAGATCCTGTTCTGAGTGGAAAAATACAGACTTTAAATACAACCAGCTTCAGTCTTATGCTGGAGCCCTTTATCCAGCTCGGCAGCATGGAAAAATGGAGTATGGCTTTATGGAAACCCTGTGTCCAGGGTCCAGGGCTGCAGGAAGAAAGGGTAGCCCAAAGTAAGGACCTTCTTAAAGCCTTCCAGGACGCCCTTCAGGTTTTCATATCTCCTGAACAGATCCGACAGGGACCTCTCCACTGAGTTCAGGTCTGCCAGAGCTTGGTCCTTTTCCATCGTGAGCTGCTGCAGATTCTTCTGAGATGTCATGTTTGTCCTCTGCTCATCCTCTGTGGTGGAGAACAAACAACAAGGACACAGTGACTGAGCAGGGACAGCTGTGGCAGCCAGCTCCCTGCCCCACACACCTGGCCAGGTGGCAGCACCTTACCTATCATCTGGGCAATGGTCTTCTCATACTCAGCCACGATTTTCCTAGAAGGAAGAAAGAAAAGAAGCAGGTTAGAGGCTGCAGTTTTTTGTGCACACACACTTCCAGCTCTGCTGGCATCAACCTGCCATGGAGGTCCTGCTGCCCCACCACCATCACACCCCTGCAGCAGCAGGGCCACAGAGCCCAGATGTTGGGGCTGTAATGCCCATCACTGCTGCTTCAGGCCAAGACCCCCCTCTGCTGCTGCTGCTGGGGCTGGCACAGCTAATGGGCTTTTATTCCTGCAACAAAGGAACAAGCAGGCTTGACACAGCACCAGCACAAAGAGAACATCTCTCCCAAGACATTCCACCCTGATCCGTGTCATCCCATTACATCCCGCTCAGCCTCCTCCTGTTGGGAATGTAGCTCAGGAGCCAGAGGCAGGACTGAATGTGCCAGGGGACAGCTCATACCTCATCTCCAACACTTCCTGCCGGCTCTCCTCGTATTTCTTCTTCCACTCGTTGGCCTCGATCTCCTTGGTGATTATCTGGGTTGCAGCAGACACAGGACCCTTGGGATGTGCTCTGGGGGGTTTCCCCTCACTGCCCCACGGAGGGGACCAGAACCCCCCCCCTCCAAGGCAGAGGGATGCTGCCCCTGCTCTCCCCGTGGCAGTGCCAGGTTGGGGTCTGGTGAGGGGCAGCCCAGGGACCCCGGCTATTACCTCCTCTCTAATGAGCGTGAGCACGGCTGTCTTCTCAGACTCACTGAGGCAGATGCTGTCCAGAGGACTCTCACTCCTGCTCATGCTGGGGCACTTGTCCATGGGGCACAGCCCGGGATTGTCCTAGAGGAATTACCCGGCTTGGATACTGCACCAGGTTTCTTTTCACCCCACCTCCCCTGTTTGGAATGTTCTCCCTTATTTTATCAGCCTTTGCTCAGGTACTGAACTTCCTTTCCTGCACACATGGACAGCCCAGAGCCCGTATCAGACACCTGGCACACCACATGTGAGGTTTGACTGCATTTCCTTGCCAGGGGCCAGGATCATGCCATAGGACAGCCATGAGCTGCCCTGGGGAAGCAAAATCCCAAAGGGGAGACCCAGTAAGGGCCCATTTTGAAAGGAGGAGATCCAACTCTGAGCGGAGATGTGGTCACATCTGATATCCCCTTACTTTTCCTGCGGCTGGTTTAAAAATATCCCCAGCCTGGAGGGTCTCTGCTGACTGTGAGCCACAGGCAGGGAGGCTGAGAGGGTCTGAGTCACCTGTTTCCATCCCCTCCCAGTCTGGTGGGGATGTTGCTGTGGTTCATGTGCCTGAATTACTGCTGGCAGCTGCAGGGACATGTGCTGGCCATTACTGATCACTGGAACACCCAAGGGAGCTGGGGGAGAACAGACTTCTGCTCTCTCCAGACCAGGGACTTGAGGGACAGACCCACTCATCCCATGGTGCTCCAAAATGGGAATGTTCACACAGGGCTCCTGGAACCCTCCTATTGCCATTATGGGTGCCCTTACAGGGGTTAGGGTGGCTGTACCCACATCATTCACTTCTTTCCCCTCCCAGAGGGGAGAGACCAAACTGGGGCGGGGGTGTGGGTGTGTGAAGGCTCAGCCCCGAGGCCCAGGGGCTGATTCCTGCCTGGATTCCAGCCCTACCCCTTCCCCCCAGGGGGTCCTGCAGCCTGACAGGCCTCCAGGAACATTCCTTCAAGCCAGGCTGACACCACTGCCTGTTCCTTCTTTCATCACCCAGCGAGTGACAGCGGCACAGTCATCTCCTTGGGAACGGGCTGCCAGGCCATAAATAGAGAAGTGCTCAGAGGAAGGAGGCAGCCTGCTCCTCGTGTTTTGGAAACGAGAGCACTAGAGCACTTCTCCCCTTCCCTCCTCCCCAGGGCTTTGGCTGCTGCTCAATTCAAGCACACTGAGCCTGTCATGCTGCAGTCATGGCCGGTGGTGGGAGTCCCCCAGAGCCACCCCTGGGGGCAGTTGTGGGTCCAGGCACCCCACCACTAAGGAGGTTCAGTCTGGTGTGGTTTGGTAGCAGCCTCCCACAGCATCTCCCAAAAGAAGGTGCACACCTGAGCACCTGTAGGTACCTTTGGGTACCAGCTTGCCTGTGGGACCGAGGCCTGACCACGCTCTCCTGGGCACAGAACAAAAGGTTCACTTTGCCTGATGTCTTTGTGGGGCTCAGCACAGTTAAACCTGTCTCAGAGAAGCTGAGGTTCTGCTGATGTTGCTAATCTCACTGTCATCTGCTTGTCACCTTCAGCAGCTTTGGCCAGGGGCAGCTACTCTGGCATGGGGTCCCCCTGCAGTGGAGGAGTCTTGGGGCTCCTCGGGGCACGTCAG
Source organism: Sakesphorus luctuosus (assembly GCA_013396695.1). Taxonomy (NCBI): domain Eukaryota; kingdom Metazoa; phylum Chordata; class Aves; order Passeriformes; family Thamnophilidae; genus Sakesphorus; species Sakesphorus luctuosus. The sequence goes on from VWZD01010936.1 coordinate 96,340, forward strand.
GGCTCCCCCTGCACAGAGCTCCCACTGTGGGGGTGCCAGGCTCAGGGTGGCTGCAAAGCCAGGGTTCTTTTGTTAATCCCCTGTCTCTGCTGTCAGCTGCCTTCCTGAGAGCAGTGGCTGAGAATCCCACATAGAAGGCACCAGCACTGACCAGTTATCAGAGCCAGCCTTGGACACTCCACGTGAGACACAGACCATGTCCAGCAGCTTGTGCCCTTCCCGTGGTCTCCTCTGCCCTCTCCCTGTCCTTCAGCCATTTCCCAGTGCAGCTCTGGCTCTGCACCGGCCTTACTCCATCCCCAGCATCACTCCCTCCCACACCACAGCACCCACCCAGGAGGGACCAGCCTCTGCCAGGCTCCTCCAGGCCTGCCAGGAAATCTCCGCTATTTTTATCAAGTCCCTGCGTGGGCTTGTCAAGAATTTTACCTCCCAAAGAAACACATTTCAGAGAGGAGGAAGCAAGAGGCACTCACAGGGAAGATGCCAGGTCCGTCCTTTTCCATCTGCTTGCAGATCTCCTTTTCAAAGCCTAAAGACAAGGAAACACAACCTTTTATCGACTTGGAAGCAGGACCTTGGGGCGCATGCAGATTTTCTGGGGGGCAGGAGGGTTCCCCTGAGCCTCTCTATCCCTTGAGCTTCCCTTCCAAAGGCTTCTTTGCCACCCACTCCTGCCCTTGCATGGAATTGTTCTGGTTGGAAAAGCCCTCTACAACCACTGTGTCCGACCATTCCCTCAGCACAGTTGAGGTTACCATTAAACCCTGTCCCCAAATGCCACATCCTGCACCCTGCCAGCCTTTCTGCACTCTCTGGAGTGGAAACCAACACTCCCCTCTGGTGGCAGCTCAGCCCATGCCCATGTCCCCATGGCTGCCATCCATGCCAGTCCTTCCCTGAGACCACGGCAGCTGAGAAGGGGGAAGATGCATCCCTGGGATGAACCAGCTGCTCAGACCACTCCAAACAGCACGAGCCTCAGCCCAGGCTAGCTGGTCCCAACACACTCCAAAAGAGCAGCCACGTGGCCCCTACCGTTCTTAACACCAGAGAGGAGATAAAAAACACTTCCTCCTGTCTGCAGTGCATGGGACACCTTGTTCTGTGGGACACTCTTCCTTATGGGACACCCTGCCCTGCAGACATGGTGCTGCCTCATATAGCTTGGGGAGTAATTTATGGACCTCACTTAAAACTGCAGACATGATTCAGATGTTAACTGGGCAGACAACAATGTATTTCAAGAGCCCAGCTCAGAAAAGGAGGTGGTAACATAACGCTGACAGCTGCAGATTTCCCAGTTTCCCTCCATTTATCCCTGCACCCACAGCTCCCACCTCGTCCCTGCAGCCAACACCCAGCCATGCACCTGCCTGGCCCCCTGAAACCAGCAGCAATAAATAAACCCTCCCAGCCTCTCTCTTGACTGCTAGATTTTCTCCCTTGGGAACAAAGCACCATTCTCCTCTCCCAGAGCCAGGAGACCAGCACAGCCATCTGAGAAATGATTAATGGGTTCCTGCAGAGGGGAGGGCTGCAAACCCCACCACAGTGATCTCTCCTGCTTGCACCTAGGGCTTGGCTATTGATTAAATGCCATGTTGCCTGGCTTTTAATTATTTTGTAATGGCTTGGTCAGAGAGGCTAATTACATGAGAGACTGACAGTGGAATTCCTCCAGGAGCAATAGTGGGGGTCTGTGTAGCATCACTGATATCTCCATCAACCACAGCCCCTGTGCTGGGACATTGAGTCCCAGCAGCTCTGATCTTGGCACAGGCTCTGAACAGGGATCCTGCAGGCTGGGAGACAGGGCAAGTTCCCTGGGTGCAGGCACAGTACATTCCCAGAGCCAGAGGCAGCAGGGATGTTCCATACCTGCCTCTGGTCTGTGCTTCACTGCAGGCACAGGGACGTTCGAGCACTCGAAATACTCCAGGTCATCTTCTGGCTCAGCTTTCTTGTCCAGCCCAACTAGTTTCTGCACGGAGGTGGTGGAGGCCAACTTCTCCTCATCAGTGGCATGTCCATCCCGATTTGCAATATCTGGGATTTTTGAGATCAACACTTCTTCATCCTGCAGGACCAAAGTATGCAGTTAAGCAGGACTGGGCTAATACATGTGGATCAGGCCAGCAGTGGAGCTGCTGGATACTCTGTGGAAAGCATGGAAGGCTTAAAATCCACCAATAAGATGCTCCTCACCAGCCCTCCTCCCTCCCTTCCCACCAGGAACTGCCCATGGGGAAGATGCCAGCCCAGAGCCAGCCCATCTCCCCACCGCCAGTCCTGTGCCCAGCCTGCAGCTCCGGGGGTGGGATCCCACACACCTGAGCACTGGCATCCAGGACCAGGGGCTTTGTCTCGTACTGCTTCACCTTACAGCCGCTCCTGTGGGAGAGAGAAGCAGCAGCTGAGGAGGGGTGGGCGGGCAGCGTGGGGCAGGCAGGGGCGTGAGCGAGACAGCCCAAGCAGGGGGAGGCAGCCCCAGCACCAGCGTTGCACCCGCCGCGTGCCAGCACCCCACTCACCCGTCAACACCGAGCCAGAGCAAGTTCTGGAAGGAACAGAAGGAACAGGCAAACAAAAGACACAACTACAGAGCAGTTGGGTTTGTCTGTGAGGTGTTTATTCCTGAGGATGGTAAGGAGCAGAGCAAGGACCCCAAGGGGCTGACGGCAAGAGAGGCGACTGCCATGGAGCTGGCAAAGAAGGATTTCCTTCGCTGCACCCTTGCCCTGTGCATCCAGTGCAACAGCACCTGAGGCCTCAGTGTGTGTTGGTTTTCTGCAGGAGGAACCATTTCCAGGCTTTCTCATGCCCTGTCCCTGCAGCTGGAGGTTTGTCTGAGACTTCTCCACAGCATCCACATTTCCCACATGAGCCAGGCAGCCAGGGCAGAGAATGGGAGAGCACCAGGACAACGCGCTGTGCCTTGAATGAATGCTCCATCTGAAGCAAACGCCATCCCAAGGAGAAGGGCCTTTCAGGTAGGAAGTTTAGCCCAGGTGGTCTTGCAGGTGGTCTCCTTGCCCTCCAGCAAGGAAGCTGTCCCTGGAACTTCATCCCACATTCCTCAAGACACTCATCTGGAAGCCATCTGTACAAGTACAGCCACATCCCGACACACCAGGCATCAGCACCTTGAACCAGCGCGGGGCAGCGGAGGGACAGTCCCAGTGGGAATGTGGGTGGCAGAGCACGAGCTTTCCTCCTGCATCTCAACCCCTCTCACTCCACACTCAGTGACCTCCCAGGCTCGTGGCCATGTCTCATCCCCCAAACAATACTTGTTGAGCTGGAACAGCCACTGTGGGGACCTGGGAAGGGATCCCTTCCTCCCAACACAGTGCTGCCTCCAGACATGGTGCTCCCCATCATGAGGACATGGTCAGAGGGTTGAGCTGTTCTCAGGTGTAGGGCATTGCTCCCACCCACTCCAGCCTCCCCATCCCATCACACATATGCACAGCAGAGCACAATGAGTGACGTGGCACGGCACACAGAGGTGTCTTTGCACACTGCCATGCACACCTGGGTCTCACCAAAGAATCACTCTGGACTGGTTTTCTCCCTCATGGCCTGCCACAAGCAACCAACTCACCATGTCTTCACCCCACTCTGCTCTGCACTCTCTCCTGCACCGCAGTCATCACATCATCTGGTAGCTGGTTTGAGCTCCCCTCCCCAGCACCAACAGCTCTGGATTGCACACAAACCTGCTCCTCCTCCATCAACTGAAGGTTTTGAGCAGTTGTCCAGCACCAAAAGATGCTGTGAGGTGGCATGCTGTGAGGGCAAGCACAGGCACACGCCTCTGGTGCAGCTCAGCTCAGCTCAGCTCTCCTCTCTTCCCTTGCTCCCAGGCACTTGCCAGGCCAAGCCGCCCCGGGGACCGGCCAGGGGGTGCAGGACACAAACCAGACAGCAGAGAGCACAAATCAAAGGGCAGAAGGAGCCGGCATGCCATGGAGACAACTGGGGCAGCACACACCCAGAAAAAGGACAAAGACAGCAAAGGAGAAGAAAAGGAATACAGGAGAGAGTACTTACAACAGAAAACAGAGAAATTTCACTTGCTCAGTAGTCCTGATGCACCAAAGCATGGACAGGGAGAGAGACAGACAGATGGAGAGAAGAAGAGCATGTGAAAAGACCTGGATGTTAACTCTGCTCTGGAGAAGCACAGTGAGCTGGCCAGCTCAGTCTTTGGAAGGCACACACACATGGGATGCTCTGATCCTGCATTTGCTGGGGTGAGATTCAACCACAAACCTCACTGCCAGGGCAGTGAGCACCCAGAGCCACCTCCACTGCTCCAAAGGGGTGGAGAGGGAGCAGAGAATTCCCTGCTGCTTCCCTTCCCTGTCAGCTCTGCTCGCCTGCAGCCACACATGGGAACACCACATCTTAAAAGATTTGTGTTCACTCTCTGCAAAGTATTTCCAGGACAAAAACATCCAACACAGCCTGATTTTTGTCTCAAGGTTTTTTCTCTCACTGTAAAAATCCACTTGCCAGTTTCTCCACCAGAGAATCACACAGCAGAGTAACAATCTGCCTGTCCAAGCTGTTCTTTTCCCCTGATATAAAACAGAAATTCAGTGGCAGCTCACAGTGTCCCAGCAACATCTGACCAATCACACACCTGCATCCACCAGCTCCTGCACACTCCTGTATAAGTCCAGCAAACCCACTGGCTCCAGCCTTTGCTATGGCTTTCCTCTGACACCACACCTGCACCCACGAGCTGGACACGAGGGGTTTCCAAAGAGGTGATCCTGCAAGCAGGTCCCAATCCAGCCTTCCCCACTCTGCCTGGGACTTGGGACACTGGCACTGCTCCAGGACACCTGTCCCTCTCCTCACATCACGGGTACCAACAGGGAGAGGGGATCTGCCCCTCTGCCAGGACAAGAGGCAGAGAAAACCTGGGCAGCAGCAGAACCTGAGGTGCATGGTGAGACTTTGGGCTTGCTCAGAAGGCACTGGAGCAGAAGCCCCATCACCACCACCACCACCACCAGGCTCTGCTTGCACGTGAGGGAGCAGAGGGGGCCTCAACCCCAGCTCTGGGCACACCAGCACTCACGTTATCAGGCGTGACTTGGCCTTCCTGGGGGAGTCTCTGCCTTCCAGGGAATCATCCTGCACCTCCAGCGTCTGAGATTCGAGGATTTCGTTGAGGCTGTCATCTGCAGTGGAGCAGGAGTCACTGGCAGTGCTGGGGAGCGTCTTGGTGGGCTTGAATGGATCCACAGTGTCAAAGTTATTGGAGTCAAACTGGTAAGAGCCTTTGTGGGGAGTTGGCACGTTTTGCAGTGCTGAGCTGCCACTGAGGGAGTTGAGACTGGGGCTCTCCCAGTGCACAGGACCCAGCTGGGGCGAACCTCGAGGCAGTGGTGGCTCCGTGGGACCCCTTTCTGCATCCTCAGCTGGTTTCTTGGGGGACTCTCTGTGTCTCTTTGGTGTCAGCTTGCTGGCCGGGATCCTGCTGCCCCTCCTGGGTGAGGCTCTCCTGACCTCTGTGCTCTCTCTCACCTCCGTAAAATCAACCTCAGATTTTGGGACCTGCCCTGTGGGCTCCAGGGCTGTGTCCCCCTGCAGCTCACTGGGATGGGGGAGGTGGGATGGGACTGCCAGGGGACAGCTCTGCAGCTGGCAGTTCCCTCCCACAGCGGGGTTCACACTCCCACCGTACTGCTCAGGGTTGAGCTGGTAGGATGCTTGGGGCTCCGTGGTCTCCTCTGTGGCTTCGTCTGTTTTCTTTCCCAGTGAAGGTGATTTCCCTTCGCTGAGCTGGTCCTGGTTCAGAGTATCAGCTCTCAGCTCCACCAGCCCTGTGCCAGCATCTGCCACATGCCCTTCTGACATGACCCACAGTGGGTGGGTGGCTGTGCTCGCATGGGGCACCAGGGCTGGCTCTGTAGAGGGCACAGCAGCGTGGTCAGAGTCAGCCCTGCAGCCCAGCCCAGCCAGAGGCTGTGTCAGGGATGAGTCTTCAGGGTCAGTTTGCCCCTTAACATCCGAGCTGGCTTTAAGGGCTCCGATCTCCGGCTGAGCCTCATCATGGCAGTGCTTCCCAGCAGAGCTGTCCTGGCAAGCTTCCCCTACCAGCAGCTCACCATGGTCACCTGGCTCTGAAAAGATAAAAGGAGATGGTTAAACCCTGACCTGTGGTGCATCCCATTCCAGAGGGGTTTCTGTCCCATCCTCACAGCAGCTCCAGGGTCAGATTTTAAGAGAATCCACTGACTCAAAACTCAGCTTCCCTCCTGCCAGGTGACAGGGAGTCACTGCCCATCTGGGCAGAGAGTTAAAAATTAGCAAGGAGAGTTTAGGGAAGCACAACACCCATGAAATGTGAATAAGCAGGCCCCAGGGAGAAGGAGAATGGAATGGTGTGCTCAAGAAGAAGCAGAAACAGGCTGCAGGGAGCATCTGGAGGTCAGTTGCCTGGTGCTGGGGCTGCAGAGCTGGGTGTGCAGCAGGCCAGGGGAAGCTGCCCTATGCAAACTGACTCTCCACCTGCAGAAATCCTGCTGCAGTCACGCCAGGCTCTCCACACTGCTGTCAGCATCTCCTAATCACAAATCCTGATCCATGACTTAATCATTATTACTCCAATCCCTTCCCCTCAATCCTTTTACTGTTTAACCTTTTCTTTTCTATCAAGGGATGGGGAAGATCCTTCGTCTATTGAGGGATTTTGAAAGCTGCACCCATAGAGAACCCAGAGCCAGGACTGTGGTGCAGGTGTATCAAGGCACAAGAAGAAAACACCTGGTTCCATCTCTGCCCAGCTCACCTGCATCTCTTCTCCTGCACCTTAACCAGATGCACAGGCTCCCAGGATAAGGCAGAATGGGATTCTGGGATGCCCAGCACCCCTCAGGCAGCACGTAGAACCCACAGCTCTCACAGGCACCTTTCTGGGGAGACACAGTCCAGCTGCATCCTCCAAGGGCAGAACAGAACCAGTGCCCACCCAAGGACCAAACTATTTTTCAAACCTGTCTGGGAAGAGCACCCTGAGTAATGGAGAGCTTGTGCCAGGGAAACTTGCCTGTCCCCACTCCCTGCCCTGGCACAGAGGGGAATTACCTCCAGCATTCCCCCATTTGGCTGGGTGATGCCAACCACCAGCTCCTGCAGACCCATCACCCCTAGAACATCTCCTGGGAAAGGTTTTTCCTATCACCAGGCATTTGCAACCAGCTCATGTTTGCTGGTGACAGAGAGAGTCACAGGCTGGCAGAGGAAAAGGGCATCAGGCAAATATCTGGTCCAGAGGCTAACCCAGGACATGGAGCCAACAATCCTGACTCAGCTGATGGCTTGTGGTTTGCATAATTGATCCCCAGGATGCTAAAAGCCATGGAAATGAATCATGAGGGTCTGTGTGCTCCCTGAGACTGCAAAAATGCTCCCTCTGACTGCAGAATAAACCTCCCTCCAAGTAGATGTTGCCTCAATGCCCCAGAAAACGCATCAGTAAACACAAATCTAGTGGATGAGTACTTGGAGTGCAGCCAGGAAACAGTCTGAGGCAGTGCCTGCCAGGACTTCCCATCATTAGAAACCAGGAAAACTTTCTTAACAGACCCCAAAGAAAACTTCATTACACTTTCTGTGTTGCTCAGATGTTTGAAGCCTTCCTGAGACAGCCCTGAACAGAAGAACAGACTTCAAAGTTGGGGCAAAAGGACCTTTTAAGTGCATTTTGCATTCCCAGAGGAAGGTTTGGCAGCCACTGTTCTCACAGACATGAGCCCATCCTGGTTTCTAACCCAAGCAATGAGTAATTACTTCTTGAATAACAAGCAGTCAGCACACAAACCACCTCTCCGTGCTGTGGTGTCTGCAGGACAGGGAGGGAAGGAGTGATGGCACATGTGGTCATTGCTCAGAACAACCATTTTGTCATAAAAATCAGAAGAACCACCCACCCAGGTTTTCCAATTTTGTGATTCCCTCGTTTTCTGCACCTGAGAGAGCTTGGCTGCTCCACCCCTCCCACAGCACATCCCATCCGCACAGCCAGTCCCAGAGCCAAGGAACTGGGATGTACTGGGAGACAGGTGTGGGCAAAGGGCAGCTCAGGTGCTTGCCTATGATTTTGGAAATCTTTTGGAGCAGAAACACCCCTCTTGCAAGCTCGGGGGAGCTTTCCCTCCGTTCCTCCCCCTCTGCATTTCCTCTGCCTTCAACACAGCATGATGGGAGCGCAGGTTCTTGCGGGAACAATTACACAGGATGCAGAGCCCAGTGACCTGAAGGGCCTTGAGGGGCTTAGGAAGAGCCGAGCTCTGTGCTCCAGCCCCCACCACTGCCTGGCAGTGCTGGGTACAAGCATGGCAATACCTCAGTGCCCCACAGAGCCCTCCCCAGGCCCAGCACACTCCCTGTGGCTCTCCCTGCTCCTCCTCTGCATGCTCCAACATCCTGAAGCGAGCACAGCTCCCGCCAGCCCCGGGCAGTCACGTTGAGAGCAGCCGTGTTGGCTCTGCACGTACTCCCTCCACTCACGGCTCCTGCCAGGGAAATCAGCTTGTGGAAACAACCAGTGCCCCCCAGTCCAGCTGCTGTGCCCCAGCTCTGCCAAGGCTTGAACCCTCCTTTTGGGCCAAAACTGTGCTGAAAGCCCCATGGGACCTCAGGAGAAGGCAGTCTGGCCGCCACTCAGAGCACACAGCTCTGCCCAGCCCTTTCCACAGGCACCCCAGCAGATGCCTTCCTGCAGCATCCCAAAAAGGTGACCCTGGGCTCTCCCGTTCCACCTCTGGCACTGTGCCTTGCAGGTGGAGGCAGTTTAGTCCCAGCATGAAAACGGACCCTGCCAGCAGCACGGCACACGCACTGACTCCGGATCTGTCCCAAACACAGACCCACCACAGGGCGTGCTGGAGCCCTGAGAACACCCACTGTCCTGGCTGTGTGTGGGCTGCAAACCTGCTCCTGGTCCAGGCAGGTACCTGGAGGGGATGCTACAAAGTGAAAATGGAGATTTATATATTCTTTAAAGAAAAACAGACAGGACAGTCTGGCACCGCAGTAATAGGCACTTTGTGCCTGTGCATTATAATTGCTTTGCTTGTCTTCCTTGGACTGAAATTAAACACAAACACCGACTTAAACAGCTTTCCAACATGCCATCCCGAGCTCCCTCAAACGAATCAGCAACACTTGGCAGCAGCAGCAGCGCCGCAAGGAAAAGCCTCGGCGCCCTTTCCATCCCAGGGGCAGCCGCCAAGCGAAGCAGCAGCGATCCCTGAACGGCCCCACATGCCAACCCCTCTGCTCTCCGAGCCCTGGACGCGGCTCGGGCGCGGTGCTTGGCGTGAGTCACACACTCCCCCGGCTCAGCACAGGATATCTGCCCGTTCCTCCAGCTCAGCCCTCCGTCGCCAACGACTTTTTTCCTCTTTTGGCTTTCCGCTTGTGTTTAGCAGCCGTTGATCTATTTTTAAATCCATTCTGTTAAGAATTAGCATACCGGCAAAGGATGCTGCTGCTGCTAACACACCGGAAAACACGTGCCCTCTGTCAGGGTAACGGCAGTGAAAGCCAGCGAGTCAGAGCCCAGCACTGATGGCTTCAGATTTGTTGCTTCTGCTCATTTCCTCGTGCAAAATACCTACTGGCAGATGACTGGAGACAACTTGAGCAAGAACGAGGCAGAATTACAGGCCCTCACCATCCGAGACAGCAGGAGGAAACTGTCTGAGTGATCCTGAGTGGGCATAAAGCCTCACCACAGCCCCCTCCCCGGTGCTGAGTTTTGTCCTCAAGACCAGGGAATCACCTCTCAGCTGTGCACAGAGCAGCCAGCCCTGGAGTCACAGCTTCTGTCTTACACATTGCCTCACCCGATTTTTCCCTAGGCAGGGTGAGACTGCAGCTGTCTAAGAGACAGTGCCTGCTCTTCGCTGTCCCTCCGGGCTGGGGGTGCCGTGCCTGCCCACAGGTCCTGCTCCGGCACTGTCCCCACATGCCAGCATGGCCAGCAGCTATTCCCCAGGGCCTTCAGAGCAGTGGCTTTCACCATGGGTGACAGATCAGCTGTCTTGGTGTTGACAAGCAGCCATTACACTGGATTGCCTCCATCCAGGCATTTATTCCCACTGCTGCTCCTGAGCTGCAGCCAGATGGAAGGGTATGGGCTTCTGTGAAAGCAGCATCACAAAGATGAGGTCATAACGTACAGATCACTTTGGTAAAGTGGTGGAACACCCCGGGGTGCCCCTGCACAGTGCAAACACATCTGCACCAGGGCAATCCCTTCCCTTCACCATTCCAGAGACACTAAAGAGTCTCAGCCAGAAATGTGGGCAGGAAAGGGCCAGAGCCAGGTGTGGTGGCACCACAGTTTGGCTCTGCTGGCTCCAACATCCCACTCTCCACCAGCTAGCACAGAAAAACAGCTTTTGCTGATCATCCCCTTGGCTCCACAACACTGGGAGCTTTGTGTGCAGGAGCAGCCGCTCCCTTGCTGCTGAGCAGGAGCTCCTCGCCCCAGGATGAGAGGCACAAGCACACATGGGGACAGTGACACCCTGGAGTCTGAGGCAACACACATCCCCAAGCTTTGGCAGAAATTATCCTCTTACCTTCTAGGAAAGCCTTCATCTCCCTCTCCCCCTCCCCAGACATTATCCCCAAAGTAAAGATGTCTCTATCATCCCTTCTTAAGAGGGAAGGATTATCCCCAGAGCTGTGATCATCAGAAGTGTGAACTGAATGCTCTCTCCATCACAGCAAACAAACCTGTGTTTTCCACAGGGATGGGTGAGCACCCAGATCCATCCCAACAGTAGAACAACATTGCAGGAGATGGTGAGCCGTGGTCAGCAGTCCCTGGGCTCCTCCATGGAAGGACCCAAGCCCATGTGCTCCCAAACCAGCCCTACAGAAATCTCCCAGCTGATGCTGTGAGCATGCAAGGAAAGCACAACACACATGTCACATAGGCCTGCAGCAGTGAGAGGCAGGACAGGGCAGGGGATGCCCAGGACAGCCTGCCAGGTGCTGCTCTGCACCCTGGAAAAGCTTTTCTCCCACAGACCCCCTGGGGGCTCAGACACCCTGACACTGCCCAGCCACCCTGGCCTGCTGAGAACAGAGGGACAGGGAGGTCTCTCCTCTGCCCTGCCCAGATAACCTCCAGCAGTTGTTGTTGCAACAGTGCTGGTGCTGGAGCTTCAAAGCTTCCTCCCAGCAGCATGAAAATAGAGAATAAATGCTGAGCTCAGCCATGGGCACAAGCACTCCCCCTTGGAGAGGAGGGTACAGAGATATGGCCAAAAGGCCATGGGCTAATGGGGACCCAACTCGGGGGAGCAGCAGCAGAGTGGAACACAAGGATAAACCTGCAACAGTTCAAGATTGTAGGCAAAGAAACCCCCACACATTTACAGCAGATCCTCCACAATTTCTCCAAAAATGGCGCTTAGCAGCATCAAGCTTTTGCATCTTTACCAGCAGCCACACAGCAAGGACACCTGGCATCTAACTCCAGGGGAAAATGGGTTTCATTAAACCCCCACCACTAACCAGCCTGGAGGACACAAACCCAGCACTACGGCAGCTCCTGCATGAGAGCCAGGGGCGAGCAGCAGAGCAACACGTGGGGCATAAAAGAGGCAGCTCCCACCGGCCAGCAGCAGTGGGGGCAGCCCCCAGGCTGCAGGCAATGTGGCAGAGGGATGTTCAACTCACAAAATGATTCAACAAGATCCTCGGGTTCCTCTCCATGAACCCGTCACAGCCCTTTGTGGAGCACTCAGCCCAGCCCCAGCATTTGAACCGTCCAGGCCATTAACCACAAAAAATGTGGCAGGCATTATTCAAAGCCAGCGACTTCTCCTCCTTGACCCCACCCTGCCTTTCTGCCTCTGGAGCACCGGGAGCAGAAGGTGCACACCGGCTCTTTACCTTGGGTCCCGACCTCGGGCTCTGCTGCTCCCGGCGGCTCGCAGAATTCCTTTAGTGGCGAGCAGGTCGGCGTTTCTGCTTCAGGGGTCTCAAAATTATCAGTGGAGTCCGAGCTGCCGAAGGGGGGGAAAAGAATGAGGAATTACTGCTTTCAGGGCTACCTCCGAAATCCTCCACACCATCTACGCGTCCAGCCAGGCCAGGGCGGCCGCTCGCTCCTGTCCAGCAGGACACGCTAACAAACAGAAAAGGGAGAGCAGGTGAAACATCATCGTGAGCAGCCCCCCGTGTGCCCCCAGCCCTTCGGAAGGGCTTCTGCCAGGTCATTCCCGAGCTGAGCATCCACCATGGGCCTCCAAGGACACGCAGCCCCGCAGCGTCTTCCCCCGCAGCATCTCCCCCGCCGCTCCAGGGGCCGCAGCGGGAAGAAGCCCGGCTGTTCCGACCCTGTGCTCCACGGCATCCTCCGGGAAGCAGCGTCCGGCCCCGGCCGCAGCCCTCCCACCCCCGGCGCGGCGCGGTGCGGGATCCCCGGCAGCCAGGCAGCTAGCGGGCAGCGAGGGGTGGATGGGCAGAGGGTCGGGGAGGACGCGCCCGCAGCCCCACAGGCGTGGGCGTCCTGCGTGGGTGCGGGCGCCGTGGGAGGGCAGGCAGGGGCAGGGGAGGGGGCCGCGGGTCACTTGCCTGAAGCCGAGGGCCGAGCCCCGCTCCGGCGGGTCCTGGTCCTCCTCCTCCTCCTCGGCCGCACCGGCCCCGCTGTCCCCTTCCTCGGGGTTGCCCCCGCCCCGCACCGCCGACCAGGTCCAGCGGGCCCAATGCACCGGCGAGAGGATCTGCCAGGCGCTGAACGCCATGGGCGCCGCTCCCCGCTCCGCTCCGCTCCCCGCCGGGCTCACTGCGGCCGCGCCG
>VWZD01010937.1:0-41815 GCA_013396695.1 Sakesphorus luctuosus
GGTGGTGTTAGCCTAAAAAATATTATCTACATTTCTGTTTAAGCTGTTGTCACTGTATTATGATTCCTGACATATTTTTCCCTGCTACTTAATATATTTTTTTAGTAAAGAAAAAGCTCTTTCAGAGCAGTGATGACTTGTTGAATGTAACCATTGTCATAAAGATCTATTTATTTTCTTCAGAGTTTGCATTCAGTTAGTCCCATGGGGACCATGAGCCTGCATTTCTCTAGTGCCCATGCTGCTTTCTAGATATTTTAAGCTTTCACTTTAAATCAGGAAATGATTGACCTGTATGATTGGAGCTTGTTTCCTGATGGCAACTATTTCAGCTCTATTTCTGGATCCCTAAGTCAGCATGTATTTGCACTGAATATGGATAATTCTTGGTGTTTCTCCGCTGGAATGAAACAAATTCAGACACATTCAACAGAGTAACTTTAAATATGTTTTCAAATACAGAAAAAGTATTCCAACAATGCTGTTTATATTTTATTTTATAAACCAGCATGTTTATATTTTGTCAATATGATGCCTTAATATTTGTCTAGGTTTATTTTATTAAGAGTTGTGATTGTTATCATGGATTTTTGGAAACGTTGCACCAGAGCCTATTCATTCAATCAATGGCACAGGATTTCTCAGGTATTTCACAGAATGATGTGCTGATAGAAGTATATAGAAAAATATAGTAATATACAGATATATTACTATGTAAGAAGGCTATATAGAGGCTTCTGTGTTCTCCTGACTATTTCTAGTTGATCTATGTCTGCCAAAGATTTAACATCATTTATGACAATCCCTGCTAAATAATAAGATGGACTGGTGGTAAAAAGCACGTCCTGTTTTGGAAGTGGTTACGTGGTATACAAGTTGGTCAGAGAATTGTGTCAGTGTGGAAAATGTCTGTTACCAGAAAGTGAATTTTTCCCCTAATCCGCTAATCTGAAACATACAGGAACTTAATATGTAAGGAGCTGTAGTGTCTGTGGCAACCTGGAGAGTATTCAGGAAAAATGATCCACTGCCTCCATCTCCTTTATCCACAGTCAGACAGCATGACAGATGCTCTACTGTGGCAAATTTATATGAGCCAACAGACCTTGCATGCTGTGGTGCTCGCTCTTGTGGCTGTGCCAAAGCTCTCCTCTTCCTTCCTCAAAACTGTGCAGAACAATACCATCCCAAATAGTAATGGCAAAGCCCCTAATGACCTTGGCACAGACAGTGCTATATACACATCTACACCCCAGGTATCTACATTGTGATGTGACATCACAATGTAGCTTGCCTTTCTGAAAATAGCAAGACTTAAATAGAAAAGAAAATGGAGGCATCCAATGAAGATTAATGAATCAATTAATAATTAATTTAAATAACTAATTGCCCATAGCCTCCCATTGTTTGAACAAGAACTTTACTTTCTTATGTTCTTTGGCAAGATTATTCATTATTTCTGGACATAATCCATAACCTGTTGAATAAACATAAGAAATATCTTAGTATGTCCTTGATGTCTGAAATCCAAAAGGTTTTAATGATGAAAATTTAAAGAGATGATCAAACTTACGAGGATTGGATTCTGATCTGTATGCTCATTAATATAGCTTTCTGTTTCACATTTGTGGTTTATTTGAAATAGTTTGCTGTTTGTTTCTGGGGTCCACAGCTTCCACCTCACTGAAGAGTTCTTATGTCAGAAGGAGATTCTCAGTGTTACATTAGTGACCAAAAAACCCCACAGTTTTCTGGAGAATATTCCTGGTGCTACAATTAATTTGCTACTATATTCACAGAAAACATGAAAAACTCATGAATAAAAATTGGAATGTTAGTTGGTAAATCTTATGATTTATGCAAGTCAGTGGACAAAAGTTCTCCATGGATGACATCTGATAATATCTGAAAGTTAACTACAATCAATTGATATGATTTAAGTCAGTTCCCCTACTAGATGTAAGTTTTCTAAGAATTATACGACTCTACCAGAGTAGTCATGTAAATATTTGAAAGTGCAGAGAAGAATTGGAATTGTGAGTGTGGAAATGATAGAGATATGGAGCACTGTAACAGGAAAGGAATGTTACATAAACAAAGGACGATGAGAAAGTGATGGAAAAGCACATCAGAGAACCATTTTCTTGCTCTGTGGCCTGGCTATTTTCAAGCATAATAAAAAGAAGAGATATGAGGATAATAAAATTCATGCTAGACACATCTTTAAAGTGGAAACTGACCAAAGAATAAAAAAAAGCACTTTCTTCCTATGTGTTTTTAAATTTCCCAGAAGGTATTCACCTCTAGTAGCACAGTACAAAGGTACCAGTGGTCTCTAGCTAATTTAAGGTATAGACAGCTCTGCAGAAGAGCAATGCATGCATGGAGCAAAAGTTTCAGGGTTATTCTGAGGGACACTTTTTTTCTCCTCTGTTCATTTTGCAAATGTCTGTATTGTCACAAAATACCATGAACAGTTTAGGAAGGGATTAATTTTGGATGTCTGTAGGAACTGCATGTTTCAGGGCTTGTGGATATCATTCTTAGCATTGCCAAAAGGTTTGGGTCAGATGATTGTGGCTGGAGTTCTTCATTTTGTAATAAATCCTAGCCTTGTGTGTCTGTTAATGAAGCATTATACTTTAACTTCAGCTTCAGCATTACAAAATATCACTGAGTGACAAGTGTTCAATTTACTATTAATAATAAAATAATAAATAAAGCTTTTTTTCTCCCCATAATCTAGGTATGTCTTCCCTGTGTCATACCCTGAAGCTTGAAACTTACTTACAATGAAAAATACAAATGTGAAGAAACTAGTTTTCACTGTGTTCTTTTGGAAGAACTCAATCACTTATTCGTAAGCACAGATGTATGAAAAGTGTTCTGCAGCATCTCTCCAACAGGTCACTGATACATCAGCCTTACGTCTCAGCCATGCCTTGATCCACACCACCTGCCCGTGGGGCACAGAAAATGTATGTGGATAGCGAGAGAGTTATCATGGGAATTTATAAAGGACAGAACACTTCAAATTTCTTAATTATATCATCACTGGAAACAGCAAACTGAAAAATAGTGGTTTCAGAAATGTCTTGTTGCAGATAACATAGCCCACAACGCTGTCTTCTCCATGGAAAGGAGACTCCGGCCAAGCTGAGCAGATTCATCTGTAAGTTTCACAACATCTTGGAAACAACAGTGTCTGAAAATGTAATTTCTCACTCACTCTGGTTGCTTTGCGTCCATGCCTGTGTTACAGGTTGCCACCACCCAGGCTGACAGACTTGATTTTTAACCCTTTGTCTGCACACCCACTAAGACAATAACAGAACAGATGAGGGTTAGGAAATGACAGCACAGGAATTAGAATGAACAATGAAGACCAGAAAGTAGGTCTTCTTCTACCAGCTCTAGTAGAGTTCCTTCCAGATCTTCTGATAAAAGAAGCAAAACAAATGTAACTACAACCCTAGGTGCAACTACAAAAGTCTTACTTATGAAGACCTCACTTTTAAACTGAATTTTGGTGCATTTATCACATCTCGGGGTTTTTCAGAGGTAGAGACTCAAATTAAATTTTCTCCAAGGCTTTGAAAGCGGTGGGTGGACAGGTGCAATCAATATTAAAATTGAACGTATTAAAATAGGAATCCATATAAGATAACAGAGAATGAGTTAATCCCTCTTGGCCAGCACTTTCCAAAGGAAAGAATGATTTTTAGTATAACACCAAAACAGATATCTATTGTCCCACATTTGAGTATATTTTTCATAGTCCTTTAGTTTAATCTTAAAAATTGAGCATTTGGATTCAGAAATATTGAAGAGTTCCATAAAAATTGCACTTCAGCTGCCTTGTGCATGTTATACTGTATCAACTTGTTGACCATCATGTGCTTTCAAATCTGCGTCACCACCATGTGTCTTAAAAATATCTACCATAGTGAATTCAGAAAAAAAAAAGATCCATCAAAATCCAGTTACCTTGAGTCTTCAGGCCAGGAGTAGCAGAAAAGAAATAAAACAGACATGCACACTCAGATGCACACATACACATGTACACACTATTGGAGGTTTGAAGGTTTTATTCAAGGTATACATTTTAAGGATACAACCTCAGAAAATTTAGATGATGTACATTTCTGCCCTGAATTGCACATCACTGACATGAACTTACCCAGTGCAAAGTTGAAAAGTGACCTTAAGCATCTCAAGCTTGCTTGCTTGCTTGCTTCCTTCCTTCCTTCCTTCCCTCCCTCCTTCCTTCCCTCCCACCTTCCCTCCTTCCTTCCTTCCCTTCTCTGTCTGTCTGTCACTTTTTCCTCAGAGCTAAAAATAGTTTACAGGAGACAGTCAAGTCCTGTTCACACCAAAGTCAGTGGCCAAAAATGCATTTTGATGGTAGCAAAATCAGAAGTTCATTTGGAAGTATATGTAGGAAAGAAATTATTAAAAATATTTTAATCTTTTATTCAAATAAAAAATCTTCAACAGAGTTACTATCTGGAAGACTTAAGGTGATTAACATGCAGTTATTGATATGGCAATATTAGAAAAAAGTTGAAAGTCAAATTACATGGTTCTGTAGACACTGGTAACTCAAAAACATTTCCAGCTTTAGAAGAAATATTTATCCTTGTCCTTGGTGTAAATCCAGCAATTTTGAAAACAATACTTAATATTTTCAATACCAAGAGGTGATTTTTGGTGCTGAAGTTCCTGTGTAGCCAATATGAAGCTTTTTTATGTCTGATGAGGACATGATTTTTATGGAACAATATGCACCAACCATGCAGTAGACCTCAAAGTATAACCATTTGGGCACATGAAAACAGATACAGTCAAAAGTCACAAGTTAATAAAAAAAATGGTTAAACAGGGTTTTGAGGTGAAGTTAACAGAATTATTGGGAACTGTAGATCTAAAAATCTTAAATTAGGTGGAAGAAGCCACTGAGTTTTGTTATTGAAAATACAGCTTAAAAACATGTCCTGGTACTCACAGCATCTCCACCAGTGATGCGGCCCTGTGTCATTTGATCCATAGGCTGTGAACTGATTGCATTGAACCAGATGTCTCTTTGCATATGAGAAAGAAGCAGGGGAAGTGAAGTAGAAGTGGGAAGAGCAGTGAAGACACAGTTACTAAAACAGAGACTGTGTGTCACTGAGTGCTGAGTGCTAAGTGCTAGCTTGAAACGAGTCCACAACTGCAAATATGAAAACTCCTTTCTGCTCCTTGATTCTTGATGAAGATCTTGAGGGAAATAGGTCTGCCTTCCTTTGGAAATAAACAGGATGATTTCCAAGACACTGCTGATTAATTTTATCCTACCAATAAACAGCTCACAAGGTCCTGAGTATTGGCTCAAAGACTAGCTAAAACTATTTAAAGTAATTAATACTCACATTGTATGATGCTAATATGTTCTATTCAACTTCTTATTTACATATATTAGATTTTTCCTCCAATGTGCAATTTCTCCATTAAATAGTTATTTCTCAATTTTTATTTGCTTTTTCTTACATGTCAACACACTACAGATAGGATGCTTTGATACTTCTGGGACATGGTTCAAGATGTAAAAGGATGAAATATCAGGCCATATATCTTATGATACTATGGTTTTTTCACATTTGGAACAGTAGATAGAAGTGGTGTCACAGCATGTGTTAACAATTAGCAGATGATTCATTTTAGTAGCAGCTTCCCTGTAAAGACTTCAATATTTCTCAGCACAAGGACTGTGTCATTTGACTAATCTGCTTATTTTACTGTCCAAACCACTGCTTGCCCATTCTTTGAATTTCGTGTTTGCATTCAGAATCCCTTTGACTGCAGGTTTGGGAAGTACCAAATGCTTCCCCATCTGGGAAGGTCATTTTAATCCCCAAGATGGACTTGCTGACATGAAAACAACATATTTGGAATCACTGCCAACTCTGGACTGGTCCTTTGAAAATGGCACTTCAGGCACAGGGCATGGGAAACACACTTTTATTACCCACACATCCTATTTATAGAAATGAAAGTAATTAGTAAAGCATATTATTCACTTGTTTTGTCTGTTTATTAGTGCTATTTTCCTTTTGTTTTTCACACAGTAACTTTATCTGGGCCAGCAGAATCCTTGAGTAGCTGCCTGCCATCACAGCTGCCAATGTTCAATTACATACGGAGATGCTGAGTCCAGCCTCTCCCAAAGGGAGTGATATATAGGCTCATATCTGACAACAACAGAAAATAAAACCAGGGCTGTATAACCACACAGAGCAGGAGGTTGCCTCAGGCAGCAAAATATAATGGGCTGCAAAATGTTAAGAGACTGTTTACACACTGTCAGCCTATTGTGCTGCACCAACACAAATAATTTCATCCAGGCAAAATTGCATTGAAGTATGTAACCATATATACATGTACCTGAATGGAGTACATGAGGTCCTAGAATTGCATGCTCTGCTTTTCTTTTAGCAATTAACTCTGTCTACAACATTACCTAGGAAGCAACACTTTCACAGTTGCCTTCAGTAGAAGTATCCACATATTTTTTCCAGCTGGGAACTATACTAGTTTTTTGTGCTGCAAGAAGGAAGACCACATTTAGACTGTTTAGGGTGGAGCAAATTACAGCTGCTCCCAACTAATATGAGAACTTATGTTTGAAAGTCACACCTCCCACCTCAGTCTGATCCAAGCAACTCTGCTAAAATCAATACAGCATATGGACTTGTCAGGATCTTATCGAAGTGGTCTTATGCACCAATCAGCCCTTGGCTGTAACTGTAACTCATGGCTAGGACAGCTGAAGGACCTAGAGAGTATTCAATGCTTGACAGGGCTCTTAATATGAATGTACAGTGTTAAGTCTGAAATCAAACAGTTGGTTGATGCTGACCATGTAAAAGGAACTGCTTTTAGAAAAAGAACTATCTTAATCTAAAGTCTTAATAAAGTCATATCCATTTGATTTGAAGACACTTGACCTCATCTTCAATGTCTATACACCTTTGCTATCTATATATTTGAATCAATACTTTCAACAATTTATCTCATAAAGTTGTAGGTGATTTTGGGTATTGCAGTCAGGGTGTAATTTATGGAGGAGTAACTCTCCAAAATTGCCTATAGCTTCCTGGTTCACAATCTTCATTTTGGAGTTAAATATGTGAAAATCTACAGCAATTTGATTAATAAGCCTAGGGTAAGATTTTAACCCTTTTCTTCTATATTTTAAAGAAATTTTTTCCTGTAGAAAATCCTAAATTTGTAATTAACTAGCCTTCATATTCAAATATGCTTTATGTCAAAGGGTGAAAATCTGAAAAGTAATGTTGACTTTGTAAAGGGCTGGTTATCAGGTACATAGTCAAGATTTTAATTTTCAGCACAGAGAAACCTGAATGAAGTGAAAAGCCATTTCTAAAACAATAAAAACAAGGAGAGCTTGATGAGTGAGACAAAACTTTTCCATTAATATTTGGTTGAAAATTTGCATTATTTTATTCACCTATGATTGTGCTTTGTGTGTGTGCTGATTTTCTGCAAACATTGGATAAATTGAATTTGAGTGTCACAAACGGAAAACCAATTTCAGGAAGATATGCATAATTCCAGACAGAAACAATCCTTTAAATTCACACACCACACAGAAGTATTTTTTGCTGGAAACTCTAGGGGCCTCATCCAAACAGTGGGAAAAAATCTGTACTATTTTAACTAACAGAGCACTTACATTTTGAACACTTGTATGCATATATATCAACATAGAAAGAACCCAGTAGTGTAAGTTTCCCTAAGCAAACTTACAATTTATAATGTAAAACACAAATAGTCTTTAAAGTTTATTCTGTTGCTGAGGAAATAACTCATCTGTTATTTAAAAGCTTGGATTCTTTCAGCATCAGATTGTCATGGGAAAGGTAAGATGTGAAGGAAGAAGCTCCCTCCAAAGCAGTTGATGAGTGCTGAAATAAAACAGATGTGAGAAACCCTCTGATAGAATCAAGTCATCAGCCTTGCTGTAGGGCTTAGCTCCAAATGCATGTTTGCTTTTTCATTCATTTTGGAGGTATAGGACTATACAATCACATCCTTCACTTTGTATTTATTTCCTATAATTTTGGTTATTTTCCTTTTCTTTTAAATTTCTTAAATTCCTCATTGATTTCCTATGAAAATTCTCGTCTTCCCATGCTCCTGAATGCTTACGTTTCAGAAAATCTTTTAAACCCTTTGGGGCCTGTGCTCTGTGACAAGGTATCTTGGATGCACCAAGCAAAGGAAAGATATATAAGAAAAAAATAATGCAAAAAGAGACAGGATTGACAAAAAAAATATATCAGCTTTACTTTTTACCACAGGATAGACCTTTTAAATCTTGAAACTATGTTAGATATGGTGCAGTATGATATAATATAAAAGGTCTGATTTACCTTCAAATATCTCAGAGCATACAGTTTCACAAAGAAAATTTTATAATCTATATGTACTAAATAAATTAATAATTTCCTTAATTGTAAACTATTTTTCAAATGCTTACAAAGGTTGAGATAGGAAGGCATTAAAAACAATGAGTAATCACAATTTAAACTAGAAAATTTTATCTTTTCTATGATAATTTGCTATTTTTAACAAGTATATGTTAGATTTCCATTTTTTTTTTTCTAATTTTTGTGCAGGTATACTGAACCTTTGAACAAGGGACATCAGAAAAATAAAATAAATATTAGGCTTATTCAAAGACAACTCAGAAAACAGGTGATGTGGTGTTTGTTGAAATGAGTCTTGACTCAAATACTCCCATTGAGCAAAATATAGTCACCTAACAGAATTAGTGCCAAATACAGAGTTATATTGACTATGACAAAGCAAAATAACATTTTTTTTAAGTTGTAAGTTTTTACATCTTAGGTGATACAGTGTAATATCTCTGCTCCTAATATAAGTAAAGATATCAACATTCACAGTCTTTGGCCCATAATGTTAATATGTTTTAAAAAATTAAAATATCTAGTTGCAGAGTGTTTTGAAAACTTCTGTGTCACTACCAGACAAATAACTGAGTGCACCATGCAATTCTACATCATCTCAGCCTTTGGAAAATGGTCTCCTTCCCCACAGACATCACCAAATGATTCCACCTGTCTTCATTATTGCAGTAACAGTAACAAATGCTATTTAGGCAAGTCAGTATTCATTAACATCATTGATCTGACATGTTGAATTATAACATAAGTTACAGTTAAATTCCCTGCACATGGTCAAAAGGAAATCCCGTCATGGGGATTAACAGCCCAGTCTTACTTAGTAGAAAAAAACTGATGGACAACAGATACATATAAACTTCCCTGATATTTCTCAGTTTTTAAACTTGAAGAAGCTAATAACAAAATGGTATCTTGGCTTCTACTCAGCTGTTCTGTCTCACCTAGATTATTCTCTTCATTATTGTCAGACAATGCTGATAATTCTGTGTGTAGCCTTTTCCTTAAGAGTCTTGAACAAAATGTATGAGGGCTCCCCCCCCCCCCCCCCCCNCCCCCCCCCCCCTTCCTAACAGACTTCTCCTCTGAGACTTGAAGTACAGTTTCACCCATTATCTGCTATTTTATTTATCTGTTATATTTTATTGGAAGTTACAGCAGTGTATTTTCTGTGTTATTTCAAGGGACAAGAAAACTATAGTTCTGCATAATCTTTAATTTACAAATGGAACACATGTATGATTTCACTTGACTTTGGCCCTAGTTCAGTGGATAAGCTTACTGTTGTGCGTTGGCCTTCCAGTGTCACAGTGGACCTGGGTCAAAGACGGGTCTGAGCATGGTTGTTCAAAATTCACTGTATTCTCTAAAAATGTTGCAAATGCAAAGGCTTCAGATAACTCCTTAGTAAACACTCAAGTCATGTTGGAACCATTTTTTTTTATTCCTCATTTTCATAACATACAAGGAAAAAGGTTAATGAGGAAAACTAAATAGCTAAAAGAGAATGAAACTATCCAATGGCCACAAAGCTTTACTTTTATTTCAAAATGAAAGCTCTCTGAACTCTTTAAACTCTTTAAAGTGTCTAGATTTCCATTTCATGTGTCTTCCTGAATTCTGCTTAGTTTAGAGAGTGATATACCCAAGACTGTGTCCATATAAACATAAACAAAGATGACTACAACAACGAGTGCATTTACATTTTGCTTTAACATTACTCTGGTTCTCCATTTTCCCAGAGAATTTCCCCTCAGACCTAGTGCTGAGATAAATAAACAGTGTTAAAGATGTTCATTTTACTCATTCCACTATGATAAAAATAATAACACCTCATTGTTTTCTTTGGAGGTTTTTAACTTGATCCAGATCACAGGCACTCTCGGTCTTTTCCTTTGGTGACCCCTTAAGTTTTTTACTTATGTTAGCTTTCGGTTTTAATCTCCTTTCATTTGTTTCACGTTTTCTTCCTGTTCTTTTACTCCTGCCTACCATTTGCAATGGAAAAAAGAGCATATATTGGCAGAGCCATTCAGGTAATAAACTTTTATAAATTCGTTCAGCAAAGCCTCTCAATTTTTTGCTTTGAATATATATATGAGTTTCAAAGCTGAATTTTTTCTGAATGTCAAATTTTAAAATGACCAGATTGATTTCAAAATTTAAGTATTCATTTATGGTGTAAAACCTTCATCCAAATTAATTTTATTGTTAATTAGGGCATAGAATTTTATTTAAAATTAACATTGTACCAAAATATCCCTATGCAGTGTCAACTTGAGAATTTTATTTTAGTCACAGTAGGATGAGTTTAAATTCTAAAAATAAACTATCTCATTTACCTTGGTATAGGAAAAAAAAAAGAGTTAACNAGTAAAATAGTAGGTTAGAGTAAATCAGCAGGCATGACAAACTTAGAGACCATAAGAAGCAGTACAGCAACATGAAAAACAATCTTATTTGTTACAGGCACCTGTATCAAGATGCAGTGAAATGGCATCTCCACATGCCTCTTTCTCTCTGTGAACTGCAAAGGCAGCATAGATGACACTATCATATTCCATTTGATACCTAAATTTTAAGTAGTTATAGACCAAGGAAATAAGTCCCAATCTTGCATTCTTGAAAAGGAAGCAAGTACATTTTTATTACTACACTGAGTACAGATTATGCTTAAATGACTCAAGCTTAGCTAGCTCCTTTTTTAAAATAATAATCTGATACTCCTAATTCTTGGCACTTTCAACTTCTGATAAAAACAATGAGAGAAATTGAATCTTGGCTGTGCAAAATAAATGCCCATCTTCTGGCATGTTTGTAGTTTTGCACAAGTCAAAAGGCCAGTTCTGTAGGAGGGAGAGTGGGGTCAAGCCAATGGGGAATCAAAAGCCTTGAAAACTGGAATACATGATATACTCAATGTTATCATGGGAGGCAATGGAAAATTATACCAACCTCAATGTTTAAATGTACTTCAGTGTAGTAATCTACATTTATAGACACCATAGAAAAGGGAATTTGAAAATAAACCTTAAAACTGGCATAGTAAAAAATACATTTCAGGTAAACTAATTCACAAGTGCAGAATAATGGTATTTCATTTGAATGAAATGAAATCTAAATAATCAGCAACATTACTGAGCTTTGAACCACCAATGTTTACATAAAGTATAAAAGTATTTCTACTATAAATACGGAAGAAAGAAAACTCAAAACCATAAAAACAGTGCTCATTCCCCTGTTATCTACCTTACTAGCAGAACAATTTCAATTTAAAGACATCCAGATGGGAAAAACAAAAGCTTATCCTTGTAGACTTAGATAATCAAAGAGCAGAAGAGGAAATCCTGGTTAACATGCATATAATATTCTTATAAAAATGGAAAAGCATACTATTAAGACAGAAAAAGTCAATGAAAGGCCAAATGGAAATTGAGAAGCTGAGGACTGCAATTTAAACCCTTGGAGATATCTCCACAACAGATTCTGCATGGAAGATGAAGGGACAGTCCCAAACTACATCAACATATTGTTTGTTAATTGGCTGCCATGTGTGGCAAAATCTTTTTATTTTAATCCCATAGCAGATGCTGGTGAATATTCAGTGTAAAGTAGAGAAGAGTTCATGTTAGCATTCCTAGAGCTGTGATTATAGCCCATAGAATCATGGTTGTAAATGGCCTCTTGGGAAATTCTGTGTATAAAAGGAGGACTCCAGATTGAGAAAATAAATCATGATCAAATATTATATAATTTAGACCATTTGCTAACTAAGAGAAAACATTAGGCCATTAGTCCATGTAAATAGAAGAATAAATGAACAAAAATGATAGCCAGGGGCTTTTGAGCATTCAGCTTAGTTTTGTATTTGACATGATCAATACTATGCAAAAATCTGTCTTGACTTTTGCCTTTGAGTCTTTTAACCTAGTATGGTGGTATGAAGGAGAGGCAGTACTATGTTACTAACAGTAGTGATTTGTGTGCTATGTCAACTATTGTAGACAAGCTACAAAGCTGTGCCCCTACCTCTGCTCCAGAAAGCTGAGCAGCTGCCATTCTCACAGCCAAGAGAAATAACTGCTGCCATGACAGGCAACAAAAACAATGCTGTGGCACCTGCTGCCTTGGCCAGCTGAGTTGATGGTAGGCTATCATTCAAGACAGTGGCAGTAGAGCCACATGAAGCCAAACACATGGCCTGGCTTGCTCAGCTGTTCTCCGTAGGCACAGCCGTGTGCTGGCCAGACAACTTTCTTCTCCCAGTTGAGGCCCTCAGGAAGCATCATTTTAATATCTTCCCCCTGAAAAGGAGAAAGAAAGAGCAGTCAAGGTGGTCTGCCCACGTGACATAGAGCAGCTCCCAGGACTTCAGTGGGACTCCATCAATTTTTTCCCTCTGAGCACTTTGTTTCCATGTTATACCATGCAGTCATGAAATAAAGACTTTGATGGGCTCTTCAGGTCCTGACATACCATTCAGACCTACACAGGTTTTTGTTTCTTACTCAGTCCAAAGTCTTTCATAATTATTTCTAATGGAAACAGGGAAGTATGACTACAGAGTGTCCTACATTATTTCCTCGGTTTCTCAGGATCACAGGGATATTTTACACAGTATGAGCAGCAGGATTCCTGTCAAGCTGAGCCTGAAGTCCAGCCATTTTACCTGGTATGTTAGCGAGATGTCTGGGATTTCTGTCTCCCTGTCACAAAGCTGAATTTTGGGTTCAAACATCCTGGTTCACACCCTGTGAAGCCAATTCTTTGTTCTAGGTGGGATGGAAACTGTGACTGAGATTAAAGTTTTGGAACAAAGATTTCAATTATGTAAATATTCGTCCCATTTGGATTTTTCTCCACGTGGAATTTTTTCAGGAAGTTTTTATATCTAAATTTAGGCAGAAGGACATTTCCTTTTTTCCCTAGGATCTTCTACTGAATATGATTTCTGTTTTTTGACTTCCAAAGCATATCATGGAAGAGAAGAATTACAAGCTGTTGAGATGATTGTTACACTCTGAGGAGTGGTCATGAGGATGAAAAACTGATCTTTTTCCAGTCATTAAAGTTTAAAATAGACTTTCTGATACAGCTGACTGACTCTTTGATACAGTTTCCACCACCTGAGGTCTTGCTTCTAATATTCAAGGCTGTAAAACTCAATGGAGACATTTTGACATCTGCTAAATGTACATGCTCCATATAGGGTAAAATTGCTTTGGTTTCTCTCCTAGGCACCTTCTACCTCATTTAAACCCATTGATAATCTGAATTATTTCTGCAGGAACTTACCTTGCTTCACAGAGCAACTCTCTATGCTACTTTCCAGCCTGGAGTAATTTGTTCATGTAACTCTTGCACTGTTTTTGCAGCTAAATTCACACTATATTTTTGGTTCTCTCTGAGTAGCTGGATTTTATTTTCATATTCAGTTTCTCCTCATATATTTATCCATACTCAATTCTGCTTTTCTGTTATTTTTTTTATAAATACATTGTGAATGCAGGATATTAAAAAGTAAACATTTACTATGATTTGGTATAAATACAGCCCTGTGGTACACATTCATTCTCAATTTAGGAAATATTGTGGTAAAAGCAATGCCACAGAAGAAGAATGCTTATCTTTTAGAGGCTCCCTGGTTATTTAAGTATAATTAAGTTAGACTCTTTTTTGTATGTTTTTGTCCATCACTGGGAAGTAGTATTGGCACTAGCGAAATTAACAACAAAACCCACACATTTTCCACTATACTTTAGAAAGAAGTTTTCACCCACATTAAGAAATAACAAGACACATTCTTTTATCATGTTCCAGCTTAGATGGATTTTTTTTCACAGTTATAAAAAGGCAGAATGTAAGAAATATGGGTAACAGGTTATGCTATGATGAAAGTAATTTGATGCATGATCAATTTATTACTAATATTTATTCTTGTGGAAAAATATCTTTTGGACTTTTAATTCAATATACACTTTGCAAACATTGACTGTCAAAATTTCCAAAGGATGTCATTAACTGAAGAAGCGATGCTTGTTGAACTATTTGCTTAGCAACATTTGGCTAGCAAACAATTTCCATACCAGCCATGCTCTCTGGAAAATCTCCCTCTTAAGTATTTGCCAAAATAATTTCTTCCAGTATTTTTGGAAATTTTTTCCAAATTTGTTTTCCACAGGGCTTAATTCCTTACAAGTCTTATGTGATCATTTCCAATATATAAAATTGTTTCTGACATATAATTTTATCTGTATTTTTCTCTTAATATCTGTTTATTGAGGTACTTTTAAAAATATCAGATATTGCAACCTATTCCTAATATGAGTTTTATACAGCAATATATTTATATTAAAAAAATTACCTCAATGATTGGCAGCATTTAAGCCCAGCAATGAAGAGACACAGAAGAACTACACACCATTAGCTCAACTGCAAAGAAATTACCGTAATTCAATTAATTGAGATCCGAAACATACTGCTAATATTTTTTTTCCTAGAGTTCATAATCACAACTAAACTTTTCAAAGAAGCTTATTAGGCGAACAATATTCTGATTCCTATTATTCCTTTCCTATTTTAACTCAAAAACTTCGATTATTTTTGAGCCTGAGAAAAAGAAATAACTTAAAAATTACTTAGATTTTAATATTGAATGCATACAAATATCAGCTTGTTTTTGTATTTTTCCTCATTTTTGTCTTTAAAAGACCTATAAAATAGCATAAAAATATTGCAATTTTTCCAACAAAGCTTAAAATGCAAAATATTTTAGGTCAAACAAATTTTCTTTTGTTTCCAGCAAACTGTGTAACAGAACTTGTTAAAATTTTCCCTTACATGACTGATATGCCTATAACCTGTTTCTTCTTAAAGCATTCTGCAGAAGACACTATAATACCCAAAATACATATGTCTTGGCTAGGAGATATTCCTGCCTCAATTCCCAGCAAGGGACACACCAGAGAACAGTAGAAGTATAAAATTACTTTTCCCTGATAGTCTCTCCTAGTTCACAGCCTGCAAGATATCTGGAGCCACAAGTGGTATCAGGCTCATGGCATTTAATAGCCCTCAACAGAATTTTATTCTTTGATTTTATCCATCTTTTTGATCTCATTTATACTTTTCGCCTGTGATTTTTACTTAGGAACAAGAACTTCCTTTGGTTTCCTTTATGCGTGCTATCTTATCATTTCATTTGGTGTATTCCACATCCTGAGTTATGTGTAACATCAAATAATTGTTTCCCATTCATTTTGTCTCTGGCATTCAGGATATTATACTTTTCTTTTGTATCTATTGCCTGCTCAGTTGAGTCATTTCCAGACTGATCTGTTCTGCTCTATTTAATTTCTTCTTATCTCTTTGTCATCTCTTTCATCCTTCTCTGTATTGTTTTTACAGTATCCTGTTTGATATATTGCAACCACAACTCCAAGAAGTGTTAAAGATTTTTTTTCTTAGTTGACTATTTCTTCATAATAGTGGGTCTTAGCACCGTGTTCGCTTTTTGACCACTCAGTAATACTGAGCTGATAAAGTCAGAAATCCGTAGTGACAACAAGATCCCTTTCATGAGTGAAAGCATGTAATTGGTAGTCCATTTCTGGTGTCTGGCTAAATGCTTACAGTTAGTTTTCCATTTGTGCATTATTTTGCAAGCACTGACGTGAATTCAGTCTGCCATATCATCACCTGCTCATTCAGTAGTTTCCATGAATTCACTTACCTCTCACTGCCACACAGTGAGGTTGTTACTGTAGTGTTCACCCTTCTTTTTGGCTCATGTATGAAGTACTAAGCACCACATATTGAAGAGAAGATCCTTGGGAGAAGCTGGTGGCAAATTCCCTGTTTTAAATGCTGATCATTTGTGAAACTATCTTCTTCAAAAAAGAAAAAATAAAAGTTTAATACTCAAAGTTGGTAATATGCTATCTAAGAGACACAGGCTCTGAGCTCTGAGTAGTGTTTATCTATAAATAATAATTTAATTTACATCATTGGGGTGCATGTTTTGGGTACACCCTTGTAAAACCCATAACCTGGCAGTGCAGGCACTCTTCTGAGACATGAGTGGCCTTGGTTCAAATAAGACAGATGTGTTTGCAGGCACATCAAATTACTGGGCATTCTCTAAGGGTATTTCATGCCTTAGGTCTTGTTTTTCATTCATTTCTTGGGGTTTAGTAGCAAGGTTTTGTAAAAGGGTGACATAATTTTGGTGCCAAAACAGGGTACAGGACAGAGAATAACTTTCCCTACAAATCCCAATATATCAGGTCTAGAGGAAAGCATATGAAGGTGTTTGAAGGATCTATTCCTTTCCAATGTTTTTGCATACCTTTTTATTCCAAATTTCTATTTGATTATATTTTTAGGCACCTTCCTTTCTACACTTTTTTGGCACCTGGATTGCTTGGCTGGCAGATTTTCTCCAATCCTTAAATGGGGAACTTGGCCGAGGATGCTCTGGGCAATGACGAGTTAAGAGGTCACAGAACTGGCTACACAGTTAGACCAGAAGTCTTCTTTAAAAAGTTGCCTTGACAGGAGCTATGATATCTTTGGCTGTAGTTCCCAAATGCCATGGCCACTTTGATTTGTTCGATCTTAAGTTAAAAAGTGATTTATCACAATGTTAACCACCAACGAGGTAATGCTAAGTGTAGTTTTAGGATTTTAAATACATTCATGGGTAAATAATACCAAAATACAGCATTTTTCTGATGCAAACATGGCTTTAGATTAGGGTCTGAAACAGAAGGGAGAATGGAGGGATGGGCTGGAGGGTGAATTTCAGTGATATTGAAGGCCAGGACAGCTCACACGAGTGAAAGTTCCTGTATCTAGCCTGGGCAGGGAAATGTTTAACTTGGTGTTTGCATGGCTTAGATACTAAAGTCACTGACAAGACTGAAAGGCATAGGAAAGCAGGCTTCACTAATTCTGGTGGTCATCATGCTATTTGTCAAACAGTGATATTGTTGAATTACTTTGTGTTTGCCTAATACATTGAAATGTAAAAGTTGTACATGAAGGTTGCATACATTGCTGTAAGAGTAATGATTTGCTGAATATTGTAATAATGGGCAAAATTTGATGATTTTTGAGGTTTTTTTATAAGTACTTAAGCCTAAGTAGTTTAATAACCTGGATATCTTAGTTCTCCACCTCCTTTTTCAGAGGAAAAATGAATTATCTTCTGAAACCCACAGCAAAAGTGCCTTCACCTTATCTGAGCCAACAGTGAAAGGATTTATAGCAAACTGTTGTCAGAGAATTGTGACCAGCATTGAAATAAGTATGCCTGCTTCAGCTTCTTGTGTGTGCCTGTAATCTTGATGCTAAGATTGAACTGCTCCTGTGTACCTGTTAGTTGTGTGTGTTTGCCAGGGTAAAGCAATTTTTCTTTTCTTCTTTTTCCTCCGCTGGAATGAAGCCAGCCAAGTCCTGCAGAAACAGGACGAAATGAAAGTATGTAAATCAACATTTAGTAACAGATTTTATTATGTGAGTAAGCTACTGACATCCTTCTCTAGCATTGTTGTCTCTCTCTATTGTTAAAAAATGAACATGCAAGAGTGGAAGCTTGTATTCTTGAAGTAAGTACTCTGCATTACCCTGACTAAGCCTGAGGTGACAGTCAATTGATCAGACTTCGGAAAGTAGTCCAAAGACTTTAGAAACAGGCCTGTGAAAATATTTTATATGCTTGTAGAGAACAATTAAGAGTCTAATAATTGCAGATTCATTGTGTCAAGGAAAAAGAAAATTTCAAACTTCACTGCATATGGCAAGGTAAGACATAGCAGCACTTCTGAAGTTGATTGTGTATGCATTATTAATGTACAGCGAGAACATATCTGAAAAGAGCAAAATAATACGTATTGCATGCTGTAAAGCATATGTATCCTCTGTGTAAAATTTTTGAAAATAAGGGAAAAGGTATTATCATTTTTATCTTTGGAAAGGACAACTTCAAGGAAACAAAATATACATAATTGAAAAGCACTAATAAGGAAGATATGGAAGTAGTCTGACTGAAACAGTTCAGAATTTCAGTATGTGTTTAAAAATGCTTTATAATGAGAAATTAATTGTTCACACAAGCATACATTGCAGGAATGCACCTTGCAATTCTTTGCAGTTAGAGCACATGGCTGGGAGGTCAGACACTGTCATTCAAATGCCTGAGAGGGAGACTTGGATTGTTGTTTTCTTCACTCAGCGGAGGTCTATAACCACTATAGGTTACACAATATTCCAAAGTTGCTCTTTTGTTGGAGCCTTTACACAAAATGCTAAACAGCATGCTGATGTGAATTGTAATTCCTTCAGGTAAAAGGGAAATGAAATGCTTACAGTGTTTGCAATTGTGGTTGAAGACTCTCCCTTCCCTTTTGGTTATTCATATTTTGACTTAATTTAAATTCTTCATTTTCACCAAATTATTCAACAAATTTGACTTTAATTTGTAAACAACTTGGAAAGAATGTGAAATAATTTAATATACTGACTTTTCCCCAAAGATGTTTTCTTTGGCTCCGGTTATCACCATAGCAAGATGGGTGAGCCACAAAATCAGCAGTGCAAATCAGGGTAACCAGATAACATGTTATCTACTGGAATGTAAATATGAGCAGCAACTGCAGGACTGGAAGGGGTTATGCTGTCAGTCAGTGTGGATGACAATACACACTGATACCAAAGGGAATGCATCATTAAGAACTGTGAGGTTAAAAGATGACTGCAGGAATTTTGGAAAAGTTCTGAGAAAGAAACAGAGATACTAATGATTTACATGAGTGTCAAGATAGGAAAAAAACAAGCAATGATGAACATTAAATATGATGGCAGTTAAGGACCACTGAACCACAGTCCAGAGGAATGGTATGTGGCAAGCAGTATGGATTCTATCAGATCACGATGATAGTCACACTGGAAAATGATCAGAAGTAGATATGAGAGCATCAGGCTAAACAAAAAAAAAAAAAAAAGGGAAAAAAGGGCTAATGCAGTCATGAGTCTAACTCAGCATGTGGTGAATAAACTGAGCACAAGATGGAAAATAGCATAAAATGAAGAAGCTTTGTAATGACTGGTATTACTCCTAGATGTTTGAGAAATGAAAAAAAAAATAAAATTCTCACAGATGACAGGAAACTTGATGCAATTAGCATTTTTTGAAAGCTAACTGGACAATTCACATACCTGAACAGTTAAAAGTCCTGGTCAAAATCTGTTCAGGAAGTTTAGTATGGATAAAAGGAGGTCCTGAGCTGGCATTTTGTTGCAGGAATGCTGTCACCTATTTCATGTGTGCATGTGGCTTCATGTATTAACTACCATCATTCAGGATAGTGCTTTGTGGAGGACACTGAAATAAGTCATAAAGAAAGATCATTTATTCCTTCAGCACTTGTCTGTACTATCTAGAAATATCTGTCAGGGAAATGTCAATTTGAGCTGATATTTTGCTATTGCAACAAGATAGATAACTACATGTAAAGTAACTCTACTCTGGATTTCATTACATAGACATTAAAGATCCATTTACTAGATATTTGAGGTTGCTTGAAGGACCAGTGATCTTGAAATCATTATACTAAGAGACAAAAAAGAATATTACCTTATAGAAACTAAGATACAAGAAGGTATGAAATGTCATTTCATGATATGCAAAAGAAACCTTTCCATTGGAAGATGCCTCAAAGAAAAATATTCTCTCAAAGGCACAGTTTCCCAGCCTGTCAATGGGGAAGAGGGAGGTATTATTAAACAAAAGTCTGGAAAGTTTCCATGCTATGCAGGCAACTGCCTCTGTCAGGCTAGTGGGGAATACCTGAGGCCAGAAGGAATGCTTGAACTCCCATTTTCCCCCTGAATTCCGAGAACAGGTTTTTTGTTATTAGACACTTCTATACATTCCAAAATTAACATAAAGTCTTAAGACAAACAGTGAAGAGATCATTCTGCCAGAATCTTCAACAGACATAACTGGGACACTTGCCTAGCAAGATGACTTGATCTAGGCAAGTGTCCTCTAGTTTAATGGGCTCAGAAAACTCTTTTTTTATAGGATGTTGCCATAACCACACAGTGCAGGAAAAAAGACTTTCCTCCACTGGAGCACATTTAAAATGAATGTCAGATTTGGAGATGAATAAGTAATTTATGCCTTTACTCTTGACTGGACGCCTGTTAGATAAGGTAAAAAAAAAAAAGGATTACTAGCACTGATCTCCAGATTATACTCTGCTGGGTTTGGCATTTTATCTTTATTTAAAATTAAGCAGTTGGGTACTCTCCACCAGAAACCAGGTCTTTGCTTTCTAAGGAGCTAAATGTTGCAGGTGAGTGCTAAGGACACTACCTCGATGTGAGACTGGCACAGACCCCTTTCCCTGTCTGACCAACTCTTAAAAAAGCAAAGCTAGAAACAAATTTGATTAAAATGGTCACATGCCAGTACCATGTTCGGCATCTTATAGAAAGCTGATATGGAATTCGGCTTTCAAGGGATATTTGAAAACTCACTTAGAAGAATGATGAAAATATCTTCTATAGTGAAGGAAAATCCTTAGTTTCTACTGCATGTAAACCAGACTCCATTATTAATGCTAAAAACAAAGTTGAAGAGTGACTTGACAATTTCAGAAAATGCAAAAAAAGCCTAAATGCTCAAGCTTTCATTAGGTCAGGGGAAAAGAGTGTAACAAAACACAGTGAATGAGTCTGAAACAATGCAAGTTCAGACACAGTGGCAGTGCTTCCAGAAATCACTTTCTTAACATGGGGCAAACTATGAAACCATAAAGTCTTTCCTACCCTTGAAGCCTGGACACTTTCTCGAAGGTATGCTGTAGCCAAAGCTATGTCAAGTGCAGCACTACACAGTGCATATCTGGGTATGTTCTGAGCTGAACTAGGAGTTTCAGGGTAGATATTGAGCAGTGAAGATGTTTTGTTTGTGAACAACTTTACGGGGAAGACAACTGAAATATTTTCTGGGCATTCATGGTGGCACAGCTTTAGTAGCCACCAAAATCTTTGGGGGAGATGTAGGGCATCAAGATTCCAGGTAGGATTTTGGCTCTGCATTCTCTGATTTCATGCATTTATATTCTCCTGGTGTTGTGTTGGAGGTGCTACAGTGATATTTGAAAACTTTCTGTAAAATGATGCAGCATCTGAACAGTGGTTTATTTTTGTAAATTAATTTGGAGATTCCAGATCATGGAAACAGAAATAGTAGCCAGTGCACTCAGTTTTATTTTTCCTTTCACTTATTTGTAGTTATTAACATCTTGAGCTAATTCCACTTTTCTGAAGGAGCACATCATGATACAAAAAAGCTGGATTCACATTCAGTGTAGAGCTGGGCTCTCTGTGCTTTAAGAATCTTGGTAGCTGGTAAATCTCTTGCTCTAGGATGTAGGCCTTATCACTTCGTATCATCCCTGCTAGGTAATTTGTGCATTAGCATGTAGAAGCAGTTAAATGGATAAGCCTTTAGGCAATCCTTTGGAGCTGAAGGTGAAACCCTTGATGCACAGGAGACAAAACTGAGGAATGAAAAATAAAAATGTCACTGCAGAACAAGTAGAATAAATTCTATTTTAGGAAGTGTTACAGGAAAATCCTGCTGAGGGAATAAGCAGTATGAAACTTCATCAAAAGTTGGACAAATGTCCCTTATCTTTCTGAAAAAAGTTATCATTATTTGATACTATGTATCATGTATTTTCAAAAATATTGTACATTGATACACTATGCACTTTTTGCATGATTCTGAAAACTCTGTTGTTGCCATGCATGAATTATTTTGCCTCTCTGGTCTGTTGTCTTGTCTGGGGACAAGCACAGAAGCTGTGCCCAGAGGAAACTCATCAGGACAGAAGAGGAGCAGAGACAAAGGGACAAACAGCCTCAGTCACCTGTGGGAGCACCGTTCTAATGCATAACATAGTAGGATTAGGGAATTTTCAGCCAAATGACATGAAATCAAAGAGTGTTGCCATTTTCTATTAAAAAATATGTCATGAAAATCTCTGAATATTGGAATTTGGTTTGATTCTTTATCAGAAAGAAACTATAAAAGAAAATTGCTGATTCAGTGGTAGGTCACTTGTCTGAGATATGAGAAACTCATATTAATGTGTCTTATAGGGTGACACTTTTTCTCAGATATGAGTCTATTAATGTTATAGTTTGAACTGATTGGTGTTAACAGACAGAAAAATACTTTCTAAATGTTTTTTGATCAGTCATGATTACGCTAAGAATGATGAGCAGGCTGAGTTTATGAAGGGAATTTCCAGGCAAAGATGTGTTTCTGAGATATGCCCATGGTCATCCTCAACAGCTAAAATAAGTCAATAAAAAGTTACAACTTTGAGGGAACTCTGCTTTGGGCTTCTCTGAGTGCTCAGAACCAGAGTGGCATGAACCTCCATCTGCTTCCACTTTGGTCCTTGCCTTGCCTAGATCTGATGTTCTGCACTTAATGAATATTCTTTCTCTTCCTCTGGTGAGAGATTTTGTACTCTTGGCTCATGTAAATCTGCTTATAACAAATCAAAGTTTGGCACTGGTTACAGGCTCATTGCATAGCAATAGGTTAAAATGAATTGAAATTCTGGTTTGTTAACTTTTCCTGTTTGTGTTGAAACTTCAGTAGCTGTCCAGCAGTCTTCATTTTTTACTAGTCTTTCACTGCTTCTATCCCCCAGGTAAGAGCCCCTCTTACACCCCAAAAGCTGTAATAATACAGTGTAGTGCTAAAACCATTAGGCTTTGCAACACACCAGAGTGAAATAACTCATACTAAGAAAATCTGTAATTGCATTAGCATTACCTATACTCTATATTAGTGAAAAAAAACTATGCTTCCTCAGGATATAAGAAATATGGAAGGCATTTAGTGTGATTTCAGAGCACCCCTCAATGAGTTGGGAGCAAAAAAATAGAAATTTAAAAATTATACCCATAATGAATTAGCAAAAAACAGTTTTGTCTAGCATAAACAATTGTATAGATACATAAAACAGAGTTTGCAGTACCTTTACCCTTGTTTGCACAAAATAAATAGCCACTGGACAGTAAATTTTTACATAAACTTGGAACTTCCCCAACAGACTATGATATTATTCTAAGAGTAACAAGTGCAAGAGGAACATTTCATGTCTTTTCCTCAGTGCAAAGCAAATCATAAGTGTTTTCAAGAATGTCTGTGGGTTACAAATTTGTTTTCGAAAGCAATTTAGCTGTTTGGCCCAATCTGCTGGAAATTTAGGTAATTAAAGTCACATAGACCTCTGCAAAACAGAACCTGTGTCTTAATACCTGCTACAGCACTGAGGTAACTACCAGTTGTGCCTTTCTAGACTGACCACTTGCCTCAATGCTGTTCTTCTTCAGCAGAACAAGGAATGAAATACAGTCATGCAGTATTAGACACCATAATGTGCCTGTCTTCCCCAGAGAAAAGCAAATACTCAAGTATTCTTACGTGCAGGTATGTGTTCCTATGCTTGTTCTTCCTCTATCATTTGAGAACCATTAGGGCTCGATTTATGAAATACAGATAGGAATGTAGATCTGGGAGAGCTTGGTGCCTCCCATGTCATTAATTCTTTCTATAAAGGTAAAAATACTTATAGACCAGAAAAATAAAGGAATTATACTTGTTGAGAGGTTGTTTGTACCTGAGAATTGCCACAGATTATATTTCCTCTTATTTTTTTTAATCTTTATGTGATATGTGATAATAGAACAGGTTGCTCATGGTGTTTTAACATTTAATTTTGTATATACTGCAATCTGTTTTCAGTGGGAATAAACATAGATAAAAAAACAAGTTATTGTTTAAGCAAGTTATTTTAATCAGTCTTTCATATTGTTCTGGTTTTAATACTTTATTTATCTGGCTCCCTTTTTTCTAAGCTGGCCTTCATTTTAGTCATATGTGAGGTTGCTAAATGTGTCTCAGAAACCAAACTGTATGTTAACATCTACTGATTTCTCCTTATCTACCATGTTAATAATGTCTTCAAACATGGGATCCCTTGCCTGATTTTGTGCTTCCGATCTTTAACCAAGCTGTGTCTTCCCAGCTGCTGTCCATCTTTAAGACAGTTTCTAGAGATGAGTTCTGTTAAATTACTCACAAATTTTAAGGTAGGAAAAGAAGCTGGCTCTGAATTTGCATTTATAGCTGCTTTGCCCAAGACAACCCATATGAATGTCAAGGTTGGAAAACATAAAAATTTGATTACTATCATACCAAACTGTTACCAAACCAAACTTTCCAACAGAATCTTTT
This sequence comes from Sakesphorus luctuosus, assembly GCA_013396695.1. Lineage (NCBI taxonomy): Eukaryota > Metazoa > Chordata > Aves > Passeriformes > Thamnophilidae > Sakesphorus > Sakesphorus luctuosus. The sequence continues at coordinate 24,817 of VWZD01010937.1, forward strand.
AGTGATAAATGTTAACTGCTACTTTAAAGCCCCTTTGAAATTGAATCCTCTGATAAAAAATGAATTTAAAAGTCAATGCATGAATTTTTCTCCTCATTTTCTTAAAGCCACATGGAAATAAGAAATACGCATGATATTTTCCTAAAAGCAGTTGGGCCAAGCAAGTTTTCAGACTGGATTATTCGCATGAAGTACTGAAAAACAAAACATCTATTAAATTTTATACCTGTTCAGTGTTTAAAAAAAAATCCCATAATTTAATAACAATTTTTGACATTAGCATAAAGGTAACCAAATGTGCTACTAAGTTCTTTTCAGTGAAAGTAGAGCATCCAGAAGCATATAAATCATATCATTATTTTTAGACCACATCACTTCTACATTTGGAGGTTAGTAGATGAACTTGAAAACTATTCAGTTAGAACTTTGGGTGATGTGAATATAAAAGGGTACATTAAAACAATGGAAGCTTCCAGCTGTTTCTATAATTGTTGGTGTCTGAAGATAATGTAGGAATATTTTCTTATTTACAAATTATATTATGTTAGTGATAATAAAAGCCACTTCTGAAAAAATTGCTCTTTCAACACTCAAAGCAATTTGTAGGATTAGTTCTACACAAAAGAGTGCAGGATAGGGCACACTTCGAGTCCCTGTGTTCATTATGGTTAAAACTGAATTATCTAGGATTGTATTTAAATAATATTAACTGTAGCAGACAATTTAGATTGATGAAGAGCTAGTGCATAAAATGCGTTTATAAAATAACATGGATTGTGGTGAGGGTTTTTTGTCTAATGCAGTGGCGTTTCTGTTGCACTCAGCTAACAAACCATTTGTCTGAGATACGAGAAGTAGCTACAGCTATGAACACAACTGCAAGAGTGCAGGATTAAGAGAGCCATATTTAGAAAGGTTTGAAAGATAAGCTTATGTGCACGTGCTTAGCCCTCTATGAAGTCCACAAACCCCATTTCTCTCACGTGTAGTAGGAGAACAAGCACCAGTGGTGTTTAGTTATGCATCATATTTTTTAACATTTTTTTTAAGGATGCCTAAATACCTACACTTTCAAGCTGAAATTTTTCAGGCATAAAGGAAAGGCTAGTGGGTTGATTAATAAGGCATCTGTACACCACTGGATAAAAAAAAGTAGTTTTAAATAAGATCCACCTTAGCAATGCACTGATTTCGGTAAATTTTTTTTGGTAGACCGAGTGTGGCGCGTGAGCTTAAATGCTGAGACAGTGCTGCCACCTTGAGGATTTTCTTGAAGCATGCCCTCAGCAGATGGAAAAACTAATTGCACACACTAATTGCATAGTTTGTGTACTCTTTTGTATATGCATAAGACGTATTAAATAACAATAGCATATTGAAAATATATATTCCATAGAAAATTCACCAGAGAAGATAATAACTCTGTAAGAAACATCTATAAACATAACCTAAGAAAATTTAGAGGAGCTGTTTTATGGACAGATTTTAAAATAACTTCACTTCTCATTATCAAGCCATCAAGATGGGATAATTTTCCTGAAAACGCTAGGAACCACTGGTCATTCATAGATCCCTTTGGGAAATACAGATGGACTTAAGAGGTGTCTAGGTGACATGGCATGGTTACAAGACCAAGCTCGTTTACATGACTTGGAACTTGAGGAAATTGACTGTAATTATGGAATGTCTGTGATTTAAGATATTCAGTCATGGATATTTTTGTTTGTGCCTAGTTGAGTCAGGAACTACATACAGAAAAAAGTATCTCTCAAACTGTAGCCCTGCATCAGAAAAGTCACTGCTGCAGATCCACATTTGAGGGGGATTTATTGGAATACATCCACCTGCAGGATTTAGAATACTTTTTCCAGAACCTAGTCACTCTAATTTTAATTTTCACCATATCCAATATTTATCACTCTGTTCAGCGATAAAAATCCATAGGCTGATGTTAAGTGCTATGGAAAGGGAAAGTTTGGAATGGAATCATAACACAAAGTATTGATGGGTAAGAAAAATACACATCATTACAAACAAAAGGAGGGCACCAGGAACTTTGTCCTTCTTAAGACCTGAGTCTACTCAGAGAGACTTAAATTTAATCTGAATCCAATCTTTGTGACAGGTATCTACATCTGTCATTTAGAGAACAGAAGATTTATCTGGTCTTTCTGGATACAGAAGGAGATGATGCTGACACTACCCACTTCATACTGTTTCCCAGTATCTACAGCATTCACAGCATCCTAAGTTGGTAAAATGCAATGTTTCCTACTTCCCAGCCACCCTTCACTTCGCTACTGGGACTTATACCTGAGTGAATGCTGGAGAATGGTTCCTCTTGTGCCTCCATTTTTTTTTTTGGTGAAATGAAAACTCTTATCTGATAGTTTCAACAGGAAAGATGAAGAGTGACCCTTCCTGCCCTATAATAATAATCATAATGGTGTTACTAGAAGACAAAAATCTGAACTTGAATAGAGAATAAAACTTTGGTGTCTTATTTCAAAGGGAATGCTCTTTCATAAGAACATCTATTCCAGTGATGAATGAAATTGAATAGCTGACATATTTTGCAATAATTTTGATGTTTGGGGCTGGCATGGTTTAAGAATATCAATAAAGCCAGATTGAGAAGATGAAGACAGAAGAGGAAATCTTCCCTTTCTGAAGGGAAGATCTATGTCTGAAGTAAGCTGTCTCAGGTATCTGCAGGCAGGCAGCTGCTCTAGCCCCCAATGGCACTAGTTGGAACACTTGCAGAAGAAAATTTCAAGAGATGTGGAAACTTCAGTGATAGAAGGTTAGTCACCACAGTTTCCCTGGAGCTGAAGAGAGCTGGTGAAGCTGGAGCAACAAAGTCTTCAACTTCAGTATTCAAATTCTCATCAAGTTCCACTTTAGTGTCTAAACTTCTTAATAGGCTTAATTCAGTTCATAGTTCATATTTCATATTGTCAAGGACAGTTAAGTTCATTACTCAAGACAGATACTTCATTAATAGGCACTATAATTAGCTGAAATTTATTTTAACTTGGCTCAAAGGAAAATTCATCATTAGCCTACAGTGACAGAACTACAGGATGCTTATCAGGTATGAATTCATTGCTAATAGGGTAGTGAACTGATAAAATCACCTCTGCCAGGTTATGAGCACTGTGAGGTATTCTGAATGATTTACTGATAGGCAAACATATTAAATACCTGCTTATACTGCATATAGTGGACTTAATGACTGAAAAAGAGAATATAGCTTTAAAGAAACCTGGCACCAAACCCCTACCTTTGTCTGTAGAGATCAGTGACATAGAAGATTTTGTGGAGGGAAATGATAATACTTCTTAAACTCCACTTGAACTTCATTTCTCCATGCCTCTCAAGGCATAAATATGTTCCAAGCAAATTTTAAAAGCTTTCATTTGCAATCAGCATATGAAGTTACATCTGCTTTGCATCCATCCATTTTACATCACTGCAGAATTTGGCATTACTGCTCTACCAAGTTCTTAAGGGAAAATATTTCATTACTGGCACGCTTTTATTTGTTTGTTTTTGCTTAAGATAACACAAGGATGAAACAACTGGATTTTATTCACTTACTTAAATGCATTTCTTGGGCCACTCATTAAACAATAACATTAAAATAACAGGGACAACCATCTGGCTTTTTGAAGTTTTTTTCCAATACATTACTAAACCACATAGAGTATTTCACCAGGAAATAACATCTTCATGGACAGTCTGGATTCTTTTCCACATGTATGGAGGGAAATTGTTGATATTTCTATTCATTTCTCATTTCAAAATCATGTGCTGAGGAATGCAGAATTATATTGCAGCATTTTGTATTTGAGTATCTATGGGGAAAACAACCACTCTGTTTGTGTGTATGCAGATATATTCCATACATATTTTGAGCTGAGTCTGCTTTAAGCTGATTCCACCACCTGTATCTAATGTGGTCACTTGACCAGAGTTGAAGGATGAACATAACTGCCGGACTGCATGAGTTACAAAAAGATCTCTCACAAAGTCACATACAATTTGCAGAATCAAATATCTCTCTGCCTGAAACCCCATAAACCAGGAAGAATTTCATTTCACTGCTCTACATAAATACCTGGCAGGTAGTTTCTTATTTTTTGTTCTTAAAGGTGGAGACACAAAATTTGAACTCAGTGCTTTTAGCATTAAGTTAATAATATATTCATGTATTAGTTTAAATGTTTTGAAAGGGCTATCATCTAAGAGAAAGTATTACTGAAAACTGATTGAATTTCAGGCTGGCAGTTGTCACATAACCTTCTGTCAGACAATGGGAGGAAAGGAAGAGAAGAATCCATTAAAATATGATGTATCTACCCAAAAAAGGCATAGGAACACAGTCCAGATTTACAGCAAAATGAGAGAGGTCAATAAAATCTTCCAGTTCAAAAGCCAAGCTCATCATCATCCCGCTTTGATTTAGTTAAAATAGGAATACATGAATAAACTCATCCCCAAAAACAAACTCCTTACCACACTTTCCTCATTTCACCTCAGTCATTCCATGTGAGCGTGCTTTGGAAGCATGGACATTATTATAGATTCTCTGAGTTGATGTGAAAACAATAAGTTCATTTACCAATGTTTTACTATCAGACTGGAAGGACGTTTTAGAGGTAAATTGCCCAGCACTGTGGATGATCAAATAAAAGCTTGTTCATTACAGTTTTATACAGGATGAGTAACACAGAAAGATGGGATTAAAACTCAAAATTAGCAAACTGAAGAAACAGTTTGGAAAAAAACCAGATTCAATTTGAATGCAAACTTTTTCACATACGCAGAAATAATAATCAACTGTATAAACTATCTGAGGAATGACAGGCTATGGAACAGCTCTGCCAAAAAGCACCTTGTGGTTATAGCAGATAAACAGGCAAAAAAGTCACCAGTTGTGATACTGAGAAAAAGATAAGCATCACATTGATGTATACAACTGCACACTTTTGGGTACTACTGCGTTTTCTTTGTCTGCCTATATCTCATCTGCACTAATGTCTCATCCCCCCTAAGGGGCTTCTCTGTATATGTAGACAAGTTGCTGAAAATGTCAAGAGGGACAGGAAAAGGCAGAGATATGAAAACTACTGCCTATAAGAAACTGCTCATGGTGGAGGCATAGTAGTATAGTTTAGAAAGCAAAGACTAAGAAATTTACTCAGAGTCTTCTGATACAGAAGATAAATACACAGAAACATAAAAGCTAGGAAAGTGCTCAGCTGTTCCTTGTGTGTTGTGTGATGTCTGTGTGAACCACACGACTATTAAAGCCCTGAAGGAGTTGAAGCACTTACTTCACTGGTGTTTTGAAGAACAAATTGAACTGTCTGTCAGGATATATAGCTGTCTTTGCATTTGAGGCACAGTATCTCTCCTAATCTATTTTTCTATTTTATTTGAAAATGCAGCAGCAATCAAAACTTTTTAGACTGGGAGGGTGCAAGATGTAGTAAGGTACAGTGGTTACTGTGTAATAATGGCCAATCTTCACGAACGAAGATTTGAGAAGGGCACTCCCCCCGAGGGTGTGCCATTCGAGCCTGCGCAGTGGATTTTTTAGGTGAGGCACAGCGTGCGCAGAACTGGCCCCACCGTTTAAGTCCTAAGGTTCATTTGCCATGGCCAAGCGAGCTTGGACAATGACAGTGAAGTCCTTGGGACTGTCACAGCACCCAGTACTAACCGGGGCTGACCCTGCTGAGCATCCGAGATGTGACGGGATGAGATGGCAGGGAGGCATTGAACTGCCGGGGACGGTCCCTACACTGAGACTCGAACTCACGGCCTTCGGATTCGGAGACCGGAGTGCTCTCCACTACACCACGGGACTGCCCCAGTGGTTACTGTACTAGTAACCAAATGTTCCTCCAAGTGTACATGGCCAGGAACTTCCACTAATGCCACAGAAACAGTTGGCAGCAGGTGATCAGAGCACATCAGGCTCTCTAAGGCCATCTGCTACAGAATTTCCTATTTTCTCTTGTTTTCTTGATGAAGTTTATAGAGAAAGCAATCTTTGCTATCTGTCCCTAAGTTATTATCTAAAGAGACAGTGACGGATGGCCAATTCCCCATTAGCTACCAGTGGCATTTCACCATCCAGGAATTCACACTGTGATATTTATAAATGAGCTTTCAAGTCAGTGAACACACAGCATCTTGAGGTTGCCTAAATTCCAATCATTTGAGCCAACTGCAAAATTCCTTTCTTTTTTTTTTTTAAACCAGAAGAATATAGAAATCAGTTTGAAGATCTGATCTATATTTCTGCCTGCCTCATAATGTTGGGTGATGTCATTTGACCCAGGGGGAAATACTATTCTTTCATATAAGTGCTTGGAGCGTTTCATCTGTCTCCTTATTTGCCCTGTAAAATTGTGGGTATTTTAGCAATATAGTATCCTGTGCTCTCGAAAAAAAAATGTAATCTAACATCTGGGGCAGGAGATGGGGCATAACTGGATAAATATTGAAAGAGTAGGCAAAACTTGGAAAGTTCAAAATTAGTACAAAACACAAATGTGTAGTTGTCTGTTCTTTTTACAGAACATTCAAAATGGCAAATACTTTTAATTTAAAAGTTATATATACCTATATATTTGTATTTGGTTTTCCCACACACTCGAAGGTCTGCTTATCTATGAAAGCTTATGAAATGTTTCTGTATTATTCAGATGTGTATATTATTTGTATGTGAATACATATGTATCTTATGCACCTCCATTCAATGCTGTCTCTCTAATTTGAGATAAGCGCAGCTCCATTTAGTCTTCTTTTGCATCTATAAATAGTGGGGATATAAGTGGGTTTTGCTCTCATAAAATTTTTGTAAGCAAAGACTGAGGTAAACATGGATTTTTTTTCTCTTATATATTGAGTTAATGATTTTTTAAAAAGAACATCTTTGCCCTAAATCAAAACCACACAGCCTGTCAATGGCTTTTGGTGATTTAGAAAACAACTGCGGATCATATGGCACACAAAGGAAGAATGAGTTCACTGAAACTACTGCCAAACAGAATTTTAGAAGCAGAAATAGAACTGGGTAGGAAGTGGTTTTCCTGTCCCGCGAAAGTTTTCGAGATCTCGTTTTTCCCATTATGGCTCAGAATGAACTCAAGACCCATCAAAGGCAAGAGAAGGAGTAAGACAACAAAGCCCAGTAGGTTGAACAGGTGAGGTCACATCATCCATATTCAAGTAGCTGGTTGGGCAGGGCACTTCCCTGGGACAAGGAGCACCAAGGTTAGGCTCCTGTTCTGGCCCCAGCCTGTGTCCTGAGCCTGAGCCTCCAGCAGGGTGACTGAGAGTGTTCGGCTCATGTCAACTGCACATTGGATTGACAGTATAATCAGTTACTAGAGAAGCAATTATTTTGATGCAGATATTTTCTTTGCCCACCTTTGTTAAAATTTTAGCAGTAAACTGCTCTTTTCAACTATAAGGTTTTCAGTTCTGGGAAATCACTGCCCTTTTTCAATTCTTACAGAAATAATTTTTACTCTCAATGTCCAACCCAGAGGATGCAAAATTTCTTGTCAGTGTTCTTGTGGCTGCACATACCTAGAGGTAAGATCTTAGTCCCAAATCCTCAAAGGCATTTAGGTACCTAACTTCCAAAGAGAGACAAAGACCAGACCGAAAAATAAAAGTGCAGTTTGGATATTGCCACTGCAAGCTTGCAGAAATCTGGGGCCTGCAATAGAATCCAAATTGTTTATTTCTCCCTCAGTCCCTGAAGTGTATGTACACACTGGACTGACTTTGGGGATTGTGCCATCAGAGAACAGTCATACGCTGGAGATAATGGAGAACCACCCTGTTCTGAAGAAGCATTTCAGAGCCTCTTGAAGCTTTAGAAGGGTAGTCTGTGCTATACAACCATACCAGATGCCAATAATTGGCCCAAGTCTGCCTACACTGTCACATCTGGACTCTTATTAATATTTTTAATTAATTAAACTAATGTATTTATTTCTATCTGAGGCTAATTCTGACCTTTTACTGCAACCTAAATGTCCACAATGCAGAGAGGAGCACATGTAGCTCTTTTGCTAACTCTGCAGGCTTGAAAACAGAATAAGCAGAACAAAGCCCTATGGCAAAAGAACTGTTATAACTGCACAATGAAGCTGATGACTTTATCTTCCAGTTATGGTACCTTCATATTCAAATCCATATGTTACTCTGGAGCTGTATTAAGAGAGGTTAGCTGCACTTCCTCTGTCCTCTGTGCATCAGAGCCTCCAATTTCAGCCATCCATTTCAGTGCAGAGGTGAGGAGGGCAGCCCATCCATTAATAGCAAGCCTGACTAGATCCCAGCTGCTTCTTTTCCGGTGATATCACTGTTTTATTTCTCTAGATTTCTGCTAACACGTCATACTCACGGTATCACTACAGCAGAGGGCGCTGGCCTGAGGCAATAGTTCAGAGCAATGCTAATATTCCAGGTAAATGGAGTGACTTCCGGAGGAGTAAAGCAAAGTCTGTTTGCCCTCCCTTTTTGTTTGATATAATTTTATTCCCAAATCACTTGATGGCAAAAGATGACTGGATATTTTAAACAGCATCTTTCTCACCAAGTAGAAAGAAAACAAGTGGTCTGCTGCACAGCTGTGTTCAACCCACCCACTGTACGCAGTCTAGTTCAGCCTTACTTTCTTATGAGGGTAATAAGTGTGCACATAGGATGAAATTAAGAACCCTCCCAAGTTCCGGACCAGGTGCTGGGCAGATGTAAAGTGAGGGGGTGGAGGGATTATAGGGAAACACTGAGAAGAAATCTTCTCTTGTAGACCACCAGGCAGTTGCAGAGCCCCACAAAGAAGTCTCATCGAGGTCTGTGGCTTACCTGGGTGCCCACAACAGAAAAGGATGGGAGACTTCTGCTCTGCAGAGAATTTAGCCTTTTCATGCCTATCTCCATGCAAGAGCAATTCGATTGTTCCTTTGCTTTCATGAACAGAAGTAACACTTCAACTGTATCTCTTCCTCTGAGTCAAGCTCCAACATTTCTTTGCAGAATGACTCTCAGAAGTGAGCAAGGGGCTGGATTTGTCTCCTTGTAATTGTTACTGACTTTTATTAGTACTTTATTTTCAGACAATGGTATGAAAAGAGCTATATGAAATCTGCATTTGGTTGTTGGCACTCAATACATAACCTTTCACAAGTGAGCTTTAACAGGAGTCATGCAAAAAGTGTTGAAGACTATACCTAGTAAAATGAGCCAATTATACACATTCACTATGCAATCCAGGTCTTCACTTTCTGTTAACTAACTTTCTGTTAGCTACATTGAAGTTTGCAGTGACTGATGAACCACCAAAGAAAATGGAAGTTAAGCTGCTGCAGAAGTGTCCATGTAGTTCATTTGGCCTCATGAAACACTTTCGTATTAACACAGTGTACTATTTTAGTGAATATATTTTTCATGTTATTTAAAATGAAAAATGTGGAGACAGCCAGAAAACATATATCCCAGTCTTTGAACCAGTTTCTTTTTTTTTTTTTTTTGGTAGTCCAAAGGAACAATAAGGACATCCAGTGGTTGTAAATTTCTCCAACATTTTTACTTCTATATTTTACACCACATGTGGTGTAAAAATAGATTTTTTTTTAATAAAATTTAAAAATAAGATATGAATATTTGGGGGGGCTAAAAAACAAACAAACAAACAAAAGCGAATTGAGGAAGTCAACATTATTTTCCAGGGTTTTGTGAACCAAGTTGGAAATGAGGGGGGACCTTCCAGCCTGAAGGTTCACCTACAAATGCAATTTAAATCACTACTGGTAAAGACTAAAATAGTATTAAAGCAAATTACATTGGCATTTATCAGAACACAGTAAATTACTAAAAAGTATTTTACCTTTTTAGCAGGTAAATTACTGGAGGACTCTACGAATTGTATCACTTTTTTCTTCTTTTATGAACAAGTTTTCTTCCTACTTTCTCTGAGTGCTCACCTGTCCATGTGCAGAGCCCATCACAACAGGAGGCTTCCACACCTCCAGCTCCTGAGTCACTGGGGTGACCCAGTGCTATTCATTTCCACAGGACCAAAGAAACCTTGTGCAATGCCAGCTACCAATGGTGTTCTCCATATAGTCTCTGCCTCGCACAACACACATCACCTGAAATCCCTCACCTGGTCTCACACAGATTCAGTGCTTTGAAGCGCCCATTCTGCAGTAGGTAAATCACTTGGTTTTGGGAGCTGGAAACAATCTAGGAAGGGAGCCAGACAAACCTGGACTTGCAACAGGGAATGCATGGATTTCAGTAAACCATCAACATTTAAGGCAAAGATGGATTTATGTGGAGGGAAAAGGATTCAACAATCTCTCCTGTGGCCAGTTGGATTTAATGAGACAGCTCTTGCTGTGACTTCTTTCCCAATCTAGCAGCCCAGCAGGGATGAGTTGATAGGTGGGCTGCTATTTTTTGTTACTCCTTTCCTTCATTTTATCTTGAAGTTGAGCATGTCAGTACATTTGGGAACACTAAAATCTGTTCCTTAAAACAAAAAATACAGATTATTATAAAAGAATAGGGCTGTTTCTGTTCTCCCAAGAATACGTCTGCACTTTGTGCTGTATGAGATTTGCCGTATCAACAGTGTATTATATTTTCAGTCATCTGTCTGTACTTCGCAGAGGTACAAACAGATTGGTTTTACAGTTTGAGGACTGTACCTGAACTAATATACCACCTCCACTAGAGAATGATTTAAACTAATCTCAATCTTTTCTCATTGCTGGTTGTACTTGACAGCTCCTTTCACCTCAACATTACTGGCAATTATTTACTAACTTTCATCCTGTTATCTGAACACCTTGAAAATATCCTGGTCAAAAACTGAAATCATGGCAGTTAGTATTAAGATATATAGAATCTATAATTCTTTCCCCTAAATTGATTGCCATGATAGTTTCCCAATCAAGGAGATGCATTCGCCATCTTTCCACCTACTGAGATTGGAGAGGAATTGATGCTTCTTCTGGTGCAAAATACATTTGCAAATCAAATATAAACTTAGCCCTTGATTTCTTCCTAACATTGTATGCATAGTTGGCAAAGCCTCCTCTAGACTGCATTTGGGCTGCAAGTCTCCATAGGAAACAGGCACAGACTTGCCAAGAATTGTATATGGGTTTATGAGATTGAAAATATCACTACTGAAGAAAACTATTGAGTGAAGGGAGAAAAAGGTGTCTTAGTTTGCAATATGATCTGCTTCCCTTCTTCAGTAACATGCCTTTGCTACACACATTGATCAGTGATTAAAAGCAAAGACAAATTTAGAATAAAGATCTTCTAATTATCCAAATGTGTAACAAATCCTTTTTGTATTTCTACAGACATGATTATGTTTATGTAAGTATAGTATAAAATATATAGCACATATAAATTTTCCTAAAGTTTAGAGGTGTTAGGAGCATAACTGGAAAATGGTGCAAAATCTCTGACACTACACAGATCTTGAAGGGAAAGAAAAGTCTTCCTTAGTTACACACAGCACAATTCCATCATTGTTCTGCATTATCATTTATTTAGACCAGAACACATCCAAAGAGAGAAAATTCCATGCACATCAACTGTCAAAATCAATTTTGGACAAAACCAATTTTTAGAGCCTCTGTATCCACTGTCACCTCCACCACTCACACTGGAGCTCACCTCCTTTCTCTCCATCTCTTCTGCTTTCTGACTGGTCCCCAGGGACCTCTGCACAGGATACCTGCCCACCAGAGAAGGAAGTAGCATTCAGAGGGGCAGCACGTCTCCCAGCGGGCAGCCCGTATTTGTGATGGAGAGCACACTGGAGCACAGTAAGTCAAAATTTGTGTTTTGGATAAAAAATGAAGTGCTCCAGCAACCCACTTCACTTGGGAATTGCCTAAGTGGTTCACCTCATCAGGAGGAGTCATGGGCCAGTTTCCAGGTGCATCAAAAGAAGAATAACTGTTCTGTGAAAACAGATTAGTTGACTTCATTTGCTAAAATATGTGGTCTCTCTCCCCTTTGGAAGATGAAAAAAATCCATGAATACTTGCAGACACACAGCAGCAACATTTCACTTTTTATTATTGTCATGAATATAACCCTTGGGCTTGCAGTCCCAGTCAAGGCTGAAGAACAGAAATGTACAACCACAGAATAAGAGCCACATTCCAATCCTAACAAGTTTGCAATTTAGAGGGAGCAGATGGACCCAGACAGATGGCAGGGTACAGGCACTACAAGACAGGACTGACCTCAGAGCAGCCTCCTGCCTAATGTTGCTGACCTTGTGTAAGCTTAATGGCCAGGTTTGGGATGGAATTTGAAGAACCAGGAAATAACACCAACATCTGGAACTTAACATCCTCTTGCAATAAAAATAAGCTTGAATTTAGGAGAACAAATATGTATAGATAAATGTACATATGTTAATAACTTTTCTCAGATTTTAATGTCATGTGATACACTAGACAAAATGGGGAACATCTTTCACTAGACAAGGCTCCTCAGAGCCCTGCCCAACCTGGCCTTGAATGTATTCAAGGATGCGGCACCTACTGCCTCTCTATGCAATCTATTCTTGTGTTTCACCCTCTTCATTTTTAAAAATTTCTTACTTATACCTACTCTGAATCTACCCTCCTATAGTTTAAAACCACTACTATTTTGCTATTGCTACAAAACCTACTAAAAATTTTGTCCCCATCTTTCTTGTAGGCCCCCTTTAGGTACTGCAAGGCTGCTATAAGGTCTTTCCAGAGCCTTTTCTTCTCCAGGTGGAACAACCCCAACTCCCTCAGCCTTTCCTCATAGGAGAGGTTCTTCAGCCCTCTGATCATCTTTGTGGCCTTGCTCTGGGCTTGCTCAAATACATCGATGCTGAAGACCCCAGAAGTGCATGCAGCACTCCAGGTGGGGAGAGGCAGAGTACAGGGGCAAAATCACCTCTTTCAATCTGCTGGCCACCTCTCTTTGAAGAATCCCAGGGTACAATTTGCTTTCTGGGCTACAAGTGCACAGTACCAGCTTGTATCCAGCTTTTTTTCCACAAGTACATCCCAGTCCTCCTCAGCAGGGCTGTTCTCAACCTGTTCATCCCCCAGTCAGTACTGATATTGAGGGTTGCTCTGACCCAGGTGCACTTGCAAGACTTAAAAGTCCCAACATCAGTTCCTGCATATGCATTTCTTTTGGCTCCCACTGCTATTTTATTATTAATTTGTCAAACTTCATCAGTTCTCTCTGTCAAGATAATCAACAAGTTAGATGTTCCTCTGGCACAGAGAGTAAATGGACATATAAGCTTTCATCAGTCTATATTCTTTGGAGTGTTTTTATTTTTAAAAACAAGTTGTTTTGTTAAGAAGGTACATTTTAATTTGCCTGAGATGCCAACTGTTAAAAATAATAAAATTTAAATCTAAAACCTTTTAAAAGCCATTACCTTTGTCCTGGACATCACAACTAACAAAATCATCCAGGAATATCAGTGGAACATAATAAAGTTGCTCAGGGACTTGGACTGTGAAACTTCTGAAGAAGTTTTATAATTGTATCATAACCTGAGGAAAACTGCTAAAGTCATTTTAATTGGAGCTCAGATCATGCAGGATCTAATCATAACAGCTCTCATCATGCGCATTTTAGCTAGGCCAAAATACTAAATCTTGAAAGTGCTGAAAGTATAGTAGTTACACTTCTTAAACAGGCATTTCTAACATAATTGTTTCAGGGCCCATGGTAGTAAAGATTCCTGGACTCCATTTTTCTGTTAAAGACAAGTCTTATCTGCCAAGCGTTCCTCAGCTTCTGCTGAAGCGCTGCATCTTCCCAGTAAAGTTCCCATAAATTCTGAGTCCCATTTTATCTTGGCTGTTCAAATAATGTCAGAATTAACTAGACATATAAAGTCTAGTGTATTTTCTCTGTTCAATTATGTTAATTTTATTTTATGAAGGCACAGTTCCTAATGTAGACCTCCTGTCTCTTTTCTGTCTTTCTCTTTTATCTAGGAAAAATTAGAATACTCTTCTGTTCCACTTGATACTTTATTATTCTATTTTGTTTTATTTATGCTGTGTACTGAAACATTCACACCCACTGCTATCTCACATTTGTTGATGTGTCTTTGCTTCTGTCCTCTGTCAGTGCACTTCCTTCAGACTTAGGTCTCACTCTCATCTCCCTTTTCCTGTTTGTAGATGGGATTTCTGGACTATTGCAGTGACTCACAAACAGATGGGTGACTGGCCTGCCTTCTTAAATCAGATAACATTTTACTCTTATTAATAGTAAGCTTAAGAGAAAAAGAGTTCTGAAATCACCAAAGGGACACAGTCCCTACATTCTATCCCCTCTCTGATGATGGATATGCAAGCATCTTGCTCCTTGAAATCCACTGATAAAATCTGTTCTTTTTAAGTGGTCCTTTTCTAACCTTTATTACTGCCTGTGCAGTAATACAATAATGCTTTGAGTTTCTAGTTCAGTATGTTGCCAAAAGGAGCCTTCAGCTGGTTGCTGCCTGGCCACTGAATTTTCCTAACAGCAAAGTCACTGGCTCTTAGTGAGACCCTTGGCTGTGGGGAAATTTCCCAAAGCAGAAGTCACATCTACAGTAAGCTAATGTGCATTGACCAGTTCACCCTCCATAGAGTGGTTTCAGTGTCTGGCAGCAAAGGTATTGTCCAGCTAGAAATTTAGGAAGGCAACAGCCCCGTATTCCCCATCTCCGAATGCTTCAACCCATTGCCATTCATTACTTAGAGCTCAGCAGATGACTCTTGTCCTGTGCTCCTTATCTCCTCTTACTTCATTAGCTGAAAATGAAGCCCCTTGAGTGTAACTTTTAAAAAAATTAATTATATGTTTCCTTGTATATATTGGCTGGAGGATTGGGGATCAGCAAAGAAGCCACAATGTCAATTGAACAAATTTCCTCTGTACCCCGTAAAGAACAGTGCAGAACTTGTCAGCAAAACTGGCACAAGCTGAGGTAGTGAAGGGCTAAATGACTGCTGTATGTTATACACCAGCTGCTAAGAATATTTCAGACACATTTCAGCAGTATGACAGCTGTAATGCTCCATCCATACAGCATTCCACTGACTATTCCCTTAACACTAAGACTGAGAAACATTTTTCTGCAAGAGATTGCTACACACAGAGGACATCACCTGGCATTTTACAGGTGAGCAGGTCTGAGTCTTGAGGAATAGGAGAAAATTACATGTTTCTCATTTGTTCCTACTGCTAAAAATGCCATACATTGTTATTTATCTGCCATCAGCAGTGTTGTCTTGGGTTGAGCTGGCAAAACGCCAACTGCCCAAGTACAGAGAAAAGGTGGGTCCTCCTCCCCCCCCAACCAGCCAAAGGGAGAAAGAAGAGGGAGAGGAAAAAAAANGAATAGGAGAAAATTACATGCTTCTGATTTGTTCCTACTGCTAAAATGCCATACATTGTTATTTATCTGCCATCAGCAGTGTAAGTGATAATGTACCAACAGATTATGAAACACAAAAAAAAGATTTTATGGGAATTAAATTATTTAATATCATTATTTTATATTTCAACTTACATTAAGTTGATGCACATGTAGATGAATTTTAATGACAATCATTTAATGTAGAGGCAGTCACCATTTGAAAAAATCTTAAAGAAGAGAAACCACTCAAGATATGGAATGCATTGTAAAGCATTGTCAGATACCTCAAAGTTTTAGCATTTGCCATAGAAGTCAACTTTGGGAGTACAAGAATGTGACATTTAGGCTGATAAATCTGATCTTCTATAATAACAGGTAAAGCTGGTCTATTGAGGAATTTCTATAAACAGTAGTCACTGATATATTAAAAGTAAGACTATGATCTAAATTTCATTTAGAAATATAAATTGTTGTACAAAGAGTATGTTTGTGTGATGTCACAAAGATCAGAAAGTAGCAAGTTAAGTAATTAACTAACTGGGAGTCCAATGAAGGCTGTAAATTGTTTTTTGTTTTATAATGTGTTAATTACAAATTCTTCAAAGGATTAATAATATCCTTAACAGGGAATCCCATTGTACATTCAGGTGTACTTTAAGCAATTATAGTTTAGCAGGTTTGTTTATAAATATGATAATCTCTGAATTAAAATATTTATTTACAAATACAAATTAATCTCTTCAAAATAAGCTCCTCATTCATAAATCTTTGCTGTGAAATTCACATAAGTTATTTTCTGTGTTCACTTACCCTAAGACAAACAGAAAAATATACTCAGTTCACTGTAATTAGCTAGATAGCCTCACCTTATTCAAGTATATTTCTAGACCAGAGACTTTAAGGTGAGTATGTTAACAGCTTCGTACTTAAACAGTGTTATATTTTAGCATACTAAGCATAGCTAAAATACATGTGTAGTATTCTTTATGTTTCTCTAGTGCTGCTATGGGATTTATAAAATTTTCCTTTTTAATGAAGAAACTCAATTCTGCCCATCCCCAAACTACAATTACGATTTCATTTGTGACAAAAATAAATGTGTGTTTTTATTTCAAGGCAGCTGACTGGCCTTATTTCTTTTAATGTAAAACCTGATTGTGGGTAGTGCATAGGTGGTTGTCATCCTGCAGAAATATGTAAAGCTATATTCCCCCTCTCTGAGGTTATCTTGCTGGGCTGGTTAGATATAAAACCTAAGCATCTGTACTACAACTTTACAACAGGACAACTACTTAAAATTTTCATTATAAAGCAATACTACTGTTTTCAGCCAAGAGAATCCTTTGAGTGTGTTAGCACTATGAGGAAAATTAACTCTACCCCAGCCGAGACCAGCAGAAACTCATTTATAGTGAACTAGAGAAAGCACCTGAATCTAGTCTCAAACAAAAAAAAAATTAGGCATACACAATGTAATTCAGTGTTTCAGACATATTTTTTTACATGGATCAAGTGATC
>VWZD01010939.1:23758-51472 GCA_013396695.1 Sakesphorus luctuosus
CACTGTTTCTCATGTACTTCCCAATGAATTTCTGTAATGAAATATTTAACTACATTTTTTTAAAGTTATCTCACTACACAGACTGGCTATAAATTCCTACGTTAAATAATCCCTCAAAAATACAGTTTTATCTTGATATTACACTTTTAAGACAGTTTAGCAGCATTCATGATACTTAGGAATGCTTTTGTGTGAGCACAGACAAGCTAAACAAGCAGTGTATAATATGTTTAGAAAGTGATACTAAAGTTATTTAGATAAATTTTTCATGCTCCAGAGTCTAAGGTTCATATAATGTAATCCTGGCGTTTACAGGGTTAACTTTGTGTGATTCTTTCAATTAATCTGCACTATGTACAACAGTATGTGTGTATATGTGTGTGAGAGAAAGTGTGTGAAAATAAGCTAAGTGATAAATTCTCAACACTCTTACATGGTAGGACAATATAAATTAGCCTCTAGAGCAGAAAGTGTCATAGCAGAGGTAAATAATGAATCAGATTTCTAGATTTTACCCTTTAGAGAAAACTATCAAAAAAGGTAATGTTTGAATCTTTACTGTTACAAATACCTGAGTGTCAGATTCTGTTTTAAAAAAAATCAAAATTTTAGTACTTTTTTTTACTGTAGAAGTTATGAAACATGCCTAATAAAACAGTCTATTTCAAATCAAAGCCAGGTGTCCTGGTTTCAGCTGGGGTACAGTTGGTTTTCTTCCTAGTAGCTGGTGCATCACCTGTTTTTCCTGGGTGTTATTACTCTCTCTGTTTTGATTTTTATTATTGTCATTCATATTATTAATATGATTAATATTATT
This sequence comes from Sakesphorus luctuosus, assembly GCA_013396695.1. Taxonomy (NCBI): domain Eukaryota; kingdom Metazoa; phylum Chordata; class Aves; order Passeriformes; family Thamnophilidae; genus Sakesphorus; species Sakesphorus luctuosus. Next base: position 24,576 of record VWZD01010939.1, read on the forward strand.
AGTATTTTGGTCTATTTTACTTTCAAATATTAAACTGTTCTTATCTCAAGCCATGTTATTTTAAATTTTTTTACTTATATTCAGAGTCTTGTGGCACGTGGGTGAATGTCTGCATAGTGCTTAGTTGCTGGCTAGGGACCAGATAAAAGTAGTGTTTACTGGGGGGGGGAAGTATTTCACAGTAAAAAAAAAATGGAAATACACTAAAAATAGCTCAAAGGATAGCCATGCTCTACTCACAGACTTCACATTTTGCACCTTACTTTGTAGAGTCAATCACATTTGTAACCTGAAACCACTTCTCTTCTGTTAAATCTTTTTTAAAAAATGCAATGTATTCATCATGTGATTTAAGCATTTCCATTTCTCATGAGAATATTTGAGCACTCTGTGATACTGCATGAGTATGGAAGCAATACCTATCCATATATTCACAGCTAATCTTCTACAATACTTTTTTGCAGTTCTGCTTTTTTGGGTCCTCCACAAAATTTTTGGTGCTAAGCAACAAATACTTAGTTTTGTTTCCATATGGCTGCATGGAACTTGTTGGTATGCATTCGCCTCCTCAGTGCAAATATGTGTGTGTAGGAGAGGTGTGAGAATAAGGGAAAGTGTGAATGTTGAAATCATGGTGAAGGTGTGATCTTTTAAGTCATACTGTTTTGCATTATTTTTTATTGCATGTTAAGTAAAGTGAAAGAATACTCTCCAGATTTGAAGTTCAGTGAAAATGAATAGTCTGATATTGAAAGCATGAAATCCAATCTCTGATAATTTTGAACACAAGGAAACTATTTCTTTTAGTGAATTCCAACACTAAATTTCAATTTCCAATGCAAAAAGGACTCTTGCTATTTAAGTGAAGGGAATACATCTTGTCTTTAGAACAACTGGGTACTTTGTCTGTCTTAAATTTTGGTAATACAGAAACATCCCCTATAGTATTCCCTAGAGCATTGTGACATCCACAGGAATATGAATCCAATATACCCTGTCTTCTTATGCATTTTTAAGTCAATGCAGAGTTTATAGCCCCTGCTGTGAGAAGTCTGGTTGCTCTCAAAGAAGAATTTTGAAAACAATGCATTCATTGTCAGAAAAGACCTTAAATTAACACAAAAAGATGTGGGAAATGTGGAAGAATGAGCTTCTCTTTGATGCAAAGTGAAGGAAACTGATAAAATGCAACATAATTAGCACTGATCAGAATGGCAGAGGATGTGTCCTGTTTCTAATTTAATTTAGTTCTGTGCTGTTGAGGAATACATTCAGTATGTGCAGCTCAGTGTGTTACCTGAATTTCGAGCTGCAGGTTGAGCTTTGGGTGGCAGAGGCTGAGGCAAGAGGCTGTGAACTCGCACAGAGCCTTTGCACAAGTTAGGGCACAGCGACTTGTGTGCCAGTCAGGTGAGGGACACTCAAAGACACAGCAGGAGCTGAGGACTCCACAGGATGCCCCCAGGCTTCCATGCCTTTGGACTGTGAGGGTATAAAGCCCCACAATTTCTTTTGTTCAGAGTCACTCCTTGGAGGCACCAGCCCAAGTTCTTGCGGCACCATGATTAAATTCTTTTAATAATGCAGACTTCTGAGACTCTGCTATGGGAAACCAAGGGTCAAAGTGGTAAGGAAACCTGCTCCGACTATGTGAGATCTGGGTGTGGAGAGAGCCAAGCTGGGCTCCTTTCAGGTCACTGGAACCACCTGCCTAGAAGGGGCTTCAGTCCCAGCAGTGACAGTCTTGGGTAGTGGGAATGGAACTATCAGAGCGGTTCCTGAGTGGTCAGACAGGGAAATTTCCTAAACACATACATCAGTTTAAGGTAACTGGATGGATAAACTGAGCATATGGGGAGAAAGCCACATGATTAGCTTGGTATCAGTCATCACACAATCTTAGATACCTCAAAGAAAGAGAAATAAAAGAAGAAAGATTATATATGAGCCCCAAACAGTTCTGGCACTACTGTGATTAGCTCAGCTTCAATGAACTTAGTTGAACTATGCCCATTTGCTGCAGCTTCGGATCTTGTCCTCAATATCTGTTCAGAAATGAGACAGAAATCAATGATGTTATCAAAGCATAATTTGACCTGTGAAACAGCCTGTGATCTGGAACCAGAAAATGTCTGAAGAGGAAGGCTAAGGGGGGAACAGATGATGAACCAGGTTGAAAAGAATTTAATTACATCACCAAACATTCAGCAGAAATAAATTCAGATTTTTAAAAGTACATTTAAAGTTCATCCAAATAACACTTACTGCTTTCACTTATCAGATTTTAGGATGATTTTTTTTTAATTTTTCCTTGGTTAAAAATTCATTATTTCATCTTTTTGTCTACCTAATAGAATTGCTAGACTAGTAGGGCTATAAGGCTCTTTTGAAATGGCTATTGCTAATTTCCCAAAGTATCGGGTGGCTGATGTCCATATACTGTGAGGTGGCATTGGATATGGCTGTGCCTTTCAGCTCGGATAATTGAAAATTGACAATTTAAGCATTTGTGGTTAATTTCCATATAATTGTAATTCTGCAAGTACTTCTTTCCTTTTCCCTTTCTCTGATTTTTTGTTCCCCAGATCATGCCAACACAGACTATAAAGAACAAAAAGAATGAGTAAAATAAGATTACATAGCAAGATCACTAACACATATCATGACATTTCTTGGTCTTTTCACTTTTGTGATTAGAGGTTCTGTTTGGGTGTGCTAGTGAGTGGACCTTTTTAATTGTACATCAGTAACTTGTCTTTCAAGTTGTTATCTCAATTTCAGATAAAAAAGAAGTTTAGGTTTAGCAAGTGTTTCATCTGTATGCACATCACAAACAGCAGCTCAAAAGATATTTAGTAAGATATCTAGTATTTCATATCTAGCTATCCTTTGCAGCAGTCATTGCCTTTGTTGTATTATAGTAAAAATTATTGCCGTGTAGTATTATAGTAAAATGCAAATGGAAAGAATTAGAGACCTGGTTTAAGCTAGGTAAGTTGATTTGGGAATTCTGGGAACTGATTAGGAAGTGGTTTTTTTTCCAGTATTTGGTTCATGGTTCAATGTATTTCTTCATCATTCTATTGTTGCAGGTTCACTGAAAAGCTTGCAGTCTGAGAGTTCTGACAAAGAGCAAGAGACAAGAATGAACAATAAAACTAAAGCAAATAGTACTCGTGTTATGCAGATAAAGTCTGCTTTAGCTTGCGTAGATAACACATCATTCATCAGTACAGGACTTCTGTATAGCTGTCAGAAGACTTTACAGAAAATAATACTTATGCAGCAATGAAGGTCAATATGAACTGCTAACTTTCTTTGCCTATGCATCAATTCTGGCCTTAGGTATGCATGGTTGAAAGCTCTTGCAATCTCACATACAGTTCAGATTTTCATCCTAAACTCACTAAAGCACCTTAAGTGCTAGAAGTCTAAATGTGGCATTTCAGCAGCTCTGTGTACATATCACATTTTGCCACTAGAATTAAAAGGATACCTTCGCTGATTAAATGTGACCAGATTCAATCAAATGAACTTACTATTTATGTAATGCTTCTGAAGAGATGGACTGGAATACATATGAACCACTAGATAAATGCTTATCAACATATTTGTGGTGATTACAGCAAAACTTGGGTACTGGCACCACTCTGTCCTGAGCAGGCACAAACTGCATTTGTAGACTCTGCAATGTGATGCTCTGCAAGCACGTTGCACACTAAAGTTCTCTTCAAAAACTTCTTTCTACTTTTCCTGTTGACATTACTGTTATTTTTTAACTTTTTCATTTATTTTTTGTTTATCACATACAAAGCATATAAACAACTCATACAAAGTGACAGCAGAAACTTTTAGCTGTTATTATTATTTGTGATCCCAGTAGTTGTAAAATATTGCTTTGTGTTTTTCTACTTTTGCTTCCATATCTTATACAATTATTGCTTCTCAGATGAAATAAAAGGGAGGAAAATTAATAGGACAGGATACATTGTCAAGGACATTGCTCTCAAAGGGTTGTCTTTGGGCTAATTAAATTTTAGCCAGTGAAGCCACTTGACATTGAGAAGCAAGTTCAGTCATGATACGCGGGAATGCAGCCTCATTCCCTTTGATTGCTGTAGGTGTTCTGCTGAGTTTAATGCTCATCTCTTCATCCAGGAAGACCATAAGCATATTTTACTGTTCATAACAAACATCTTCCTGAACTTAGGTATTCAAAAATTATCGTGATATTTGGTGTATTGACAAGATAACATTGTTCTCCACTTCACTTTCACTTTCCTTTCAGGATGAGTTCATGTAAGCAATATGAATGTCCAGGTTTGAGTGAACAGTAGTTCTTCCTTTTCTATTGAAAGGAAAATTAGTGTTTATCTGAGGGAATAGTGAATTGCTGAGTTTGTGTTCACATAAGCCCTTATTTCTGCTGTTTGGCAGTGAGTGGTAAGGACATAAAGATTTAGAATACCTTAAAATCAGTTAGAGGAATAAACCCCAAGAAAACGCAAATGAAGAACGATACAACTGCTCGCCACTCCCTGATCGACCCCCAGCCTGTACCCCAGAGTTCAGCATCTTCTGGCCAACTCCTCCAATTTATATACTGGGCAAGACATTCTATGGTATTGAATATTCCCTTGGTTTGTTCAGATCAGCTGTCCTGGGCATGCTCTCTCCCAGCTTCTTGTGCACCTGCTCATTGGCAGAGCATAAGAAACTGGAAAGTTCTTCATTTGTAGACTAAGCACTACTAAGCAACAGGGAAAATACCACTGTGTTGTCAACATGATTCTCATACTGAACCCAAAATACAGCACTAGACCAGCTACTTAGAGGAAAACATGGTCTATTCTGGCTGAAAACAGGACAACTTGGAACACAACTATTGTATTAGAAAATTAGAGTATTTCCTAATGCGTTAGGAATAATGCAGTTATAAGTAATAAATTGTAATATTTTCCAATTTTATATGATATTAAGGACAAACCAATTTCTGTAAAATATAATCTCTAGATTATTTTAGGATATAATTTCTTATCAGGACATAACAGCTTTATATTATGGCCTCTATATTAATTTGTACAGCAGTTTAATATTTTTTATGGTGATGGCCCTGATAAGGCTTGATGAGTTGAGGGAAACACCTCAGCCCCCTGGAGGGATACTCCCAGCAGAGGACAAAGAGCTTTCAAATTGATAAGATTAACAAAGGAGGGAGTGCTGTAAAAATGACATGGCCCTCCTTTGTGATATCTTCTATGACTACACAGGGAGTCCTTCAGGCTTATGCTGTCTACCACCCCCAAAGTATTGACTAGTCACACAAACCACCTAAAGGAAAAAAAAAGTATAAAAAGATGGAGTATAAGCCAAAGTGGGGGAGAAATACCATCGTCTCTGCAGGGGTAACTGCAAGCAGCTTGTCCTGCCTCCTCCCACCTCTTCAGACCAATTCTATCAGTTTTGACCATTAGTCAGAGATTCCAAAGCTTAATGAAAATTGTCCCTGCACTGTTTAAAACGTCACACTGCTGACACTACACATCACTGGCTTGAGCAGTATATCCTACTTACTTTAAATGTAAAAAAGAGAAGCAAAAAGAAGGTAACAGAAGTGAAGCTAAACTAAGCTGAACTAAGCTAAGCTCTGCTCCTTACTCTCCCTTCTTTCAAAAGTTCTTTTTTTGCTGTTTTTAAATGTCTTATATACACTTTCTGATTAGCTTCCAGTTGGCCAACCAGTTTTTGGGTCTCATATCTTTGGAATGTTGAAAGTTGTGAGTTTATATAAAGGAGCTGACAGATACACATAACAGGGAAAAACTCCTGGAAAATGCTGCATTGCAAGTAGAGATCACTGATATGCCAGTAGAAATGTCATAAACTCTAAGGTGTTTGAAATACTACATTTTTCTAAACACCTCTGAACAGTAGGAGAAAACACATTGCAATATTAAAAAAAATCGATACAGCATATGTAAAATTACTGTGAAAGGAACACATATGAAAGCAGGATATTTACTTCTTTTATAAAGAAAGTGACAAAGAAAGTATACGTGAATGATGACATGCATTTATGTGATTAGCCTCTTCACAGGATAGGGAAAGTTCCAGGACTGAATTATTTACAAGCAGGTGAACAAACTTCTGAATGAGATTGACCTTTGGTTAACAAAGACTGCCCTCTTTGGAGGTCACTAAAGCTGAAAAATACTTGTAGAGGATGGGAAGAAAGAAGCTGGTAGTCATAGGTTGCCTGAATCATAACAAAGTCTATTAAAGTATCACTTTGGAACCTTTCCCCCTTTTACTGAGTGAATTCCACAATAAAATATATAGTCATTAAAAAGAGAAATGCAAAAATGCTTTAAGGTGCATATTTAATTTCAAATTTAGAAGAATGCCTTTAAGTGTGTGTTAGAAAAATCAGGAAAGGTTTACAATCAGTATGACTAAATGACTAAACTGGTAAGAACTTGCACTTTTGTGCCCATTATTTCATGTAGTGAATCACATTTTTTTAAGTATCTGAAAATTAATCTTGTTCTCTTAAGGTAAGCCAAATGAACAATTACACCTGATCTGATCCTTATGCCTAAATAAAGAGTGTCAATGAAACTGCAAGTGAACATTAAGAATTTCTTTATTCATAATGATCACTAATGAGAGTAACATATTTGACCGTACCTCAATAAACAAGGTACTAAAGCACGTGCAATCCATATCTATTAGTCTCCAATATGTATTAACTAGGCTAGACAGAGCAGTGTAAAATGTTAGCCCAGAGCATATAAAAAGCACCAATCAAAAAAGTCAGATAAACAAATGCAGTTTAATACTGTTCTCATCCCTCTAAGTCTGCATGTTAGTTCACTAAAATGCTAAGGGCAGTCTGTTGAAACCAAGTGACATTATAGTCATTATAGAGCCATAGAAAACCTTGTGTTGGAAAGTACTTTAAAGATCATCTACTTCCAAACCCTCTGCCATTGGCAGGGAAACCTTCCATGAGACCAGGTTGCTCCAAGACCCATCTAACCCAGCCTTGAACATTTCCAGGGATGGGCATCCACAACTTATCTGTGCAACCAATTTCCGTTCCTCCCCACCCTCACAATAAATAATTTCCTGCTAAGACTTAATTTAAATCACTCCTCTTTTAGTTTAAAATCACTCCCCCTCGTCATAATACTATCTGCTGAGGCAAAAAGTCACTCTCCCTCTTTTTAATAATTGCCCTTTAAGTATTGAAAGGCCATAATGAGATTTCAAGGAAGCCTTCTCTTCTCCAGGCTGAACAACAGCAGCTTTCAGCCTGTCTTTACAGGAGAGATGCTACAGCCTCCTCTGCCTTTGAGGCCTCCTCTGGGCTCACTCCAAAAGGTCCATGTCTTTCTTGTGCTGAAGATCCCAGACCTGGATGCAGTACTTTGAGTGGGGTCTCACAAGAAAAAGTATATGAGGAAAATCCCTTCCTTTGACATGCTGCCCACAGTGCTTTTGATGCAGTTCAGGAAACCCTTGGCTTTCTGGGCTGTGAGTGTACATGGACGGCTCATGTCCACTCTCTCACCCAACAGCACCTCCAAGTCCTTCTCACAGGGCTGTTCTCAATCTGTTCATCCCCCAGCCTTGATTGATCCTGGGGGTTGCCTCAACCCAGATGCAGGACCTCCCAGTGGCCCACTGCTTGAGCTTGTCCAGGCCCATCTGGATGGCACTCCAGACTAGTTGTACAGTATTCAATGACTAGCAGTGAATTACGGAAAACTCCAACAGTATTTGGAAAGAGAATAAGTTGACAAGTGGGACTATTTATTGTTCACTTTCCTCTCCAGGACAGAGGGCACAGCATCCCTTGGTAATGTGTGGGGATGTCACCTCTTCTGGCAGACAGGCATCATGTAGAGTTGCATGTTTTCTTCAGGAACTCTAGGAAGATGCCCTCACTTTCCAAGAAATCCCACTCCTGAGGAGAGGGATGGATGTGATGAGTATGAGAGAGTGACACAGAAACAGAGGCACAGTGCAGAGTGGTGCTCATAACTGAGGGAAGTATCCCAAACCATTTGTGCAGTGAGCAGCTGGCTGGCACTCATCCATGGTACCCCTTGGGGTGCATGGGGGCACCCCTGTAGCCCATAACCTCACATTGATGGCTGAAGCCTTCAAAAGCACTCCCACCTGAGCAAGAGCACATCAGGAAAGCAGGGGCTGATGGAAAAGGATGGGGACATCACTGAGCTAGTCAGGCAGAGCTGGCTTCTCTTATCCAGGGATGGTGTGGAAGAGGGACAACTGCAGTGAGCTAGGGATGTTATCTCATGAAGGTGAGACAAGTGGTGAGGAGACACCTGTCCTTGTTTCTGCTATCACTCCTCTAACTGCCCATAGCTTTTGCAATCCTGCCCAGCCTGGTCACTCAGTAGGGATCTTAGGAGACACCCCACGCTGTGTATATCAGGCTCAAATCACACTTTACTCATCTCTTCTGCCACTCAGCTCATTCCAAGCCCATTCCAGTCCCCATTTCCCACTGACTCTCACCGTCTGGGACCTGGGTTTCAGCATCTGCACTGTAGCATAGAGCGTACTGGAGCTGGCCATGTTGTCCCTGCTACACCATGGGCTGTGCGGAGGGTGTACCCTGCCTGCAAAACATGCCTGATTGGGTGGTGCCATTGCTCTTGGAGGGATCGCAGATGGGGACAACAGACCAAACCTTTTCTTGCTGCCCATGTGCACCTTCAGCAATATCCTCCCCAAGTTCCCAGTGTAAATGGTCAAAACCCCCAACCCCTCAGAGTACTGCCTGTCTCAAAGAGCTTAGCTGAGCTCCTGCAGGGGATGAGGAAGCAAACTCACAGCTGAGCTTTATACATTGAAATAGCCCCCAGGAACATCCCAAGCCTTTTAAAAAATGGACTACGAGTGCAGTTGCCCTCCACACATTCCTTTCTATTAACAGCATGCAGGAAGTCTTACACTGTGTGCCGGAGAGGCTTTCCATAAGGGCACAGAAGTCCCAGACTTTGCTGCACAGCTGTTCAAACTGTCTTCTCTTCCAATCCTGCCACACTCTCAGGAGAAAGAGAAGCTGTTGGCAAAGGTTTGGGCCCTTGGAACAGTGGCCACATGCTGAGAAGAGAAGGTGAGGGGGTACTTGCCTGGTGCAGAAGCTCTTGATGCTGCCTCAGCTGCTCCAACTGTCTCTGCATGGCCTGGAGCCTCTCCTGGTGTTCAGACTCTAGTTGTCGTACCTCCCTCCTAGACTTCTGGGATGAGCGCTGCAAGGCAGAGTGGCTGGCGAGATGGGAGACAGGACGCCTCACTGCCCAGAGGCAGGGCTCCTTTCCACATCCCCTTAGTCTCAGTTCAGGGTTAGAATTCATGACTTTGGAGACGTGTTAAGCCCCAGCTTTGCTTCTGGCCTCTGTAAAGATGTGAATTGTGGTGCAGATGCTACACTTACTTCTATCATGCTTTTAATCTCCTTCTCCTTCTTGTGGATGTGCTGTGTGGCCCTGTCCACCTTCTCCTTCATTAGCTCCAGCTCATGCCAGGATGCATCTAGCTGCTCCCTGTCCCTCTCCAGCTGGTCCTCCTTGGCTCTCAGCTTGTGGCCCTGCAATGTCAGCCCTGCCTGTTCCTAGAATGGGCATGGGGCAAACAGATGCATTACTTGCCCTGTTCTGTCTCATGTCTTCCCAAGTAGATGAGAGAGATCTGCCCTTGCTGATCTTCTCCTGCAGGCCAGTTTGGGGTGCAGTGCAACACCACCAGGTACTTGAGCAGAGCCCTCATTCACCCATCCTTGGGGATCAAGGGTGGCAGAGTTCCAAATGTACAGACACACTCATATTCTTTCCCTGGAAAGGATGGAGACTCTCACTACATTGCACACCCTAAGGTGTGCTCAAGGAAATGGCAGTTTGTCAGCAGTGGAAAGACTTGACCTAAATGGTTATTTTCCACCCCTCTATGGCTTAAAAAGACAGCTCTGACATACTGTCTGGGCCATGTATCTATTCTTTGCAGCCCCAGGCAGGAGCAGAACTGACTGGACATGTACCCATGGCACAGGGAGGTTTTGCTTGAGCCACTTTGGGGCTTTCATCTCAGCAGATTTAAAATGAAGGTCTGCTGCATCTGTTCTGAACTGTCCAAACTCCTCACAGGGGAGAGACACAGATGACTGATGCTTCAGTCAACATCTAACACATCCTGGTGGAGGCCGTTCTTGAACAGATGAGTTCTCACCACACCAACTGATGTCTCTGACTTCACACCTCGAGGCGGCATTGAACACCTTCTCTGTGGACAGGACCCATCCCTGGAGCATCCCAGGTGGTGCTGGAGACCATGGGAAGGGGCTCCACTGTGGTACCTTGGCCAGTCTCATTCTCATGTGGTCCATCTGCTGGGATTGCTCCATCTTCTCCTCCAACCACTCCTCCCTCAGCTTCTCTTGGTTGTGGAATTCAGACCACTCAGCCTCCTGCTTCTCTTGCTCCTTTGAGCACTTCTGCATCATTGACTTCTGCTTCTTCAACAAAGAGTTCTGGAAAGTGTGATAAGAGAGGCAGAGAGGAAGCCCTAATTCCCATATGCAACAGGATTTTTCATGCTTAACCCATTGTTGCCATGAAACCCCATACAACCACTGAAAGGCTGTTTCCAGCCCACAGTGCCTGCCAGAACTCTTGCTAGGAGAGCTCTGGCTTCTGCTTCTACAGAACCAGTATGTATCATGGAAACACACTGCAGCCTCTGGTATCTGCATGCTAGAGGGTTGTTTGGATGGCAATTGCCCATGTGACATGGTTTGGGATGAGGAAGGACAGACAGGGGTGGCTGCAGCCCAGCACTCAGCTATTTCTGTCATCACACACAGCAGTGCAATGCTGCACAGGCTGACAGCACATGTGAGAAGCACTTTGCCATGGCCACCCAACCTCACCTCCAGCTTCTCCATCTCTTCTTGCTTCAGGGAGAGCTGCTGCTTCATGAATTGTTGCAGCTCCTCCAGTGAACACTGCAGTGATTCCATTTTGGCTTCAAATGTCATTCTCCTCCTGTGCTCCTGTGTTTGGACACAGAGGAGAGACAGATGCTGTTCCCAGACTCTAGGCCAGGGACCAGGCAAGACACATGCCCCATACCCACACAGGTGGGCTGACCTAGGCAGAGGACGCAGACTGGGCTCACCTGCTCCAGCAGCTGAGTCTGCTCATTCAGCCCGGCCTGTAGTTTTGCAATTGCCTCCTGGAACATCTCTGCCATATCCCTCTGCTGCTGCGACAGCCTGTCCTGGAGCTCTGGGGAGAGGCAGCAGAATGGCTGCAAGCAGTGTGAGCTGGGATATCCTCCCTCCATCCACATCATATTCACAGAAAAAATACACATGTTTGTGCTCACCACCCCCTGTGAATCCCCAGGACTCTGTTTTGCCAAGTGGAGACCCTGAGATGTTGGGTGACAAAGGCAAGCAAGGCTTTGCCAGCCTCAGCTGAACTGACTTTCTCCCATGAACTCACTAGCAGAAGTGAGGGTGTAGGTCCCATAGAAATGAATCCCATTTTGATGAAATGTACCTTTGAGCTGCTTGTCCTGCTCCTGGCACATGGGATGCTGCTGTGCCGGGNCAGGGCCGCAAGCAACGTGAGCTGGGATATCCTCACTCCATCCACACCATATTCACAGAAAAACTGCACAAAAAGGCAAGCAAGGCTTTGCCAGCCGCAGCTGGACTGACTTTCTCCAATGAACTCACTAGCAGAAGTGAGGGTGTAGGTCCCATAGGAATGAATCCCATTTTGATGAAATGTACCTTTGAGCTGCTTGTCCTGCTCCTGGCACATGGGATGCTGCTGTGCCGGGGCCGTGTCCTTTCCCTGCAGTGGGATGCACGCTGCTGGCTGCTCCTTCTGCTGCAGCCTCTCCTCCTGCTGCCCATCATTGCTCTTCACCACCTTCATCTGGCTCCTGCCCAAGAGGTCACAGCGAGGAAAAAGTGTTGACTTCTTGGCCATACCCAGCATGCTGGGGATGTGCTGGCAGTGGGACTGACCCCTCTCCTTGTGACCCATAGCAGTGTTGGTGAGAGTGATCCTTGGCTCCCTGTGGAGCTGCTCTCTGCCACCACCAGGTCCACACTAACATAGTTCTATGGCTGTCCCCACCAGGGATGGACTGGGGAAGTGCCCCAGCATTGCCACCCCAGGGGAGACGGGTAGAGCTGTAGGCAAGGACCTGAGAGAGTAGGAAAGCACAAGCCAGAGCCTACTACCTGTGGCCATGTGCAATGAGATCCATGTCCTGCTGGTGCTGCAGCTGGAGAAGTTCCTGTAATTGCCTGTACTCTGCCTGCTTCATTGACAGTGTTGAGACCTGCCAGACACCCAGAGGGAATATCCTTGTGCCATCCCATGGACAGAGTTCCCATGACAGCATTTTGGAACTGTAGGCATCTCTGAACAGCAAGATTTCTTTTATCTGCCCTGTCACCCTGATGCTATTTGGGGCAGACATGGCCCCTTCTCCTCCTGGGTCACCTATGGTAACCCACCCAGCAGGCAATGAAGCTCACCTGTCTCTGCAGTTGTGACACATGTGCCTGGATGTGGAGCAGTGCTAATAAGCAGCTTGATGCAGGCTGGAGATGTGACTCAGCTGTGTTAAACTGAGGCGACATAGGGATGTTTTCAAGGAGTAAAGCATCAGACAGAACATCCCCTCCTCATCCTGCAACAGCTATCCATCCCCAGTCTACTACAGCCCTTCTTTTATCCTTCTCCTGCCCAACCCTACTGTTGGTCTGGGTCCCTTCTCCCCAGGAACAGCCCCTACCCCAGACACAGGCATGCTGGGCTTTCTTCTCGGGGGACAGATTCAAGGAGAAGATTGTGATTTCTGTGGGAGATGGTGTGCCTCCTGCCACCAGGGAAGGGTGAGGACACCCGTCTAGATGAGAAATGGAGGATTTCAAAACCAAACAAGAGCTAGCCCTGCTGTTAAAGATTTAATTCCCCTCCAGTTAAAGAAATAACTTCACAGCTCATCCCTGATCCCCACTGCTGACTTGAATGGGGTGAGACCAGGGACAGTACAGGCCTGCCTCAGCCCCAGTCCTTGGACACTCAGACTCTCTCCTGAAATTTAGGCTTACATCCATAAATTCGAAGTCCTCCTCAAATATGTCGAAGAGATCATCCTCTAGCACAGACCTGTGACACAAACCTGGGGGTTAGCAACACCCCCATATGAGCTTGGCAAAAGTAGCTTGGGGACAGCCAAGCCAGGCAGAGGGAAAGTCGATGGTACTAGACGGGACTAGTGCATCAGCCACATCATACAACACATTAAAATGAAGTGAAAATAGCACTGGGATAAAAAATAGCAGTGTTGAGATTACTTTATTTAGCAAGCAACTGTTACAAGGAAGATGTACAGGCCTTAGGGGCACCCAGCTCTTGCTGAAAAGCTTCAGGCTCTGGGGTCCTAGTTCCCAAAGTCATTGAAGGTAATTCATCTCCCGGGCAATGGCTACTGGGACAGGGAATGAGGTGGAGAAGCCAAGGACAGGCAGATCAGAAGAACTGGGAACTACAGAGAGATCCCCAAGAGTAAGAAATGTGTCTGAAAGGCACTTACTCCTCACTGGCCTGTGAGTAGGTGTCCTGGGCTCTCAAATTACTGCCTTCAGGGAGCTGGGAAGCTCCAGAAGCTTTAGCAGGATATTGATCTGAAAACGAAACAGGAAGCAATTAGGACAATGCATATTCCTGACTCAGTCTCTCCAAAGGGGAATGTGCAGTCTCTCCATTGACCACTACTGGAGTGCAGTGCATACCAGCACCATGCCCCCACTATGACAAAAATGGAGATGGTATGATCCTGCAGGTTGGCAGCCTTCTCTGGGGATGGCTGGTCACAGCCTGGGCAGCATTCCCACGGCCAAGGGTGATGCTGTGGCTCCTGCCTTTTGCTGGGTTCTTCTTGAAGTGTAAGGAGACCCTTTCTGCCTATGGCTGCCCAAGCTGTACAACCACATGTTACACACCTGGGGGTCTGGCCTCTTGGAAGGGATCTGCCTTTGCAGACTCCAACAGTCCTACTGAGCCTTCTTTCACGGTGCTCAGCTGAGGGACTGGCTGGCTGTGTGGGAACAGAGACACAAGGGATGCTCAGCAGTGTCACAGCTCAGGGAGACATGCAGAAGCATTCACCTTCTTGGCGTCTTTGTCAGTTTATATCTTGGCTGATCCCCTGAGATCAAATAGGCAAGAACTTGATGATTCTTCAGAGCTGCCTTCCCTTTCCATTACCGAGGTCCCAGACCAAAGGGATCACTGGTAGTGACTCACCCTCCCCATTCCCTAATCTCCTCCTATGCACAGCTGCTTTCTGCAGGACACTTCTCCCATGAAGGATGCCTGAAAAGCAAAGGAGGCCTTACCTGGAGCCATCCGTGCTCTCTGCTGTATCTTGTGGGGAAGCTGACTGCTGTGATACTCTTGTGGAGGCATCTGGCTGGCTTCAAGCGCAACGCATCCAGTGGGAGAGAGCCAAGGAAAGGATGAAAGATGAGACCCTTGCCCTCAACACCATTTCTGTCTCGGAGCTGACAGCCTGCCCCAGTTGGCTGTGGCAGGATTCAGCTTTTTGACTTTAAAGAGAGCACAGGCACCTCAAAACCTCCATCACTGGTGTTTCCTGCCCATGGGCAGCAGTAGCTCCAGCTAATACACCTCTGCCCATGACACATGGCAGTTTTTTCACACTTCACTTCCAAGTCCCATTTGGATGGCACAAGTCTGACCTTGTGTCCATGTGAACTCAACCACAGGAGATGTTTTGCTTGCAACTAGAAGGAATGAAGGGAAATAAAGGCAGGAACAAGGAGGATGGGGGAGCTTGTGGAGGTGTGCAGATCCAGGACAGCTCCATGGGATCCAGGGGCATGTGTACAATCTTGGCCACAGATGGAAAGAGAGCTCAGAGCTGTGATGGGACAGTGGGCTGGGTCAGTAGTAGAAAGCCCCACGTTATTACCCGCAACTTGAGAGAGGACACTGCTAAGAACTTATTTCCTCGATCTGAGCTGAAGATTTCTGAGAAGTCCTGATGGAGCAGCTACGTGAGGAGCAGACAGAAGACCTGCAGCTATTGACTGTACCTGACAGGAGCGTCTAGCCCTTTATCCAGGACCTCCAAGGCCTTTGCCTGTGCTTCAGCTTTCTTGTGAGCCGAGGCAGCACTAGGCCAGTCCTCCTCCTTCTTTGGTGGGTCATCTTTAGCTGCTGCCTCCTCTGTGGCTGGCAGCTGACTGGAGAAGACAGGCTGGCTCTCTGCAGCAGGACTAGTCTTTGCTGGAGGCTGTGGCTCCAAATCCATAAGCTCCTCATCTTTCAAGCTCAGACNTGATCCCCACTGCTGACTTGAATGGGGTGAGACCAGGGACAGTACTGGCCTGCCTCAGCCCCAGTCCTTGGACACTCAGGCTCTCTCCTGAAATTTGGGCTCACCTCCATAACTTCAAAGTCCTCCTCAAATCTGTCAAAGAGATCATCCTCTAGCACAGGCCTGTAACACAAGCCTGGGGGTTAGCAACACCCCCATATGAGCTTGGCAAAAGTAGCTTGGGGACAGCCAAGCCAGGCAGAGGGAAAGTCGATGGTACTAGACGGGACTAGTGCATCAGCCACATCATACAACACATTAAAATGAAGTGAAAATAGCACTGGGATAAAAGATAGCAGTGTTGAGATTGCTCTATTTAGCAAGCAACTGTAACAAGGAAGATGTACAGGCCTTAGGGGCACCCAGCTCTTGCTGAAAAGCTTCAGGCTCTGGGGTCCTAGTTCCCAAAGTCATCAAAGGTAATTCATCTCCCGGGCAATGGCTACTGGGACAGGGAATGAGGTGGAGAAGCCAAGGACAGGCAGATCAGAAGAACTGGGAACTACAGAGAGATCCCCAAGAGTAAGAAATGTGTCTGAAAGGCACTTACTCCTCACTGGCCTGTGAGTAGGTGTCCTGGGCTCTCAAATTACTGCCTTCAGGGAGCTGGGAAGCTCCAGAAGCTTTAGCAGGATATTGATCTGGCAACGAAACAGGGAGCAATTAGGACAATGGACATAGGCATATTCCTGACTCAGTCTCTCCAAAGGGGAATGTGCAGTCTCTCCATTGACCACTACTGGAGTGCAGTGCATACCAGCACCATGCCCCCACTATGACAAAAATGGAGATGGTATGATCCTGCAGGTTGGCAGCCTTCTCTGGGGATGGCTGGTCACAGCCTGGGCAGCATTCCCACGGCCAAGGGTGATGCTGTGGCTCCTGCCTTTTGCTGGGTTCTTCTTGAAGTGTAAGGAGACCCTTTCTGCCTATGGCTGCCCAAGCTGTACAACCACATGTTACACACCTGGGGGTCTGGCCTCTTGGAAGGGATCTGCCTTTGCAGACTCCAGCAGTCCTACTGAGCCTTCTTTCACGGTGCTGAGCTGAGGGACTGGCTGGCTGTGTGGGAACAGAGACACAAGGGATGCTCAGCAGTGTCACAGCTCAGGGAGACATGCAGAAGCATTCACCTTCTTGGCGTCTTTGTCAGTTTATATCTTGGCTGATCCCCTGAGATCAAATAGGCAAGAACTTGATGATTCTTCAGAGCTGCCTTCCCTTTCCATTACCGAGGTCCCAGACCAAAGGGATCACTGGTAGTGACTCACCCTCCCCATTCCCTAATCTCCTCCTATGCACAGCTGCTTTCTGCAGGACACTTCTCCCATGAAGGATGCCTGAAAAGCAAAGGAGGCCTTACCTGGAGCCATCCGTGCTCTCTGCTGTATCTTGTGGGGAAGCTGACTGCTGTGATACTCTTGTGGAGGCATCTGGCTGGCTTCAAGCGCAACGCATCCAGTGGGAGAGAGCCAAGGAAAGGATGAAAGATGAGACCCTTGCCCTCAACACCATTTCTGTCTCGGAGCTGACAGCCTGCCCCAGTTGGCTGTGGCAGGATTCAGCTTTTTGACTTTAAAGAGAGCACAGGCACCTCAAAACCTCCATCACTGGTGTTTCCTGTTTGCCCCTCCTTGAAGAAACATTTGCAACTTTTTGCCAATNCCCATGGGCAGCAGTAGCTCCAGCTAATACACCTCTGCCCATGACACATGGCAGTTTTTTCACACTTCACTTCCAAGTCCCATTTGGATGGCACAAGTCTGACCTTGTGTCCATGTGAACTCAACCACAGGAGATGTTTTGCTTGCAACTAGAAGGAATGAAGGGAAATAAAGGCAGGAACAAGGAGGATGGGGGAGCTTGTGGAGGTGTGCAGATCCAGGACAGCTCCATGGGATCCAGGGGCATGTGTACAATCTTGGCCACAGATGGAAAGAGAGCTCAGAGCTGTGATGGGACAGTGGGCTGGGTCAGTAGTAGAAAGCCCCACGTTATTACCCGCAACTTGAGAGAGGACACTGCTAAGAACTTATTTCCTCGATCTGAGCTGAAGATTTCTGAGAAGTCCTGATGGAGCAGCTACGTGAGGAGCAGACAGAAGACCTGCAGCTATTGACTGTACCTGACAGGAGCGTCTAGCCCTTTATCCAGGACCTCCAAGGCCTTTGCCTGTGCTTCAGCTTTCTTGTGAGCCGAGGCAGCACTAGGCCAGTCCTCCTCCTTCTTTGGTGGGTCATCTTTAGCTGCTGCCTCCTCTGTGGCTGGCAGCTGACTGGAGAAGACAGGCTGGCTCTCTGCAGCAGGACTAGTCTTTGCTGGAGGCTGTGGCTCCAAATCCATAAGCTCCTCATCTTTCAAGCTCAGACAGTCACAACCAGTCCTAGCCTCCCTCTCAGGGCTGTGCCTGGCTGAAGGAGGAGATTTAGGCTGAGGCTCCTCTTTCAGTTTGCCACTTTTCTGGGATGCAAACCTGTGGAAGGACAAGCAGTCACATACCTGCCTGCAAGGGGACCCTGCCTGTGAAGGGACCCTGGGAACCCTGCCCACTCCACTGCAGGGGCAGCATGGATAGTAACTGGAGCTAGAGACATGAGTGGAATACCTCACAAGCTGATTTTCTGTTGTCTGGTCTTCAAACCCAGAGGTCTCATACTCTCCAAAGACACTTTTTTCCTTGTCCTGATCCTCCTCCTTCTCTGTTGAGACAAGCAGTCTTGAGTCAGGACCCAGAGGAGCAGCTGTTTGCAAAGATATCAGCCCTCCTCCTCCTTCCCTGAAGTTTCTACTGGGATTTCTGCCTCTGGGAAAACACAGCTGGAAAAATCTTCATTTGAAAACCTTGAGCAACTTGTCTGCCAAGTGTGGCTGGGAGCACCTTCTTTGTTTGGAATTAGGCCATGTCCAAATGCAACTGAGTCATGGCTGTAGTGCAAATGCTCCTAGGCTATGTCCAGGGCAGAGTATGAAACTTTTGCAACAACCACCTTTCCTTCTGCGTTGACAGAGAGTATTAGCAACCCTCCTCACCACTACAGAAATGATACTTCCTTTGCAGCAGCATTAGAAACCAATTTCACCCTCCAAAGCTAATGGTGTCACCTCTGCTGAGCTTCCCAGCATCCCTGGCTGGGCTCACCCAGCTGCCTTTAGTTCTTATCCAGTTCTAACTGCCTGTGACCTCTCTTGCTTGTGTCTTGCAGGAAGAGTATAAGGATGCTGCTTTTGCAGCTGTCAAGCTCTCAAAGAAGGAGTGGAAAAGCTCCCAATATCAACAAGCCTTGTCTTTTGAAACATCCCAAGAAGAAAGGTTTGCTCTCCAGCCTCATCGGCATAATGCCTTCCTTGCCAGCCTAGAGAGAACTTCCAGGATTTCAGGCGGTATCAGAACAATAAAAGATTTAGCTTCACTCAGCCAACAATGAGGTATCATTACCAAGTGAGCCAGCTGCTTCCTATTCAGGGACCCCTGGCCACAAGCAGCCCTTGATCTGCATGTGAGTTCTCATCCTGAAGTGTTTCAGTGTCCCTGGGCAACCCAAAAACCACTGTTTCAGCATCAGGGCTGAAAGAGGCCTCCAACCAAGCACTTAGGGATTAGGGGGGAGAAGAACTGAAACAAAAGTTCTCCCCTGGACTTGGAAAAGAGCCCAAGTAAGGAATATAGGTCTCCAGTAGGTAAATCCCTTTGATGGGACAGGAGGGTCATCTCTGGTTAAGGAAGGACATGATGCACTCCACTGCAGCTTTCGGACAAAGATTATGGAACATTCCAGCAGTCAGGGCTGCCACCTGTGTCCAATGTCCTTCCTCCTCTGTCCCATGCATTTCCAGGACATCAAAGCACTTACGTACATCAATGGAAGGCATGTGAGTGTACATACCTCTCAAACTCTTCCCGCCATTTTCAGCCTATGGACAAAGACAGATTCCCTCATTAGAACACGAAGCAGGTATGATCACCTTCCCAAAACACACTAAGGCCAGAAGGACTTTCTGAAGAACACCCCATAAATAACAGCACAGCGCACCTCCTGCCCATGCTCTTTGGGAATTGGCACGTGAAATACAGGGAAACCAATGAGATATTTCCAACTTTAGAGAGAGCAATGGGCACAGCTCCTCCTGAGCGCCGGCGATCCAGAGCCTCCATTCCCTGGGATCCCTTCCTGCCCTCCAGCAGAAGGGCCAGCCCATCCACTTTGGAGTTGACATCCCTGCCTTTGGGCCGTATCTCGCTCACCATGGCGGAGTGTCCCAGCCTCAGGAACTGAGTGAATGGCTTGCTCCGATGGCTGGGGGGCAGGATAGAGCCCGCAGGTGCAGGACAGAGCCCGCGGGTCCCGCCGCCCCCAGCGCGGCTGTGCCTCCCGCGCCTTCCCAGCGTTCCAGGTTGCCATGGCGATGGCGCTGCTGCTCCCAGCGCATCACAAGAAACCCCTCCACAGCCCCAGGGCCACGGGGGTCCCCTGGCCGCGGGACTCCACTCTCTGGCCGGAGGGAGGTCGTGACTGAGGGAGGTATCTCACACTCTCCTTCACGAATGAGCCGAGGGCTGGCACTCATCCATCGTACCCCTTGAATGGGGGGCCCCGTGTAGCGCATAACCTCACACTGTGAGTGGGACCAACAGATGAAGCCTCCAAGAGCATCCCTGCCTAAGCAAGGGCACATCAGGGTATCAGGGGCTGATGAGAGAGGATGGGGATATCACTGAGCTGGAGTGTGGTTTCTCCCACTCAGGGATGGGGTGGGAAAGGGACAACCACAGTAAGCTAAGGACGTTATTAATGAACATGAGACAAGCTGTAGGGAAACAACCTGTCCAGGTGCTATCATTCCTCTATTGCCCAACAGATATAGCCACAGCCCAGCAGCTCCATTCCCCCTGAAGCTGGTAGAGAACATAGCGCTACTTGTGCCACTTGCAGTCACACTATTTCATAAACTTCTAGCTAATGTAAAATAAATGATAGTTCTGTTAATTTTTCATGCAGAAGGCAGAACTGATTGCCCCTCCTTGAAAAAAAACATTTGCAACTTTTTGCCAATATTTTAACTTTAGCTTGTCTCATTGGAAAGAGAAATATAGTTGTTGCAGGAACATTTGGATAGGTTTTGTGGAGTATACTTGGGCAATTTCTCACATCAGGAAAAGAAAAAAATGCATGTCTGAACATGCTTTCTGTGAAAGAATATTTCTGAGATCTCATCCAAAACTAGATATGCAAATGCTAACATAACTAATTTCTATAATAGTGTTTTTCCATAATTTTTTTTCCCCTATCCCTGTGGGATTTTTCAATGGATAGGAAAATTACAAGTTTCAAACAAATTATTGCAACTAAAGGAAGGTGGCTCTTTAGTTAAGCCCATCAAAACTAAGAACCCCCTTGTCTCTACATACTATTTTCTCTTTTACGTGTTTTCCTTTCAGTTTGGTTCATTGCTCAGACCAAGTGACAAGTCTGTTCCTTTCATGGCATTTCCCTTTCTTTTCAGAAAAAGTGAGGAAACAATTTCACTTCTTACTGGGGAACCTGGAAGCTCTATATTTTCGGAGTCAATTTTATCACAAATTCCTTTGTGCATATAATAATTTGAAACTGATCAGAGAAATTTGGTTCATACAAAAGATAACACAGCAGAGCAGGACAATCAACCCAAATGGTACCACTCTAAAAAAGGTTTTAAAGTATCAGTCTAATTGCTTTCAAAAGTGTACTTTAACGGTCAGAGCAATAGAGATCAATATTCCCAGTGGAATTGCAACAGGAATTACACTCCCTGTTGGTCTGAATGATTAATGAACTCTTCTGCAGGTTTCCTAGAGCTGCACTGCTCAGTGTGGAACACAGACAGTGAAATGGTAGTGACAACTGAATGTGTGCTGGGTGCAGTTTACACCAAATACACATCTATGTTACTGGTGGTCAGTGAATCCTGTCAGAGTGCAGAGTGTTGGAAGGAATGCTGAAGGCACAGTCCTAACCCAGAAGAAAACACATGAAAAAGTGTGAATTCAGAGGAACACAGGGAGTTAATGAAAATGGAGATGGAATAGCCTAGCTTTTAAGATTGCAGATATCAGGGATGAAGTTGTAGAAGCAACACTATCAGACCTTTAAGGTTAATGCAATTTGTTTTTATGTCTGAGACTAGAACTGAGATATAGGAACTTAAAAGAGGGTAAAAAAGCATGCTGTCATGCAGCATATCTAAGATATGTTGGCAGAGGCTGTTCCTGAACAGCTGACTTCTCACTACACCGAGTGATGTGTCTGAATTTACACCTGGAGGCAGCACTGAAAGTCTTCCCTGTGGGCAGGACTGATGCCTGGAGCCTGCCAGGTGGTGCTGGAAGCCATGGGAAGGGGCTCCACTCTGGTACCTTGGCCAATCTCATCCTGGTGTGGTCCATCTGCCAGGATCACTCTTTGTGCTGCATTTGCTCTTGGTTGTGGAATTCAACCCTTTCAGCCTCCAGATTCCCTTGCTTCTCTAAACTTTTCTGCAGCATTGACTTCTGCTTGTCCAGCAAAGTGTTCTGAAGAGTGTGGCAAGAGAGGCAGAGAGTAAGCCCTAAGTCTCATCTGCCTTGGAATTTTTCTGTGTGCTAGGATTGCGATTCCCGATGTGACCACGTGTGGGATGAAGAAGACGGACAGATGAAGCCCAGCACTCAGCTCTTTCTGTCATCACACACAGCAGTGCAGCACTGCAGAGGCTGACAGCACATGTGAGAAGGCTTTGTCATGTCCCCCCAGCCTCACCTTCACCCTCTCCATCTCTTGCTGCTTCAGGGACAGCTGCTGCCTCATGACTTCTTGCAGCTCCTCCAGTAAGTGCAGAAAAAGAATTCACAGAAAAACCGCACATGCTTGTGCTCACCATCCCCTGCACATCCCCAGGACTCTGTTTTGCCAAGTGGAGACCCCAAGATGTTGTGAGACAAAGGCAAGCAAGGCTTTGGCAGCCTCAGCCTGACTGATTTCTCCAGTGAACTCATTAGCAGAGGTCTATATTACAATTGTGGGGGCGGTCCCGTGGCGTAATGGAGAGCACTCCGGTCTCTGAATCCCAAGGTCGCAAGTTCGAGTCTTGGGAGAGACCGTCCCTGACAGTTCAATGCCTCCCTGCCATCCGATCCCGTCAGATATCGGATGGTAAGCAGGGCCAGCCCCGGTCAGTACTGGTGTTGTAGATAGTCCCAAGGACTTCACTGTCATTGTCCAAGCTCGCTCGGCCGTGGCAAATGAACCTTAGGACTTAAATGGTGGGGCCAGTTCTGTGCACGCTGTGCCTCACCTAAAACATCCACTGCATAGGCTCGAAGGGCACACCCGCTTGGGGGGAGCCCTTCCCAAATCTTCGTTAGCGAAGATTGGCCATTATTATTATTATACTGCAATTGTGCTTGTGAAATATTCAAGATGCAGCACCTGTAGGCCCCATAGGAATGCATCCCACTTCCATGAAATGCGCTCTTGAGCTGCTTGACCTGCTCCTGAGACATGGGATGCTGATATGCTGGGGCCATACCTACCTCTGTGATGGGAGCTGAGCTGCCAGCTGCTTCTCCTCACACCATAGCTTCTCCTCCTGCTGCCACATCTGTTGCCATTAGTCCTCTCTTCCCATTTGGGGGGCGGGGGGGGTACACTTTTCTTGGTCTTTCTCTTCTGACCTGTGCCTTTATAGAATCACTTCTTGCTTTTCACATCCCTAGCCAAGTCCAGTTCCATCTGTGCCTCAAAGTTTTAAACAATATATTTACAGGAAGAACTTTTATTAAAAACTCCTCACAGTTTCAAAATCTTTAAACAGATTGGGTGTAACTCAAGGAATAAGGTTCATTTGCAGCTCAGATCCCTTTCAACACAAATACAGTACTGCCTGTTACTCTCTTCTGCCTGTCTCAGGTACTTGAAGGTTGACAGCACAGATTATTTAACAAAGTGCTCTATACTGCATGTCTTGCAAAGATATAAGAAAGGTTATTTGAAGTTATAGCAATACATTTGATTAGACCTTCCCACTTCAAAATTTTGATATCACTCAAACAGGAAACAATAACATTATGTTCTCTGTTTCTTGAAGTTCCATAGAACGATAGTTGAGGTTTTGAAGAGCTATACTAAATAATGAGTATAGTAAGTCCACTTTGTTAAATTCCAGGTAAATCTAGACCTGGTTAATAATATCCTGCCACTGTTGATAATTGTTACCATTAGATATGGTATCTGCTTTCTTTTTGGTTTGTTTTAAATTTTTGTATTAGATTACTGCTGGTTTTAAATTGCCAATTTTAAACAAGAGCTAAGTTTAAATCTAGAGTTTTACAGCTGTAATTTATTAAGAACAGGCACTTTAAAGATACAATGTTGGGAAGATGAGCTTTGAATTATGGCACACTCTGCACTTTAAACCACAAGGTTGTGCAGAAAATTTACAGACAATCTGCAACCTGAAATATTAATTTCTTAGTGCTTTGCAGATTACATTAATTACAGTCACTCTAAGAATGCAAGAATTAGGCTGTTTTACAGTAGCCAGTAAGATCAGTTTATACAAGTAATTTTTCACCTGCTACGAAGACCCATGAACATATTAACTCATTACCAACCTGTGTTTTCTGCTCAAAGTTGTGTTGTTTTGGAAGGAAAGCAATAGGAGTGTTGGACTTGTGACAGAATGAAGTTCCACTGCTGCATTTGGAGATGTTCTGGCATGGGATTTCATCAGAAGGCACTACACAGCCATGAATGCAAATGGCCCTTTGTCACAGCTGAAAATCAATCCTGCCTGTTAACACAAAAGCTGCTGTGTGAACATGAATGTTACTGGAATGCTGCCAAAGCTGAACAATTTGTATGTTGGAGGGTGTTTCTACAAGTGTAAAACAAATTTGGGAGTACAAGCTGGGCTGCAACTCTACCCTGCAGTCGTAGCTCAAGTCAGTACCTCAGCTTTGCTGGAATATTCATCTGTGGAAAAAGGCAGAAAAAACTGCAAAAGAAGTATAGGAAATCTGGATTTGATTCTCAGTAGTAGACAAAAGTATTAGCTGCTGCCTGATAAATAAACAGACAACACCAAACAAGGCAATAAATTTATTTGTAAGTTTTTTAAAGGTTATACTTTGAATTGAATGAACCCTAAAACATGTCCTGTGCATATTTATTATGTTTCAAATTCACAAATTTCCAACAGGCCTGTAGACATATATAAAGAAAAAAAATATTTTACAGCAGTAAGGGTAAAAGATTTGAACAAATCGGCACTAAAATTTGAATGTATTAATATTTGAATTAGATACCTAAAGGCAAGGAAAGTTATCAATCATTAAAAAATAAATGCTTTCCTTACAAATCCAACTAAAACATTTCAACAAAACTAGACATTGACAAATAGGGGGTTTGGTTTGGTTTCATTTTGGTTTGATTTTGTTTCCAGAGGAAACTGAAGTACTTTTTTGTTTTGGTTTAGTTTTAATTGGAATAGTAGCAGCTTCCAATTAAGTCCTGAACTGTCTAATTCCAGGCACTGTACACTGTAGCTTGGAGTGAATCTGTGTCTATAGAAGATTAAGGCTAATGGAATTGATTACATTGAAAATGCAACTTCAGAACTCTATGTTGGTTCAGAATTAATAGTGCATTCTGCATAACATCACCTCTTCTGTTTCTTTCCTTCTATAGCAATATCTATGGACTCTAGGCATTATGAAAATATTTGCACATATAGTTATTTGCACATAGAAATCAGAAATTTATAACTTTCCTCAAATGTTCAAGCAGTTTTTCTCACTTCATAACTACTCAAAATTTCAGTTTTCTATTTACCTTTTTAATATATTAATCTCCTGCAGTACCATCAAATGGGCACTCTTGGTATTATGGTGGGCTGATCCATTTTGCTCATGAAAAAATTCTCACTGACATATATTTGAGTTGTTGGATAACCAACTAGAGGAAAAGTTAAATGAATTACTCAGGGAGATATTAAGCCAACAGCAAAAGGTGAATAAAGAAGAGTTAGCATAAAATCAAGGTGTCAAGAATAAATTTAATCAAGCCACCAAGATTCTTGATGGAAAGAAAATTTTAATTTTCTATCTGCCTGTGCCAAGTGTGAAGATAATAAACAGGAATAATTAGAACTGCATGTTTGTGAGCATAAATTTGTCTTAATTGGTAGTACTGAAACTTTTGGTATTCACATCATTGCACTGTTAAAATCAATGTAGATTAAATGAACAAAAGAGGAGAAGGAGTGATGTTGTATTTGAAATACACTACTTAATTCTAAAAGTTACATTCAGTTTTCTAATAGAACACTGTTTCTGACATATGGNTCTGAGGCATTGAAAAGTCTGAAGAAAACAATGTTGAATAACTATGTCTTCATGTAACAATGAACTATGCCTTCATATGGCAAGTACTGGATAAGATAACTGTAGAATAATACTGCTGTTTCTAAAAGTTACATTCAGTTTTCTAATAGAACACTGTTTCTGACATATGGGAATGTGACATTAGATATTGTGGCAATTAAAGACAGTATGATCACAGGAATTAAAACCACTTGATTAGATGTGCTGCTTTTGAAATCCCAACTACTTACAGATATATCCGATACATGAGAAGCGGTCCCATGGCCCGACTAAGCAACTACTTTGCACAGAAGCAGGTAGGACAATAAATACCTCAATGAATAAATAGAAATGTACTAGATTCCGTGAGTGAAACAGTAATAAAACAATATTTTAACAAAATCTTTAAACTGAAACAAAGACATCCATCAAAAGCATCATTGATAGTGATGATAAAATGGGAACTTTTAAAAATTCATAAGTAAAGCAAAAGGTTAAAGAATTACCCCGTGCCTAACCCACCCCCACCTCCAACCTCACCCACTCATGCCCAGTTGCTTGTAATGTTAAGAGGAATAAATTCTACTAGTGTCAGTGTGCTTAGTCACAAGTCAGTCTGAATATAGAAACACTATAGACCTCCAGGACTTGAACTCAATGATCCTTGTGTGTTCACACCAAATCAGGGTAGTCTGCCATTCCATGATTTTTTAGTTAACAAGCTTTACCTTCAGTGGTAGAGGGCAAAGACAGGCAAATATCCAGTTCCAGGTTCAGAAGAGGGTTTAATTTCCTTTCACAGCTCAGCCTTTACTATCAAAATTTGTTCATGTGTTTTAACTTCTCTACTGACTATTTTTTAGCACTAATGCCCAGGTAAAGCAAAGTGATAATTTAATAGTATTGCATGACTTCTAGACTCAGTATAGCAAATTTACACCACTTCTTGCCATATGAACTTGGAACACTCTAATGCAAGTCTCTGGTCTTCGCTGGCATGTTGACTTGCACTAAAGAATCGTCTGCATGACAATGGACTGTTATAGAAGGACATCCTAGC
>VWZD01010940.1:0-36462 GCA_013396695.1 Sakesphorus luctuosus
TGCTACTTGCATTTTGTTTGAATACAGCAAAGTAGAAACACTTTGCTGTTATACTTTCCTTCTTGCTAGGTGTCTTTAGAGTTAAAGTAATAGACTTTGCATTAAGTGGGGAGTGGGAAGTTATTTCTTGTTATATATAATTTGTGTAAGTGTGTGTGTTATATTATAGTTTTCTCTTAATTTTCTCTTTTCTGTATAAATACATATAGTTAGTTTCAGCATAAACCTAGTTTGGAGGTTTTTTCCCTCTCCCTCTTCTTTCCTTTTCACTCTGTCTTGGACAGTTAGCATTTTGTCAGCACAAACCAAGACACACATGTTCCTGTGTAAGCAGTTTTTTTGGAGATAATTTGAAGAGATCATCATGTTTCATATTAAGAAAAAAACACAGAGCAAACTAACTTGTTATTGGTCAGGACTAACAACCTCTTGCTAAAGGGGGCTAAGAGGCTAGGAGAATTAAAAGAGAAATTATAAATATGCACAAATAACAGAAGTAGCAGTATAATAGCAAATATTGAATCAGTACATGAACAGTGAAGTCAACAAAAAACACAATAAAAAAGAACATTTTCTGAACTAACAAAATACTTGTAAGACCAGGCTTCAGACAAACTCACCTCATTTGATTTGGTAGCATTTTTCTGGAAGGTTTTTCACTGTTTATTCTGAAATACCTGGTTCCAGCCTCTGCCCATGATGCTACAGGAAAGTAGATGAGCAGTAGGTCCACATACTATATCAGTAAATAGTACACATAAAATCATTTTTTATTTCACTTTGAGTATGAACATAGTATTAACATAAAAGAAAAATTTTAGGTTTATTATTTCTAGAATATTTTTTTTTAATCAGACCAATGTTGAGATCATGAACCCTATAAAAGTATGCCTATACTTGCAAAATAAATAGGGTCAGGGCTAAGGCCCACAGCCCCTACAACAATACCTGACTGTTCACCCTGCTAAACTGTTAATCTGCACTGGCTCAACTCTGGACAGGATGAAAAAGCAGACTCCCACCCAACATTAGGGCAAGATCTAAGTCTGGCACAGGTAGTACTATTCCAGCAGTGGTTTTGAGGTATTTTATTGTGCAGTTCAAGTTGTGCTGTTTCACTAAACTTCAGAGCCAGAAAATAGTGCCTTGCACATTTTATTAATTAAAGATTATGGGTATATGAATTACATTTAATCCCATTTTTTTCTTTAGTGAATCTCAGCCTTAATTTTCTCAAACATATTACTCCCAGAATTGAAAAGCCCATTGCTGGAATAACTTTATCCATATGAATAGTCCCTCTCTTGGCAGACATTGACTTCAATGCCTACATCTGTGCTACCAAAACATAAAAGTTCCTAGGCCCATGGACTACCCCGCAATTATGCATATGGTCAGATTTTAAGTACATTTGTAAGGGGACTCTAAAATACTCTTGGCCACCTAAAACTCTCAAACAGTTTTTGGATATGGATAAGTGAGTTTAGCCTTATGGATGTGAGTTATCCTTTACTATTTCAGTCAGAGTGATCTTTGGGCCATTTTGCTCACTATTAGAGTAGTTGCTGAGGGGTAGATGTAGCCACACTGCCACAGGATAGTGCTAAACTGATTCACTGCCACAGTAGCTTTCCCTTGAGCAGACTGGCAGTGTCTAACTATGCAGCGTTTGTCCCTGGACCACTTCTTGGTTCCAGTGGTGCCTGTGCAGCCTTAAGACGTAATTATGATTTTATGTGTTTTTCTTTACAGACTGTCAGAAATAACATGAGTTCTGCTTCAGCCAAACAGCATGCTATTTTTATTGCACAATAGTGAAGATAACCTCTAGGACATTGTATGACAGTGGCTATTTGAAGGTGCCAAGACTGTGGGGACAGTACTGAAGAATGACCTGGGCAGAGAGCATAAAACGTGATGCAGTTGCATCCTCGTTGCCTTGGAGTAGCAATCTCTGGACAGAGACAATCAAAGATAAACCAGGCTTTTTGGTGAGAGTTAAAACAATTACATGATATGTCACCAAGGGGAAAAGACTGTCTATTCTCCCTTGTGGTCTTTTGTTTAGCAGCATGAATTGACCCAGTATGGTTTCTATGGCTCAAATACGCATACGTGTTTTCAAGATTAGGAAAGCAGTGATTTATTATCTTTTCACATGCAATTGCCTGTAGGATGAACAAGAACAGCTGTTCAGTAGTGTAGAGCAGCAATACACAGTATTTTGCTGCAGGGTAGGAAAGGGAGGAATTCCATAATTTGTTTTGGTAGGGGAGCTTCTATCCTCAGAACACAAGTGGCCAAATGCAGGTTTATTCAGGAAATCTTTGTCTTACTGTGAAAAGTGCTATTGTCTTCTAATTACCACTACCGATAGCCAAGTCCTTAATGCTACATCTGTGCTGAAAGGCAGCATCCACCAGAATCAGGCTGAGGCATTGTCTGTGTTCTGGCATGGATGATGCAAGACCATACCAGAATAACAGCACCCTCTTCTGATCAGTGCTGAGGTTAGTTTTCCCACTATCCATCACCGTCAGCTCCCATTACTTCAGTTTCTGAGATCTATCAGGCTCCCAGCACAGTGTAGTGCACCACAGAATGCTATGGGAAATCAAACCACTCCCACAAAAATGTATCTCCCCTTTTTTTTTTTTTTACTGAAGAAAGTGTAAAACAAGGCACAAGTTCACACACAAGTGGGACTTATATTCATGGAAGTGCAGAAGTGAAAGGATGGAGGTGATTCCTGAGTCATCTTGCATATTCCCTTGAACATATGAATATTTCCCTCTACTCTCTACTGCCTCAGAGTTATTCAGCTTCCCTTCAGCTGAACAAACCAGGCCTGATGGTTGGCTGTTCTGCCATAAAAATAATGTTAGTTGGCAACATATACACACTAACCTTGCAGAGGACATCATTCAGGGTGTATATATCATATTCAAAAACAGCTGCAGGCAGAAGTAAACCTAGAATATGTTGCATATTACTTGAGACATCAAATCAGTGCCACCACACTTGTAACATCAAGCATTCAATAGTCAGTGCATATGAAAATTAAAGTTGCATTCACAAATCTGCCCTCCTTTAAGTTTTCTTCAGGTCTCTGAATTGCCTACAAGAAATTGAATGTGAAAAGATAATAAATCACTGCCTGCTTTTTGTACCCTAGGGAAAAAAAAAAAACACAAAAAATAATTAAAAAAAAAACAAGCAAAAAACCCCCAACAAATAAAAAAATCTCCCTTTTAATAAGATGATCAAACCTGAAGGTTTGAAATTTGCACTTGAGGTTATATATGCACGAGCTGTCTCACCACATAGACAACACAGTGCTCAAGAGTTATGTTGAGACTTGGCAGATCCTTTTTACAGAACAGCATTGCTTCATCCTGGCTGCTCCACATTAGAGATCACTTTCCAGATTGTGCAACTTTTAGATGAGGCATAATAAGAAGTGAGAAAGGCACAGATTTAAGAGAAGCAACTTAAGGAAAAAAGTAAAACTTGAACTTATGGTCTTGTCATTATCAGCCCGGTCTCCCTTCCATACGAACCCACAGTATTGTTTAAATGAGGAAAGAGCAGCTGTAAGGGAACCAGTTTTGCATGATCCCATCTGGAGCTCCATCCTTGTGGCATACTTAAACGAGGTGCTAGGTTGGTGCAAGGGGAGGACTGATAGGATGCTGACGGGTTTTAGCAGACAGCCTCTAGCAAGCTCTAGTGAGGAAAGCACAGATGGGGAATAGGGATTTTTGGCAGCTAACGGTTGAGCCAAACTTGAATGGATTGTAGACATGAGGTGAGTAAAAGGCATCTTTTTGACCCCAAGACTGTACTCATGCCAAAACTCAAATTCCTTTTAAAAAACAGAGAAACATTCAACCATCTGAAAACATCAGAGACAAGTAACTCTGTTTCTTTTTGAAGTTGGAAAACATCACCCAGATTTTTATACATGCTAAAGTCAGAGATAAATACCACTTTCCAAGCAAAAAGTATGTGAAACCTTACTTTTCCTGACAAGTACCACACATTTCTATAAGCAGCCCAATGGTATTTCAAGAACTTGATGCCTTCCCAGAAATAACAAACAATTCAAAAGTTAGACCTCATAGGGAGGAACCAATCTATCCTCACAATAGCTTGCAATGAGTCTTTATGAATCTCCTTTCAAATTGCAAGGGCAGTGATTGCCAGGCAAAGCACTCATGTAAAAATGCAAGACTAGCTGGTCAGAGAGAACAAGTACAGCTGCATATGCTGCTTAAAGGAGAATCCAATGATTCTTTAGGACAGACTCCTATGTGAATACCAATTAAACAAGTGAAAAGAGCTTCCAGACAGACATATTTTTCCTTATTAATATTTCCTAGAACCATATGAGAAACTGGAGGTCATAAATGAGCCTGCCCTTACCCTAAAAAGATTAATACCCAAATAGACAGGAGGATAAAAGGAAGTATTATTAACTCTGTACTACAGAAGTGAAAAATGTCTGATTCTAAGAGATCCTGTCAGCTACAGCTCCGTTTTAAATAGACATAACTTTTTAGATATTCAGCATTTCCACACCAGTTTGTAAGTGATTTTTTTCTGTGATATCTGAAGTCAAATACTTAAAACTATTTTCCTGAATTCCTTATAAATACTTTAATCATGACACCATCCATTTACTCTTTAACATTTTGCTTTTGGGCTTCTTGAGATAACAGAAACCACTTTTACCTTAAAAACAAAATGCAGAAAGCAAAATCCATTTGTATAATTACAACTCTGATCTCCCCTCCTTCTCCCAGACATAATCCCCCCTAGAAAACTCTCACTTAATGGGCCGTTCCAGTAAACTCTTATAGCTCAAAGATTGCTGTGTTTAATAGAAGCCTGTAAGTGTTGAAATAGCAAAACTTGCAGCAAGATTCCCTGAAAGCTCTGCAAACTAACAAGCATAATGGATTTTTAATGGTCCCTTTACAGACTTATATAAGGGCAATGGAGTCAGTGGCAGTGGTAGGTTATGCTTGTGCATAATATTAAAAATATTTAGAATGCACTACAGCAGCATCAATACCCAGTAGGACTATATTATCATGGAAAGTTATATTAAGAAGTTTTTAACTTAATAGGTATTACACACCTTTACCTTGAATGCAACTAATGCAGTGCTTCTGAGGACACCACAGCACTCTTGTTGCATTAAGCATTCCCATATGATTAGTAGATTAGAGCATAAAAAAATAATGGGAATGACATTTTTATTTAATATGATCTCCAAATCACATATCTGTGTGCAAATATGATGTAGAAAGCTGTTGTAAAGTTAGTAAGAAACTATAAAATGAAAAGTTCTGGGTTCAGAAAATTAGCAGTGATTCTAAATCCCAAGAAACTATAAAGGTATCACTAGCATCAGCTGGATTTGCAGTGTTATCTTTAACAGAAAATGACTGGAAGAAAATTCTGGGGGATAAGTGACATTTAAAAGACCTTGATTTTGCAAACGACAGAAGATTTCATACATATATTACACAATCACAGAATATGCTGAGTTGGAAGGCACTCACAAGAATCATCAAGTCCAGCTCTTTCCCAAGCACAGGACCATCACCAAATGTCATACCATGTGCCTGGGAGCATGGTTCAAATGGTTCTTAAACTCTGACAGGCTTGGTGCTGTGAACATTGCTCTGGGGAGCCTGTTCCAGTGCCCAGCTACCCTCTGGGTGAAAACCATTTTCTAATATCCAACCTCCCTGGACAAAACGTCTTGCCATTCCCTCAGATCCTGTTACTGGTCATCACAGAGAAGAGATCAGTGCCTGCCCCTTCTTTCCCCATCATGAGGAAGATGTAACTGCAATGAGGTCTCCCCTCAGTCTTGTTCAGGCTTAATAGACCAAGTGCTGTCAGCCACTCCTCATATGGTTTCCCCCTCCAGACCCTTCACCATCTTCATTGTCCTCCTTTGGACACTCTCTAACAACTTAATATCTTTCTTATATTGCAATGGCCAAAACTTCACACAATATTCAAAGTGAGGCCATCAAAGTGCAGAGTAGATCAGGGCAATCTCCTCCCTTGCCCAGCTGGTGTTGCTTTGCCTGATGCCCCCCAGGACATGGTTGTCCCTCCTGGCTACCAGGGAACACTTCAATGTATCATTCTCTTGTTTTCAATCTCTATTTTATTGCTAAAACAATGGACACAATTTATTCTCATGGAAAATATTTTAATTTAGTATGGAATTATTTACTTTATTTCACTAAGTACATAAAGGTACCTGATGGTCAAATATGGTCCCTTGTGATGATAAGGTCATCTAGGCTTAGGCACATTATCACACTGGTAGGCAAAAAGATCCTTCCCTGGTTTGCAGATCTAGTTTGGTGATTGCTCTGAGTAAAAGCCCTTAATCTGAACACCCACAGAATAGCCACAAAGAGATGGTAACTTCTTTTCTATTCCAGTGTGTTTGTAAAGACCAAAATTGTTGAATTTATATCGTCTTTCAAAGTAAAAAAATATAGTTTACAACACAGCTTTACTATTCCTTTGTAAATTAACAATCACAAATTCAATACTCCCTCATTTTACAGTGTTCAGATAAGCCGGATTTATCAAGTTAAAAAAAAAAAACAAACAAACAAATAACAAAACATAATTTTGTGTTTAGAAACTCTTTTTTGTACACTGGATTTTCCATAACCAAAGTTAGCACCAACCCACTTTTATTTTCCAAAATGTTGCTTCCTATTCCATACAAACACTTTCTATTTAGATTTGTACTTTAATTTGCATAAAGAAGGTTGCCTTAACTCTGACTACCTACCCACCTCTTGGTGAAGTTTGCATTCTGGACATGCTTCTTAAGGAAGAGGAGTTTGGAGAGTTGCTCTACAGGCTTGAACATGCTGCTTTGTAGTGTTGCGGAGGATAGAAAGTGGATGCTGCATGCAGTGTCTCCATTCAATCTGACTGACCATATATAAACTAAGCCTCTGCCAAACAGTGTAGTCAAATCCATCTGTCTGCTGCAAGAAAAATCCTTAACAGTGGAATTTCACACATTTTACAGACAGCTGCAACTTAGTCTTTGTGTTTGTGAACCTCAGGAAGGAAAACAATCGCCAGGCCCCTTTTTCTGAAATAGTAAGTTCTTTTCATTAATTCTAACATTGTCCTTCTAAAGTTGCATGGCCTAGCTTCATGAA
The DNA here is from genome assembly GCA_013396695.1 of Sakesphorus luctuosus. Lineage (NCBI taxonomy): Eukaryota > Metazoa > Chordata > Aves > Passeriformes > Thamnophilidae > Sakesphorus > Sakesphorus luctuosus. The sequence goes on from VWZD01010940.1 coordinate 7,218, forward strand.
CGAAGATTTAGGAAGGGCTCTATCCATGTGGGCGTGTCCTTCAAGCCTGCGCAGTGGATTTTTTAGGTGAGGAACATCATACGCAAAACTGGCCCCACCCTTTAACTCCTAAGGTTCATCTGCCATGGCCGAGTGAGCTTGGACAGTGACAGTGAAGTCCTCAGGACTAGAACCTACAGCACCCAGTATTCCTAGGAGGTCTCCCATCCAAGTACAAACCAGGACTGACCCCGTTTAGCTTCTGAGATCTGATGGAATTGGATATCAGGGGGGCATTTAACTGCCTCCTTCTAAAGTTACAGACACAACAAAGCCAAAGTTCCCTTCTTTATTCAAGTGGTCTTGATTTATTTTATTATTACTCCTCTTTCCTTTCACTCCAAGTGTCTGAACTATGGATACTCAAGTTATCCCATATTGTAGTACCAAGTACAAGCTAAAATCCTATGCTTTCAGAATGTTAAGAATAATGAGATTTTATTCTTACTGGCATAGCTCTGTACGTCTGTGGGAGAAGACAGACATCTGTGTAATTATCCTTTTTGTCCTCTTGAACAAAATTGCATGCTCTATTTTTTGAACATCTTTACATAGTCATGCTACCAAGTTATCTTAGTTATGTTAGGCATGCATTTCTTTTCACTTTGCCATTCTAGGAGGTCTCAAAGTTCAATTGACTGACTGAGTCATCTACAAAATAAGTTCCTCTGTCTGAACATATCACTCTCAGTTTCCATCAGGTCAGACCTAGTCAATCTGTCGAACTTGAAACACATTTTCTCTAAAAACAGCCAATGATTTCTGACCAGCTGCATCACAGCTAAAACTCCATAGACTATATTGACTAGATCTGCACTGCCTATAGTGAGAATACCATGCAGTGGGTGTTTCCCACTCCTCCTCTCCCCTAGCCTGGTGTTCTTTTGTTGCATGGGAATGAAATCAAGTTGTCATGGCCTCAGTGTGACTTAAATCCACCTGCAGATATTTAAAGGTCATCCATTTTGGATCTGCCAAAGGTCCACCTAGGGCAGAACTTTGTCTTCAGTAGTGATCAGAACTGGATGTCTGCGAAAAAATGTAAGACAAGAAAGCAAGTGCATGTGATGCATCTCCACAGATTTCTCTCAGAGCTCAGTAATTCTCATCTCAAAGACCTTCTAAACCAGAAGTGATTTCTTGGTATTGAGAATCCCAATGAATTCCTGTCCTATGTTCAACTGCCTTGAATGTACATAAACTTTTAGCATCCTGTTATAGGAATTTTCACATTTCTGCCTTCACTTGAAGACAACCTTGAATCTGTGGCTAATGTCCAACTCTCTCCAGCTTTGTGCTTGAACAGACTGTGACTAAATGATCTTTCCTATGCTGTTTGTAACCTTGCTGACTTCAGTCCCAGATCTCTCTCCATCTTCTCAACTATCTTTTTTTCCAGGCTTAAGACCAAACTTAACTATCTTCTAGCTTCATTAGTCAGCTGTTCCATGCTTTTTATCAGCTGTGTTACAATTCTCTGAACCTTGTAGAGTATTGCATATAATTCTACAGAGGATAAACCAGCCCACAAGTCAGAATTTTATGGGGCCATATAATTATTTAGTGTCAGTATACATTATAAAATTAGTGATGTTTTTAATCAACATTATACAGTAGCTTATATGTCATCATACATCTCTGTAAATTCTCTATTCTACTCTTAATAATTCCTAGTATTCCAACTGGGTTTTCATCATTAAGAAGTGTAGAGATTTTTTCAAAAGAAAGCCTTTTATAATACCAAGATTTTACTCCTGAGTGGTAATAATCAGCTCAGAGTCCCTCATTCCCCATGTAAAGATTAAATTATTTTTCCCATGTGCATGACTTTTGAAATTTATATTTATTGGATTGTGTCTGCTGTATTAATACCCAGGTACTAAGTCTTGTTACATCTTTGTACCACTTTTTTTCATTTTACTCTCAGGCACATTATTTCTATCCCTCAAGGATTTGAAGTCCTGGTTGTTTTACACCAGAACAGCACCTCGGTCATTGCAGAGACCTCAGAGCCATTAGTCATGTTTTCTTCAAGACATGATGTGTACAGCCACATCATCCCATCAAAAACACATTTCCTCTTCCTGTGAAACGCTGCAGATATTTAATACAGCCCAAACTGCTGTGTGAATAAGCTGGGAACAAGCCTATGCCATGAGCTGAAGATAAAGCTTCAGAGAATGCTTAAGCACATCAAGCTCCATAAACCATGGCTGAGTTCAAAAACTATAAACTCCATCTCTTGGTAGAGCAAAGGTCATAATAGCTGTTTAGGTATTAGGATGTCCCTCATCCTGCCCTCCATGTGCCTGATACATTCACATCTGATGAAGGACAATCTGCCCTTGTGCCAGTAAAGGAGAGTATTTAGGAGCTCGCTAAGAGCTTAATCCTCCCTAACGGCATATTTACTTTTGAACTGCTTATGTAGTAGGTGAATTTGGATTTGAGGAAGAGTTACAGCTCATATAATAAGACAACAGGTGGAGCCAGTGTCTCCCAATGGGAAGGTTAACTGTGAACTGTGCAAATTCCCGTCATTATACTGAGTGCACACACAGAACATGAAAGTATCTCTTTGGGTTTTTTCCCTACTATTAAGTACATTCATGTTGTCAGTTCTTAAACTCATTAACTCCAGGACATTTAAGTTCTGCCAGTTTCCTTCCTGATCCTACTGAGAGTTTTTTATTTCTTATAAATTTACTCATCCTCAATTGCTTTGATCCCCTGAATCCCCAGTCACTTCATTCCCTGATGAGAATAGAGGCTTAACTTGTTACCACTTGAAAATGAGCATACACACACACAGAGACACACACAGAGACAGGCACAGACACACACAGACACAGACGCAGACACACACACATATACACACACAGTGAAAGTGTAACTCGTAACGTTTCCAGTTCATTATTTACCCATACATTTAGTTTTCATCTTCCCTTTGGGGAGTAAGCTCCCCAAACTGCAAAGTTTTAATCATATGGCTTGTGGATTTTTGGTCAGTGCCAAAAGTACTGTTTCTAACAGCATTTTGGCTCTGCTTGTGTATCCGAAGATCTACTGCTGTGGGGGGATAACAGTGCCCAGCATAGCACAAATCTTTGTAAGCACAAAAAAGGAGAAATGCTGCCCAAAACACAGCTGTCCCCCACTCCACAGTGCACAGGGTGATAGAATGCCCCTTGTTCAACTTAGAATTAAAAAATGATACATTTACTTTTTGGTTGATAGCTAAGATATTTTCTGCTGCAGTTTTGTCTGTTCTTGCTTTGCAAAAATCATCTGAACTAAAAATGCTGCTGGCATCCTCTTTGTCCATACTGTGCAAACTCTGCCTTCCACTTGCAAACTCTCACAAAGCAGAGTGTAATCTTTTGCAGCTCTTGCATCTTTTCAAAATATTAGATGTTTTGCATCTCTGTATGACATGTAGTGGGGACTTCAAACTCTACATGATTTTCCAGCATCTTCTGTCTTTTATCTCATTTTTTCTTTCTCCATGGTATTTTGGATTCCCTTGTAGAATATCAGCACTGCTAGAGCCTTGTCTATAAAACCCAGAGTCAGTGGTAGTGCATTTTTCTGGGCAAATACTAATTGCTGAGTCAAGAACATGTTCTAAAACTTCTCAGGTTTATCTATTTGTGGTCTTTGTTCAAAATGTCTGGTCTGTTTTCAGGCCTGTTAAATCTATGCCCACCAAAATGAAGAGAGTGGTTCTTCCTCTCAGAAAAGTCTGAAGAACACCTTGGCTTTTTTTGCCCACTCTGATATCATCACTCATATTTAATTTTTCACACAAATGTCAATGCTCTTCCAGTTTCTATAACTAGTTTCACAGCTAGTCACCTATGCATGACTAGACCAAAAATTACTCAAAATTTGGACTCTCCAAACTACGCTATTTTCAGAAATAAATTTACCACAGGGCTGTCATTTTATGTGCCTCTGTGTGTGATGTATGTTTGTTGTACATTCACTTGTCTTTTTAATCACAGAATTGTGGAATGGCCTGGGTTGGAAGGGACCTTAAAGACCATCTAGTTCCAATTCCCCTCTTGTGACTGGGACCCCTCCCATTAGATCAGGTTTCTCAGAGCTCTGTCCAGCCTGCCCTTAAACACTTTCAGGGATGGGGCATCCGCAACTCCTCTGATATGAGAATTGAAGTTCTTCTGCAACAAAAGCTATTTTTGCTTCCATTTCACATTTGACTTCCCCATTTCTACTATTTCAGGCCTGAGAGGTTTAAGTGCATCGTTCATTAATTTTCTCATATCGCTTTTTTTCTTGAGGTGACGCCGCGTAGAGAAAGATAAAGGAAGCACTGTGAAACAGGACCACCCACCCTTTGTATTTATCTGGGATAATGCAGCCTGTGAAAAAGGAAAACATTCTGGATTATTCTGTCTTCCAGTTCCAACAGCTTCTACAGCCAACAGAAAGGCTGATCAGACTGCAGTGATATACCCACTAGCATGATAGCTCCAAAGGGCTTCTGTCGCTCAGACCTTCTCCTCTGGTTGCCCTCTTTTCCTTACTCTTGTCAATACAGTAGCTGTCTGAATCATTTTGTGTGACCACTCCACACTCATCCATCTTCATCTCTGTTCTCTGGGGGCTTGCAGCAAAATGGGTGAAGTGAGGGTTACAGAAAGCAAGCAGGCATGGCTCCAAGCACAGTGGAATCATCCCAGGTTAGAAGTGCTTCCAACAGCTTTGATGCAGCATCACTTGGAGCTAACTAACAAACAGCTTTGTCACTTTGGCTTGCTCCTGCTTTCACTTCAAAGGTCTCTTTCCTCCAGAGAGTAGTTTGTGTGCATGCTAGTTCTGACTTCAGTTCCTTCCTGAAGCCAGACAGTTGTAAGAGGAAACCAAGACAGATTGACAACATCACCATGACATTCACTCCAAACCAACAGCATAGAGGTGTATCACATCGCTGCTGTTTTTCTCTGACAGTGATATTCTTCCAGAAATATCTTAACCAACCTTGATCTCAGTTTCTTCTCTGCACACTTTTTAAGGGCACAAGGCACACAACATAACACTGTAAAAGCACTGCTCTGATGAGCTCTGATATAACCTTTCTTTTTGTTTCTTTGAACTGATACAGAGAGATAAATAGACCCCAGAAAATAATGAGTGTCAGAAACTCAAGAAAACCAAAATACTCCAAAAGACAATAATATCAATGGTTGTGTGAAACATAGTTGGGGGTTAGAACTGCTCAGGGAGGACATGGGCAAGCCCACATCAGCTGGGATTTTCTCCACTGTGGTGTAGTTTCAAATAGGTATCTCTGAGCAGCAAAACTCTGGGTTTTCTGCTTGGTGACCAAAGGAAAGATAAAGTTATGCTTCATCACTGCCTGAATTTCAGGTGGCACTTTGTGAGCATAGCTTATCTGAAAGATTATACAGCTATAACTCTGCATATTGTTTCTGGATATTTGAATTTTCATTTGTGAAGTTGGTAGTGCTGTGGTTTCAATGTGCAAAGGTGACTGGAAATTCTGTTATTACAGAAAATACTTACTCAGTTTTCACGCCAATCTACTTCCTACAGTAATACTGGAGCAATCCTTTTGAATAAGCAGAAGCTTGTTCAGATTAAACCTGAATTTAATATTCACCTCAACTCCAGAAGCACAACCTGTGAAGTTGCCAGCAAAAGAAAAATGACTTTAATATTAGAAATGACTAGTACCCGGAATCTTTAACTTCTCGTGTTTTCTAGTGTTATACTACTTTTATGTATAGACCAAGGTCAAATTGTCCTTAATATAAAATTAATATAAAATTCATATTACTGTGTAGTATTAAAAAATGGGGAAAATCAAAATGGGAATAACCAAGTCATTTATGTGACCATTGGTTTCTTTTCCCTAAAGTATGTACATTTTCTGAAACCCTGAACTTTTTGTTAACCCATTCAGCAAAGAACAAAATATTGAAATCTCAAAGTTCTTCTGGGATTGTATAAATTTTTTCTGCCCCTTTGTAATGTTAAGTGTGACTTGCCTGACCAAATGTAGATATCCCTATCTAAATTAGTCACACCAGCTTCTTCTAATAATCAATAAATACAATTACATATTGCTATGGTAAAATTCATTTCATCCTAAAGCAGATGTCTATATTTTTTCAAATGAATTGTGCCCTAAAAATATTTATGTCTTTCCATTGACCACAGGAGACACAGATAAACTTGCACACACATAGCCATCTGTACTATATCTTTGCTATATAAAGGCAGGTGTGATAAATTGATATTCAGCCCCTTATTTCTCACACTGGACTTCACACACAGCATAAATCACTAGATGGAGTAAAATGGACTGAGTGACTTTCAAGGCAAATAGAGGAATCGAATTAAGTTGCTAAATAGCTCTCATTATTACAGCTACTTATTTCTCAAAGAGATCATTTGAAATTACTAATCCACTAAGATTATTTTATATCTTTTTATTTTTGCTCTTTGTTTTTAGACCAAATTCTAAACTTCTTCTGCCTGGTGCCAGTAAAATACAGATGCCACATTTTAGAAAATAATTCAAAAACTGAGCTGATTATGAAGAAAGAGCTTGTCCGCCTGAGGCACCAAAACAAAGAACTTGCAGTGAGAACCTGTGGATCAGGAATGTATGATGCAAGACATACATGATAATAGCAGCTTGAATGATTCTAAGTTACACAATTTGTTTCTTATCTGAACCATACAGCACACAGTCAGCAAATATGTCTATGGGGTTTTTATGGGTTTTAATCGTGGTTACATTATTAAAGGTTCAAAACTAGTCACAAAGGAATAAAAAGATGCCCCTATAGCCTTGCTTCACAGACATTCTCTTCAGGCCACTGGAAGAGAATTTATTTGCTTCCTGAATAAATCAGTGTGTTTCAGAGGATGTACGGAAGACAGTTTAAATAGACATGACTGTTGGTAAGAGCCTTCTCCAGCATTCTCAACTCTCTAGTCAATGACTTTTCTGCAAATAACTGACTTGCAAAAAGACCAAGCAAGAAAGTTTCAGCTGTGTTGTGGGATTTATGCTTCTAATCTCAGAGATTCCTAGTTGATTCCAGCAATTACTATTTTGGTTGAGAAATGAGAGTGACTTCTGAGAAGGTTGGTGGTGGAACAGGTGATTTGTGGTTGAATACTGATAGCAGCTCAGATGTTTTGCAATTATTATGTAGAAATGAAGGGCATTCTGCAATTTTTTGTTTGTGTATATCTGGAAGACTTCTTGGGCAAGATGAATGTCTCATTGTGCATGAAAAAAATTGATTGCTAAGAGGGCTGTTATTTTGTGAGGCTCAACAAAAACAAACAAACAAAAAATCAGCTCACAACCCAAGCTAGCTTGGCAAAAGATCAATGAAAAGAGACTTCAGAGGATCCTGGGAGGAGACCCAATGCTACTACTCTGTTAATTCCCAATACAGAAAATTCACTAATGACCACTCAGAGGAACTATCTGTAAATTTTTTCTTTTTCTTTTCTTCTTCCCTGTTTTGCATTATCTTGACAGTGAAAGATTTCTGGCATAGAATTTATGAAGTAAAAATAAAATTTAATATTTCTGTCCTACACCTTATGCCAACATCTATCACAAGAAAAATACATATGTGGTAAAACTTCAGCAAGTTCACAAGTGGGATATTCATCCCAGTGAATCCACCCACGGAACCCAGACAGAAGCAAAAGGAGATCAGGGCTGAGATGAATGGAGATCTTGAGATCATTTGCAGGAACTGGAGAAGCCACAGGTGGGGCTGCTTAGGGACTAATAAAGCCCCTTGATGCCCCTTATCAACCCTTAACATAAGTTTTTATTTCATTAATAAAAGTGGTGAGAACGGATATATGGTGGATCATGTGGTTTAGTTTTGATGTAAACCTTTTATAAACTTTAGTTTCCCTATATTTTGGAAACATTTATCACTCACAAGATATGTTTTCTCACACAGGTTGTTCTTGATCTTTCTTGTAGCATCATTAGTCAGACAAAGAATGGGAGATGCCTCTTCATATTAAAATCCTAAGTGAAACAAAGCAAGGTAACAGTATCTGAGTGCTTGCAGCCTAAAAAGCTTTGGGTTTGACCTCTCCGAGAGCTGCAGTCAACATCTGAGTACAGAGGCAAGATTTCAGCATGCTCCATGAGCCAAACAAGAATACCCGCTAATGAGCAATCCATTTTCAAAGCAAATGCTGAAAGGAGGGAATGAAACACGCACATTAATACTTTCTAGTACTAGAGGATTTTAACAGACCCAGTGATGCAGAAGAGTGCTCTATCCCTAGCAGTCAGATCATTTCTATATAGACTAATCTCTGAGCATAAAAGTAATAATATTTGATGTACTCAGGCTAATCATGTGCTCATTTTGCCTCCCCCCTTAACTACCCCTTCCCTTTATAGAGAAACTCTGCAAATATTTCTAAATGTATCAAATATATTATCTTAACGAACTAAAAATGAATTGTATCTAAGAGCCCAAATTATGAAGCTCTCAGTTCAGATATGGCTCTCTCTTTTCTATCAGCTTTAAGAGTAAATAAAAAATATGAAAGTCCTTGAATTCACAAATGACCTGACTTTGGCTTCGAGTCTGCAGCATCCCATCTCCATCTTTGCTGCTGTATCCTTAAAAGTTGATCCCACTTTGATGGAAAAAAAGATAGGTTTCCATTCAAAGCAGATGAAGGAGGTCGCAGGTTTTACCACTCTAAGAATCAAGCTGAATCATACTGAGACCCATTTCCATCAAGACGTTTAATTGGAAGTTCTGATATATTTCCTGAAATCACTTTCAAATAGGAAACTGGATAACTTTATACATATTCATATTAAATACCTTCTTTGTTCTTTTCTATTCTATTTTCTCTTTTACATAGACTGAAAACTGGTGTAATGGCTGGCAACTAGACTATCTCCCCTATCAGGAAAGATTAAGAGAGCTGTAACTGTTGAGCCTAGAAAAGAGAAGGCTCAGGGTGATCTTATAAAAGTATGTTAAATCCTGAAAGGAAGGTGTTAAGAAGCTATGCCAGTCTCTTTTCAATGGTGCTCACTGACAGGAGAAGGACAACAAGCACAAATTTAAACATGGGAAAAAAAAGGTTCCCTCTGAACACTCAGGAAATACTTTCATCCTATGAGGGTGACGAAGTAGCATGGGTTGCCCAAAGACGTTATGAAGTCACCTTCCTTGGAGATACCTAAAAGCCACCCTGGGTAACTGGGTACATCCTGGATAACCCTGGGTGACCCTTCTTCTGTAAAGAGGTTGGATCACATGACCTCCAGTTGTCCCTACCAACCTCAACCCTTCTGTGATGTTGTGTTTTAGTATTGCCATCAATACCTCATGCATGTCACCTGTATTCTTTTTAAGTTTTTGAAACTTTCAACATTTTCAGAGTAGGACAGAGCAAAGAAAACTACACTAAAATACGGTTTTTCTCTTTCCTCTTTACTGAAAGAACAATTATTTGCTGTTCTTATCCAGACAAAAGAAGGGAAGAAAAGGCTATAAAACAAATTAAATTATCAAAATGTATTAAATTTTAAAATTAGTAATTTTTAAAAATAAAAACATTAAAAGTAATAAAAAGCATTTCCTAGTATCTAACACAAAATACATTTCCTGTCTCACTGCCTCAAGAATTAATTAAATTAGTTTTTGTATCACAAACCCAGTAGATTTGGAGAACAACAGATCATTGCTACCTTTTGCATATTTTACCACACTTCCCACGTGCTTCTCCTTCATACCTCCTCCTTTCTCATAAGCCCATTCTCTCTTTTCTAGAATAAGCAAATCTAATTATTTAGAATATTTCCTCTGAGGTGATATTTTCCAGCCTCTAATCATTCTTGTATGCCCCCTTTGGATTCTCTCCAATTTATCTTCATCATCTTGAAACGGACATAGTACCCTAGATGCATCCTCCCCTAGCACTAGATAGGGAGCAATAATTGCCTGGCTGTCTTTCTTTAACATTAGTGTTCCTATATTGCTGAAGGAGATTTGCCCTTTCTTCAACATCCTAGTGCTGATGTTTTATTCAGGTTTTGGTCCATTTTAGCTCCGTGATTTTGCAGTAGTATTGCCTTGTCAGCCACTCTTTATTTTGTATGTGTATAATTGATTTTGCAAAGTATTGCACATTACTTTTTGTTGAACCTTATTTTGTTGATTTTGAACCAATTATCTAGCTGATTAAGGTAATTTTAAATGTTATTCCTGGGCTCCACTAGTTTAAACCATTCTCATTCTGACATTAAAAACTTCATAAATATAATAATTTTCATTACCTAATTAATTAAAATTTAAAAAAATATTCAGCATATCTCTAAACAGTGACTTAATATAGAAGTATTTAAGCTAGACTTTGATTTTTTTGTGTTGACATCTTAAGCCATAACACTGAAATTTCTGGTCATGTAGAACAGAGAATGTTTGGAATTTGATGAATTTTGAAAATATTAAAACATGTTTTACTGACACTTTGCCTAGAACATTAATAATCCTCTAAAAATCTAAAGATGGAGCATACAGAAGGAAACATGGATGTCATTTTTACCGTGTAGTCAGAAATCTAACCTGTGACCCACTTAGTATTTTATACTTAAGTAGAAAAGTTCAAAGGTTCATGGGTTGTGTTCACTATGCTTAATGAGTGAATAACAGGCTTTTTTTATTCAAGCCTTTTACTAAAGGCTTCCCTTATAGTTAATGGGGAAGATAAGTGTCTCTGAAGACCTCTGAAAGAAAATCCAGTCCTTCTAGGTTAGCTACACTATGTTAGGCATTTAGATCCCAACTTTATATGATTTTCAAAAAAGAAAACCAATTTCATTTCTCTTCCTTTAGAAAATCATGTCTCCACTTACACCTGTATTGTGTTTGGAGAGGACTGAACTGATAGATCAAATTACACAATAAATGTAGCTGGTAAGAAATTGATACAATTCAGGAAAAAAGTGTTCAGAAACAATCTTTTCAAATAGTGTATGTTGTGGAGAGTGAATTTAAGACTCTTAGGGAGACCCCATATCATATTTGCATTGCAACTGAAGCCTGTCCCACAGCAGAAAGACCAGAAACAGAACACAAAGACACTGAACAAAAAGACACAGAACATGGCTTCACATAATCATCACACTAACATGACTAGATGGTCTTCACTCCCAATCTAACAAATTGCTAGCTTTAGTGGCTTTGATTCTACCTAGATGTCATGTCTTTACACCAAGCTCAAATCACACTGTGTGTCCTAAAATGTGTTAGTGAGAGGAGAAATTAAGAAATACTGTTTCCTTAGCTATGTCTTGTACCAACAGTCAAGATCAACATTACTCAGGATGAAATTCACTTGAAGTGGGAGAGAAGTACCTGTTATACTGAAAGACAGCCCATATAAGTTATGCCTTCTTTTGCTTCTTTGTATCCTAGAATGAGAGAAGGGGAAAGAGCAAATTAAAATACCAGCTGATACTGTTTTGTTTGGGGGTTTTTGTTTTAGTTTTTCTAGAAAGCTCCATTGAATGATTATTTTGATTATATTCATCTGTATCACAGGGCTGAGGACCATAATTGTAACATATATACAACCAGAGTACAACAAATGGAGCATCAGAAACAACCATGGATCTTCAGGCTGGGTCTTTATTTGTAAATAAAATAGTTCAAGAACTATTCTCTGGTCCTAAGAGCAGAGTCTGCATAGATACAGCTGCATGTGTGGCAGGGAAGTGATTCAAGACAGCTAACACTGTTTCACCAAGGGTGAGTCCTGCCTGACCAGCCTGGTGGCCTTCTCTAATGGAATGACTGCTCCAGTGAACAAGGGAAGGGCTACAGATGTCACTTATCTGGACTTCTGTAAAGCCTTTGTCATGGTCCTCTATAAAATCCTTCTCTCTAAATTGGAGAAGGATGGATTTGATGGGTGGACTGTTCGGTGGATGGGAAATTAGCTGGATGATTGCATCCAGAGTAGTGGTCAGTGGCTCAATGTCCAATGGACATCATTAAAAAGTGGTGCCCTTGAAAGGTCTATGTTGGGGCCAGTATTGTTTTATGTTTGCATCAATGACACAGACAGTATGATCAAATGCACCCTTAGCAAGTTTTCAGACAAGCTGAATGGTGTAGTTGAAGCACCCGAGAGACAGGATGCCATCCAGAGGGACAAGGTGGACAAGTGGGCCCATAGGAACCTCATGAGGTTCGACAAAGTCAACTGCAAGGACCTGCACCTACAACAAGACAACATCCATCATACTGAGCTGGGAGGTGAGCACATTGAGAGCTGTCATGCAGAGAAGGACTTGGGGCTGCTGGGGTAGGAAAAGCTGGAATTTACTGACAATGTGCACTCACTATTCAGAAAGCCAACTGTATTCTATGCTGCACCAAAAGAAGTGTAGCCAGCAGGTTGAGGGTCAAGAAAGGTAACCCCACTGGGAGTAGTGTTTCCAGCTCTGGCAGCCTCAGTATATAAATGATGTGAACCTGCTAGAAAACGTCCAGAGCAGGGTCATGAAAATGATTACAGGACTAGAGCACCTCCCCTTTGAAGACAGGCTTTGAAGACCTCCCCTTTGAGAACTGTGGCTGTTCAATGTGGAGAAAAGAAGGCTCAAGGGAGACCTTATTGCAATATTCTTTCAATACTTAAAGGAGGCTTATAAGAAAGATGGGGACAAATTTTTTAGTAGACCCTGATGCAATGGAAAAGGGGCTAATGTTTTCAAACTAAAAGAAGATATATTTACAGTAGATAAAAAGTAGATATAAGGAACAAATGTTTTATTATGTTGGTACATGTTGCTCAGAGATGTGGTGGATGCCCCAATCCCGGAAACATTCAAGGTCAGACTGGATGGGGCTCTGAGCAATCTGATCTAGTTGAAGAAATCCCTTTGCATTGCAAGGGGGTTGGACTAGATGACCTTTAAAGAACCACTTTCAGCCCAAAGCATTCTATGATTCCTTTCTGTTTGGGTCCTAAAGGGGCATTTTTAGCACAGCATGTTTTGAGCAGAAGTAGAAAAACAGAGTCTTTTGTACATTCTTCATATGTGGTTATTACCTTGTAAAGCAGAAAAGAATGGGTCAGGAGCAGAAGTCTGAGCATCATTTAAACCCTTAGTTACAGGCTGAGTCATATTCATGTCCCTAAAGCATTACTTTCCTGATCATAGTCTGAAAGGTGCTGTATGACGGGACATAGTTGAGGTCATTGTTATCCACCTTCAGAGCAGTGTGATTGACACTGGCATTGTAAGCTTTCTTTAATTACAAGGTTGCAGTCCCAGAGAACAAGCCCTTACCCTTAGCAAAATAAAAATATGATTAGTTAATTCCACAGGTGAAACTATGCTAGAATGCAAGACAGCATGAATAAAGGCTACAGAATCGGTTTGCACAGGGAAAATAAGACAGACTGAAAATGAATATGGTATCAAATATGTGAGAGAGGAAAAAAGAACAGAGGTGGGTTTGAAACTTCAGACATCCTTATGTAAAGGTTGCTTCATCCCTAGCTTTTGGAAACTTAAGGATCAAATTTGATGCCAATATAAGTCTATTACCTCTCTGTCAACCTGCATTAGCACTACTGGACCTTATATACATTTTTTATATGAGCAGATAGTTCTGTGAATGAAGATTTCTATCCAGTGGTTTCCAGACACCCAGGAAAAGCCTTCCTCTTTCCAAGTTGTGGTCACTGAGGCATATTTGCCTTGTGTGGTACAGGTTTGCTTTATTGTCTTTCAATGCTGAAGGGAAAGGTCTTCCCAGCACCACCCTCAGGAAGTATCAAACGTGCCTTCTAAAACCCGATTTTTCCTTTTTCCATTTCTTGACTAACTTTTTAATTCTTACACGTCTTCTTTTTCCACTCATGTCACTCCTAAATAATTTTACTTCTTCTCTATAACTAGTCCAAACTCAAGCCAGGACAAAGTCAGAAACCTAGTCATCTACCTGCTTCCTGAACATTATTTTTCTGTGCTATGCTAACACTGAGATGAACATCCTTTTGCAACCTTTTGCAAACTGTTGGTGTTGAAACCTCAAATTCAGCAGAGCACATGTGTCTACCTGGTGTGGTGTTGCACCATGTCAAAGACTCCTTGAACATGAATGACTTAATGGCACAGGGCAGCAGCCTACAAAGATGGTCATTTGGGTCCTGAAAACCTCAGTACAATTTTATATCTGCAGTAATTAGTTCTGCTTCACAGAGACTGCATTGTTCTCAGTCCCTCAGCTGGATCAGTCATCTCTGGGACCATATATTGCATTCACTGAAAGATATGTTTCTATACAAAAAAGATGAAGATGTTGTCACGAAGGGCAAACCAAAATTAAACCAGGTAGTTCCTTAAAATCTCTTAGAATAAATATATGCAAGTTTTTATCAGCTCCATGGGGTGGAGGAAGAAAAGGAAGAGAAAAAAAAAAGAGGAAAATTACCATTGAATTTAGTAGCATAAATCCCAAATAAAAATTGTGCTTTAAAATTTTAAGAGATATACATGAATACTTAATCTACTAAGACCCTTTAAGAACATGGTTAGTCATAACAACATTAGTTATTTTCAAGGTTAAGATTAAACATATTGAAATGATAATACAATGGTTTATGTCAAAGTAAGAACAGCTTGCTTCTTATCTAAACCTAAATAATTGTATGGATTCAAATATGGAATCACAAATCGAGTGAAGAATTTTCTTTCTTTTACATGAATCCAGTGATTTCAGGGGTGGTACTACTATAATTAGGTCTTCTCTGCATGGGTAAAGTTACAGACTGAGCCCCAATATAGATTTTAAAGAGAGAGGAAAAGCAGAAATTGGTTTAAAAAGTGATTTTTTTTAATAAGAAAAAACAAAACCAACAACAACAATATAAACAAACAAAACAAACAAAAAACTTCCCCCCTCCAAAAAGACCAACCAACCAAACAAAAAACACATTTAAACCTGTGTAAGTATAGGTGAAAATTATTCATTATCAAGTAAGCTGTCTGTACAAGATCATTAGTTCCAGATGGCATACTACATAATAGCAGCATGTAAATTTGTGTATAGGAACTACTCCATTAGTTATAATGAACCAATCAGAAGGTGTTCAAAAGTAAATACATAAAGTCCACAGTAATGTGACTCCCCATATCTCCCTAAAAAAATATTCTGAAAAGAAGTGAAAAGAGAGAGATATTTGCCCTTTTCAGCAGGGTTCTTGAAATTTAGAATTTATATAGTAGGAAATAATACTTTGATCTTACATTCTTTGCCTGGGACAAGCATTTAAAAGTATATTAATTGTCAGTTTTATCAGGAATATCGGCCCCCAATGTGACTTAGGGGAGAGAAAATCATTGAACATCAATCCCAGAAAAAATTTTTTTGGTCATCAGGTTACACATGCAAAAATACCCTGGTCCTAACTGGGAAGGTCTCATTCATGTTTTCTAATCAATATACACAAATGAGAAGAGATTTGAGAGCAATGGCAAGGTTGTAAATACCTGATGCAAATCCAAAGATTCTTATAAAGGAAATTAATAGTTTTGGAAAGTAGAAGCAGAGGAGACAAGAAATAAAGATGGACGACTGTTTATTTGTAGCTGATGGGGTAAAACTCAGCTGGAAATGCAGCTATCACCATTGGTATCAGCAAAGAGCTTGGTTCACA
The DNA here is from genome assembly GCA_013396695.1 of Sakesphorus luctuosus. Classification (NCBI taxonomy): domain Eukaryota; kingdom Metazoa; phylum Chordata; class Aves; order Passeriformes; family Thamnophilidae; genus Sakesphorus; species Sakesphorus luctuosus. The sequence goes on from VWZD01010940.1 coordinate 22,995, forward strand.
TGTTTTACCATTCTAATTTTTGCACCAGATACTAAGTAGGACTGCTGAGTTGCACAACCTTAGAGTGAAAAATGAGTGTTCTTTTCCATTTTATGGGCAGGAACGAAACCTCCCAAATTGGCAAGAAAGATCCATTTCTATTCTGTAAAGAAATACTGTTCAAAAGCAGCCCAACCCACATCTTATTAATTTTGCAGTGTTTAAGGGAGGGAGAATTATAGCATCTGGCTCAAGATCTTGTGTACCACCTTTGCTCAGCCCAAAGCACATTAAAACAGCTGAGTTATAAACCCCACAGATGGAAAAGGGGGTTGCAGCAATGATATTCTTTTAAATGCAGCCAAGTTGCTTGGGTACTCCACATAACATAAATTGCTGAAGCACTCAAGTACTTAACTAGTTACAGTATGTGAAATTGGGTTTAATTTGACAACGCTGTAGCTCAGCATTGTTTGCCTTGCAATTATATACATTGATTAGACTTTGAACATAATGAGCTTTTGCCTGAAGGGGGTCTGACAATAAAAGCAATATTTTAGGAGCTCAAGACTGTAGGGTTACAAAGTGAAAATTTTGCATGAATACAGTCTCAAAACAGGCTGTTTTAATAAGTTAATATTCAAAAATCCTGTGGTTAGAAGGTGCAAGGTTTTGTTATAAGTTCTGGTTCCCTATACATAATGCAAATGTTATTTTTATTCTACATGCACATTAAACACATAATCCTCATTCCTGTTAAAACAACCCAGGTAGTAAACACTCCAAATGTATCTTGGGTTAATATGCACAAGATGGAAATTAAGTTACACTATAGCATACATTACAATAAAAACTAGCGAAGTGTGTAATTACTGTTACTGTGCTGTATGTTACGGTATATATCGTTCAGTGTAGCCACAGCGGTAACCATCTTAGTGTCACTGTCTTAATTATAACAGTTTTATTGTTATTATTATTGTCAGTCTTTAAGCTTTTACTAAATCCAAATCTCAAATCCAGCAAAGCACAGAAGCATGTGTTTCATTTTAAGCAGGTGTGTAGTCCCACAGAAGCTAGTAGAATTACAAAAACTTCAAAAATAGACTTTTTGGAATGAATGGGATTAGTTACACATCTCAAATTAATGAAAGGCACTCTAGGGATTGGTATTACCTTCAATAGAAATATTAATTCAGTGAAAATTCTAAGCCTCATCTTGTTGACTACAGGTGATTTAATTTCCATCAACCCTGTCCTAACAAGTCATCTGTAGTCTCCATGTCTCCACTGTCTTTTGAGCAAGGCAGTAAAAGAAACATACTTGGTGCTGACAACTGGAGAATCCAAATAGGAAACCCTTTAGGTGTAGCATGTCTGACATCTTGCCTGCCTCTATTGTTTATTTTAGCTATCTCTGCTATACTTATTTTGCTATTGCTTCCACCCTTCTCCATATCTTCACACCGCATATTTGTTGATTCTCAATGTTTTTACCCAACTGAATTCAGATCAGTGTGTCTCTGCCAAGATCTGGGGTCAAGGTGGCAGGATTCATATAGAAAAAGCATTAGAACCACAAAAGGATATAAATACCTGAATCTAAAATTTCAAACACCAGAAACCTTGTAGCTATTGCCTGACTCTAGGGGTTCCAAATGTCCCCATGTCTTCTGTCCTGATAATAATGTATTCTGTCTGTAAAGAAATAAAAATCAATATGAATCACAGCATGAAGTATAGCTATGCAGATATCTTACCAGAAAACTCTATAGTTTAAATCACATAATTATTTTTTTATTAGACTAACAACATATACACAATCTCTTTATGCTGCTGAAGAAATCCTTTAAAAAAAATAATGTTTTTTCAATTTTTATTTAGCCTAACATATTGGTGAGATGGCAACCCTAGGGAGGCCTCCCTACTTGCATAGCTGGTCTGGACAGGACTAGGCAGCACTGCCTAAGCACTAATTTGAGTTGTAACTAGGACTGATTATGAAAAAGGCAGCCTTTCCTTTGTCCTTGCCCCTCACTGCCTACAAAATTAAGAAATAAGTGTGATGCCCAGAGGAAATTACAGCTGTCCTCAAAGAACAATGTCTGCATGTTCTCTAAAGACAGATTTTTCAGAGAATAAAGTTGAATAAAGTTGACCATATTCTGTGAAGGAATAAGGTGAAATTCTAGCTTGGACAGTCTGAATTTTCAACATTGTTTTTTAGTATTTCGTAGAATCAGAGAATGATTTATTTTGGAAGAAACCTTAATGATCATCTAGTTCCAAACCCACTGCCATGGCAGGAGCACCTTCCACTAGATCAGGTTGCTCAAAGGCCCATCCAACCTGCCTTTGAACACTTTCAGGGATAAGGCATCCACAACTTCTCTGGGTAACAAGTGCCAGCGCCTCACCACCCTCACATCAAAAAATATCATCTTAACATATAATCTGCTCACTTTCAGTTTGAAACCCTTTCTCCTTGTCCTGTCATTACATGGTCTTGTAAATAGTCCCTCTCCATTCTTCTCATAGGCTCAACTCAGGTACTAGAAGGCCATAATTAAGTCATCCTAAGGCTTTCCCTTTTCCAAACTGAACAACCTCAATTTTCTCACCCTTACCTCATGTGAGAGGTGTTCCATTCCTCTAATCATCCTGATGACCTTCCTCTGGACTTACTCTAACAAGTCAATGTCCTTCCTTTGCTGAGACCCCAGAGCTGGATTCAGCACTCCAGGTGGGGTCTCAGCAGAGCAGAGTGGTTAGGAAGAAACATCTCCCTTGTCCTTCTGGCCACACTTTTGGTGCAGCCCAGGACAAAGTTGGCTTCCTGGGGTATGAATGCACATTGTTAGGTCATGTCTAACTTCTCATCCACCAGCATCCCCACATGCTTCTCGGCAGGGCTACTGTTCATCCTGTTCATCTGTTCATCCTCCAGTCTGTGCTGATACCTGGGTTTGGCCCGACCCAGGTGCAGCAACTTGCACTTGATCTTGTTCAACCTCATAAGATTCCCATGGGCACTCCTCTAAAGACTGTCCAGGTCCCTCTGGATGGCATCCCATCCTTCAGGAGTGGCAACTGCACCATTCAGCTTGGTGCCATCTGCCAGTGTGCTGAGTGTGCACTTGGTCCCTTCGTCTATGTCAGTAATGAAAATATTAAATTACATTGGTCTCAATACAGATCCCTGAGGGATCCCTGAGGGACTCATCACTGATGTCCATCAGGACTCTCGGCCATTGACCACAAACCTCTGGATATGACTGACCAATTCCTTATCCATGTAACAGTCCACTCATCAAATCCATCTTTTTCCAACTGAGAGAGAAGGATGTTGTGAGATATCATGTTAAAGGTATTACAGAATTCCAGATAAATGACACCTGTAACTTTTCCCTTGTCCACTGATGCAGTCATTCCCTTCATAGAAAGCCACCCTAATTTTCCTTCTACTGATATTTTCTTCATATAGATGTAATTATTAAGATTAATTTATGTCTTTTGTTAAGATTTTATATCATGAAGGTACTGTTAACCACTTTATAGCTATATAACTACTGACTTAGTTTCAAAAGCACTGAGACTACACCACTTGGTTTCAAAGTAGAATACATTTGTTATTATAAATATAATGATATTGGTATAGTGTGTAGTTCAAAATTTGCTGCATAGAGAACAAATGCTGGAAACATCAATCACACATGCTCTTTTCTTGCAAGTGTGCTAGAGTAGTCCAGGAAGAGGAGGTGGATTGTATAAACAATGTAAGTACTTATTTCATTTTGCAGATATTTACTTCATGAATAAGATATAACATTCACAAAAGGAAAGCAGCTATTCAAAAACTCAACTGACTACAAACTAGGTCTGTTTTATTAGAGAATCAAAATTATCTGATGATTTTCTTGCAACTGGATACGTAGCCTCACATCTACAGCTAAGTATAAAGTCACTTATAATGTATCTGGGATAGAGCAACAGTCTTTTACTGGGAAAATAAGTACTGAATTTTCTTGCTAAGAGAAGCCAGGGAACTGACAGCTTTGCAAAGGTTAGGTGGCATGTAGCTAAAAAAAAGGGGTTGTATTCTTATAATGCGCCAAGCAGTGTAAGAAATAGACCAGTTCACCTAAGAAGAGAATGAGTCATTTAAAAATGTGAGTGGCAGCTCATTCCATGAGGACAAGGAACTGAAAGTTCACAGGAATAATATGTGAATAAGAATCTGTTAGCTATTAGAAAAAACAAAATGTCATCCTCCTCACAGAATTCTACAACGCAACCTGAAAGCTGAATGGTTATTTCGAGAAACGCTTTACAAAAACTTTGGGCCCAGCATTCCAAAGTGACTGTTAGAAAAGAGGAGTACTTGCAAATGATTGCCAGCGAACAGCAACGTTTTCATTACAGGGACATAGTTATTTCAGAGGTTGACTTCTCACACCAGAAACTGTGGGCAAAATTCTCAGTACTGTATACTCATGTAACTAGAACTTCTGCATTGGCTGAATATTTAACTGCATTTTCTCAATAAGATGGTGATATTTATCTTATTTCAGAAAAAGTTAACTATGAATGAATTGGAGTGGAGTTCTACATCCATTTTTAAGCAAGTAAAATTGAAAAGTTTTGTATCCCCTCTGAGTTAAACAACAACACTCCGGGCAGATGGATAACTTTGACAGCTAAGGGTGGGATTGGCAGAAAGCACTGAGATAAGTGGAGAAACATCAGGGCTAGCAATGACAAAACTAGTGAAAAAGAAATCTAGGGCCTACACCTATTCTCTAGAAGGTGATCTTATAGAATTGAGAAGCTTTTTTTATGAATAACACACTCTCTGCATAAAAGATTATGAACTCAGGGGAATAATTTTTCCAAATAAAGGGGAACTTTAAAAAGGAAATTTTTTTTACTTCCATCTATTCTCAATTAAATATTTAACTTTCAAAATGTCATAACATTTCATTTTGGCATTTTTAATGAAACTTTTTATACTTCTTTTCTTAAAATGAAATTTTTGTTGAAGAAAGACCAGCAAGAGAAAACCAATGAAAATCTTGGACAAGATAACCTTAAACTAACTGAAAAATTTTGTCTTTTTTTTTTTTTAATTTAAATTTTTTTTTTGCCAAAATATGATTGTGTTATTTTGTTCTACTTGAAATTTTGAACTAAATATTTTTATTTATGTAGCTTAAGTAAAACTTTCTTGACTTTCTGTTGATAGCTAACTACTAAAGCAATTTGAAAGTACATTAGCTGTGAGTAGACAAGGCAGCATTTTTCATCTGAAATCAGCAAGTTATTGTGTAAAATTTTAAACTAAGTAAAAAAGACCTGTTTCATGTAGATCTTTTTATTAAATAGAAAAGCCTTTAAGAAGATACTGTCACCTGCCAGAGAATAACAATACCTTCAAATTCAAGCATTTTTTCCAAATGAGGAAACAGAAATAAGCTTTCTATCCTACAGATGAAAACACTAGCCTGTAAGGTTTTTGATCTATTAGAGCAAAGCTGTTTCAAAACCATCCTATCTTCATTTGTTGTTTGTGGCCTCCTGATCTTGAGATCATGGAATTTGCACCACCAAAAAGATCCAGAAAGAGAATGAGAGGCAGGAAATTAGAGGCACAGTGGAGCTCAGAAAAGTCTGCTGGTCCTTAAATTTGAGGTATATTTTCTGAAACAACAGCTGCTATAACCTCTGTACCTTTGGTAAACACTAATTCCAGAATTTATCCAACTGAAGTGTCAGGGCTGGATTAAGAAGTTTAAGCAGTGGGATTCATTGCAATTAATTTCAGACATGTATATGGTGACTGAATTTCAACAAGTCATTCTCGGACCTTTTTATAGTTAATGTAGAAAAAGGGATCCTCCATTGGATCTTGTCTCTTTTATACACATTTTCTAGGACCAACTGTTTTTTACACTGGAGCTATTTTTCCCCCATGATTACAGAGACAGTCTAGGGTGACTAGCTCAGATTTAGACTTCCAGGTTTGAGGCATCTAAACTGAGTTTAATCCCACTCAAAATGATAGGTGAGAAATCAACTGCTGAAATCCCATGGATTGCATCTAAACAGACCTGTGAAGGGATGTCACAGAGCTTGCAATTTGCTTTTTCCACCTATTATCAAGATGAGGGGTCTGTCAGAGAGAGTATGTAGAAATCAAGCTAAAGGACAGGAGGCATACCTTTTTTGAGCTTGTCTAAGTTTTGTCCCACTCTTGTCCCTGAGTGTTTCAAATGCAGAATACTTAAATACATATCTTCATATATTTGGCTCTAGATAGCTACAAAACCCATCCACTCTGCACCATTGTTCTTATATTCCTTTTTAAACACACAGACAGCATTAAGCCCCTGAATGCACACTCAGATAAGTTGTTTTTTCTCACCCATACTACTCTACTTTTTCCTGAGAGGGTCCATGGTAGTTGTGGCTTTAGTTTCAGCTAGGCCTCAGCTAGGCCTCAATTCAGCAGGCCCAGAGGATGTGACATGGATTAGAAGGGGCAAGCATCACCTGACTTAAGCAACCAAAGAGGTATTTCATATCATCTGACATCATCAAGAAGCATCAAGAAGTATAAAAAGAGCCTCTGCCTCTTTTTGCTCTTCTCCTTGGACCTGGGAAGACACACTGCCCTGCCTCTACCAAGATCAGGCCTTGCCACCATCCCCACTCTGTTATCTAGGGAAGTGAACATTTTCTTGTTAAACTCTTTCCTCTCTTGCTGGGAGGTTTCTCTGGAAGAGATTTGGAGGTTTTCTGGGGGTTTGGGTGGTTGGAATCTGTATTATTAGGTTGAACCACTCAGTGAAGGTGTTATTATTTCTTTTCACAGTTATATATATACGTTATATCATATTCTGTTTTAAATTCTCTTGTCTTCTGTGTAAATGTGAAAACCTTGCCATTTCAAAGTTCCATTTCTAGGTTTTTTCCTCCCTCCCTTTCCCTTGGTTGGGGGTGGGGTGGGGGAGGGGGAGAGTGGGGGAGGGGCATAGCTCTGACTGGCAATTGGGTACTTGGCATTTTGCCAAGCTAAACCAAAGCAGGGTCAAACACAAGGCTTTACCCAAGATCAAGAATCTTTGCACCATCTGAAAAATACTGATATTTAAGTCCTAGTTATGTTGCAGTTTTTTGTTTTGTTTCAGTTTGTTGTTTGTTGTTGGTTTTTGTTTTTTGTTTTTTAATTTGTAACATGCAATGTTAGAGTTCATTGAATGTTTCAGAGAATAAGTTTGTCATGCACGATCTTAAATTGTATATGCAGTGTATATTCTGTGTACTCTAGAGCCTCACTTTAGGTCTCTCAACTCTGCAGGATTAATATTCTCTTCTGGAAGATAGGGGTTAGAAATAACAGTAATCTTGACATATCTCACCTGTAAATGAACATGGTATAAATGTTAAATGGCCTTATTACTCCAAGTTCTTAATGGACACCAACCCTGTCTCTGGTACCATCAGACCTATTTTCAGCTTCAACAGTTTCCCTGCATTTCCAAGGCAACAGGAATTTCTGCTTAGAAGTGTAGATTTTTCAATGCCTGTCACTCCATAGCTCTGACATATTAGGGACTGAAAAGCCTCATTAGTGGAAAACTTAGATTTTCCAGCAAATGTGGTCCAGTAGTCAGCCCATGATCCAAGGATAGTGATTGAGGTGTAACATCTGCAAGGCAAGGTATCAGAAACTTCCTCTATCCAGAAATCTTTAGCAACCAAATGCAGAGATGCACATTTGCATCTCTGATCCAACACATTTGGTGAGTTTGAGACTCAGTGCTACCTATGGTAGCAGTCAAGTGTGACACCTGTAGGAAGAGTTAAGGGCTTTTTTCCAAGCCTCTCCATAATGATACTATGATAACATATCATTTTATGTATAGAAAAAAGTGTCACCAGCCACTCACCAAATCATACACTCAAGAGGCACAGGAATTACTTGTATTATGTCCTGTCTGCCAGAAGAATGGCAACCCGGCAGTTTAAGAAGGAGCATCTTATGCAAAACATCCTATTCAAAGGGTTACTCTAAGTACAATGAACGACTGGGAGATCATTTGGCTTCTGTTGTTTATCATTTAGTCACTAATGTCAAGTATGACAGCACGTCGTCATCTGGCATTTGATGCAGAAAAGCACATAAAAAGAATGGTTATAATAAAATAAAGAGCAGTTCAGAACAAACAATTCTACCATCACTTTGCATAATGCAGGAACAGCAAGGATTGTGTGCTCAATAAGAAAAGCGTCTTTTTCTGGGTGCTTTGAGGTCTCTGAAGTCCACTGAAACAAAATGCAATCCTTTCCCTTTTTTACCTTCTTTTGGTAAAAGATCAAGTTGTGGCTGAAAGAAAAAGATGTTACATAGTCATAAAACTATATTGCATTTATATCTGGTGAGTCAGTGGATAAATGATGCTTGAAGAAGTACAAATAGTAAACAATGAGAACAAATTTTGGCATATGCTAGGTAGATCTGAATGGTGTTCACATCTCAAAGAAAAGGTATGTTACTGGAAAAAAACTATCAGATAAATAGGGCCATCCTATATATTTGGAAACTCCAAGTATTGTGGATGTGGTTGACCTCCATAGTTTCACCATTGACAGCTGGAAACCTCACCATCTGAACAAGTCAAGATGGTCTTCTTTTCTAATCGGTGGAGGGAAATGAGCACACCCAGAAGCATGACAGGGTGACTTATCTTTCCAGTGCTGAACACTTACTCTATAAGAGCAGACTAGAGTGACTACTTCAGGTGTGGGAATCAATTATGCAAATGGAACTTCCCATCTATGCACAAATACCTAATACTACATCCAAATCAAATACATACATAGTAAGATTGATTATGTTTACTAACAAATCTCTGCATTATTCTTGAAAATCTGATTGGTTCCCAAAGCTACTGTTGGTACTAATAGTTGTTACAGGTGCTTCATGTGTTTATCTAGCTTACTTTTCTATCAGCTTGGATCTCCAAGATCCATCATCAAAATAATTAGTGATTTGGGGTGCACTGAACTTCAGATTTGTAGTTCATGATGAATTGAAGAGAAACACACTTCAGTTGATAAGTAAAAATTTTCTTTTTCTTCCTTGAACTTTAGAAAATGTTTTTACAGCAATAAGAGTTTTATTGTGGCATTCACAGTAACTGCTGAAGGATGTAAGTGTTTGGTTGTATGTAATTCTTTAATACCACACATGAACAGGGATTTTGGTTTTGCATCTCTTCTGAGAAGTGCAGCCATGGCAGCAGTAGAATATCCATACATCTTCAAAAGTAGCATAATATGACAGCAGCCATTGCAATTTGAAGTGAAAGCAACAGTAAATTAACATGTCTAGCAGCTGCTTTCTGTAATGTTCGTTATATTGTTCTAGGTAAGAGGAGTAAATGTTCACTATAGGAAGTGGAGAAATGCTTGAATTCTGTGGTACAATGGACTAGTGAAAGAAACGTCACTGGAAATAATCTTTCCTTTCTTTAAGCTGTTTGCATTTGGATTTGATTGCTGCTTCTAACTCCCAAGTCATAACCAGTACCAAAGTTTTCATTCACATTTTTCTGTGGGTGAAACATCACATGCAATAGTTTTGAGGAGATAATTTTAAAACTTAACTTCTAAAATACCACTTTTCTAGCCTTCAGCAGAACCACGTCATGCCTTCCATCTTTAAGCAGAAATTTGCAAACCATGTACAAACTATTTTTGTCATTAAATGATCCTTTTTTCCTAACAATGGACTACAGTCAATAGAGATATTTATTCAGAGGGCTATTCTTGTTGTCAGAGGTGACAGGGACAAAATTATATTTGCTACTGAAAATATAGTCACAACGATTTTGCCACATAGATTTTGCCTCTTCAGCTCTAACTCAGAAACTATAAATGAGACGTGTCACTTTTCCCCCCTCTCATTTAATAAAAAGTTACAGTTTAGTTCAGAAGTGTCATTTTAATATTTCCACCCACTCTTGTTCAGTTCGGCTGCTATAGAAGAAGGAAAAGGTGTTGTGCATTCCTAAATAGGGTCTGGTGAGCAGATGGACTCTAGCTAAAAAATTCTGGGTGAGAGAAATCAGAAGTGTTTCATTTCCATGTCTGCTCTATTGGCAATGCAAACTCTAGTTCTGCTCAGACGTACACATTCCAAGAGGCGTGGAATGGGAGAATGGAGATCTCAGAACTTTCTGTGAAGTTTTAGAAAAGCAGTGAAAAATATGATGTGAAAATGGGAAAGTGTGGGGGAAAAAAAACAAAAACAAAAACAAAAACAAAAACAAACCACAAAAAAACCAAAAGAGCAAAATCTCAAAAGCATAATTTTACAATTAAAAATCTGAATACACATGCAAATTCACTGCCTGCTTACTATCAGTCTACTTCTAAATATCAATATCAAGACAATGAAATGGTCTGTGTTTAAAGCTGACGTTGTGTTTCATCATATTTAAACAGATCAATTTCCCGTGTGTCATTTCTTCCTCCCTACACAACATCTTCCTTGCAAGATGTTCTCAGCTTGGTAATTGGCAGAAGAGTAATAAAAGACTTTAATTACTATTTGTGGTGAATTACTGCCTAAAGACCAGATCAGATCCTTATTGTGCTGAGTATGTAGAAACAAAACAGAGAGACAACCAATGACTAAACCAGCTTATTGGGTTAAGGGACTGTGAGATTGTTATAGAGCAGGAACTATATGTCAAACCTATATGGCAGCAAGGAAAGACCATCTGGGGCCCCTTGCAGACTAAGGTCAGTCATAAACACTACCCAAAAAGCAACACAGAAGGTTACTGAATCTAATCCAGAAATTCGTATATTTTGCTCTATCCCTATTCCAGCAACTTCACCACTACATCCACGAAAAAGGTATTTTATCCTCTGATCTGGGCTTCATAAGGCCAAATTGCAATTAAACGAAGGGGAAATGTGATAGAATTTTTCTTCCCCCTACTCAAACATGCCTCAGGAAACAGAGAGGAAGTTGGACCCTCTGTGATTAAGACTATGTGTAGTGGTTTTAGCTAGGCCTCAGACTGGCAGGCTCAGAGAATCTACGTTGATTGGTAGAGACAGCTCTCACCTGACTGGGTAACCAAGGAAGTATTTCATACCAGAAAACGCAAACCTAAGATATGATGCAGCAGTGGGAGGTGTTAGTTCAGTTCCACCATGGCTGAGATACAAGCTGGACGTGCTGCACCTCTTGTCTTGCTCAAGTGGGCCCTGCTGTTCCTGCTGCTGCTGCTTGCGTTGTGTTTGAATTCAGGGAAGTAGAAATATTTTGTTGTTACTCTTTCTGTTTCTTGCTAAGTGTCTTTTAGAGTGCTTATGAATCTAGAGTAATACACTTTGTATTAATTGGGGAGTGGGAGGCTATTTCTTGTTATATATAACTTGTGTGTGTGTTATATTGTAGTTTTCTCTTAATTTTCTCTTTTCTTTATAAATACATGTAGTTAGTTTCAGCATAAAACTGGTTTGAAGTGTTTTTTTCTTCCTTCTCCCTCTTCTTCCTTTTTCACTCTGTCTTGGACAGTTGGCAATTTGCCAGCTCAACCCGAGACACTATGGGACCTGATTAATTCATTCACAGCTTCAGAGAGTATCACATGGAACAGGTTAGAGAGAGAAGGAATTTTTCATGACTCGGCACTCAATTTGTGGAAGCAAAGAGTGCACTGTTGGGGTTGCATATGTCTAACCAGTGGTGTCCAGCTGGCAGCTCAGCTCTACGAGGAGCCATACTGACCATCCTTGTGCTAACACGAGGCCTGTGGGAAGCAGTCAAAAGTATTTCCTAAATTTATGGATCAAAGCAGACAACATTATCAAGCAGTGTTTTTATCAGACAATTTGAGGAGAAAAATACAGGCCTAACTCTGATCACAGGAAATTAAAGTCACATGCTAGGCAATACATGTCACCTGCTTTCTTCTAGATGCATGTTCATAACCTGAGATAAACATTTCTCACGATGCCTCCTTTATTGTTAGATAATATAGATTTCCCATCTTAAAAATATTGCTATCAAGTATCTCATAACGCCTGTGCCATAGCAACCTGTTAGGGTGATTTACTTTGACAGGAGACGATGGGTATTTTATTGTTTGACCCCTTCTGCTCTGGCAATGTAGGCTTGTTCTTTTTTTTTTTCTTTTATAGGAGCTGTTTTATTTAATCTTACAGCAGCTGATATTGAATCTTCACATCATTTTTTCCCTTACCAAGGTGTGCTCTTAGAGTAAATAGTATGATGAAAATCCAGGATTGCACACAAAGGAACACACTTAAGCAACTCTGCATCCTGATATCTCAGAAAAAAAATGCCTCTAAAAATTTATATATTGCAAGTAGTTCAAGGAAACACCTTATTCTTTAACATATTAATTAATTATGGATTCCCATAACTAAACATATTAAGTTTATTGAGACACATTCAAATGGATAAAACAAGAATAAAAAGGCCAATGTTAAAACTGCTGAATGACTGTCATGGTTACCATGATGAGAGACAGGCATATAGGAAGGCTCAAGAATTTTTGGTTATTTGGTAATGAGGTTAGCACAGTAGCTTTGCAAGGGGGGAGGGAGGGCATTAACCACCGTCTTGCTCCTTACTTCATAAGCTTGAATTACTGCAGTGTGAGCTAAAAGCTTAACCATACAAAGTTGAACTATGAAACTGTCACCATAAGAGGTTCTAGGAATCAGGCACAGAACTTTAAACATTCATTAGCAGAATTTACTCATATGTCTGCAGGAACAGAGACCTACCCNGCATATATTCATATATATATGAATGCCAAAGCCAGAACTCTGAACGATGACTCCCTCTGAAAGCAGCAAGAACTGTGTATGAAGGAAATCTCAGTGATTACCAGTTGCACTTAAATAAGATTTCAGGAAATAGGTGGTTTCAAAACTCTTCATCAAAAAAGAAGTCAAGGCAGACTGTATTAATTGCTGAGGCAAATTATCTGCTGTGCCCCAGAGGCACNCAGGCATATAGGAAGGCTCAAGAATTTTTGGTTATTTGGTAATGAGGTTAGCACAGTAGCTTTGCAAGGGGGGAGGGAGGGCATTAACCACCGTCTTGCTCCTTACTTCATAAGCTTGAATTACTGCAGTGTGAGCTAAAAGCTTAACCATACAAAGTTGAACTATGAAACTGTCACCATAAGAGGTTCTAGGAATCAGGCACAGAACTTTAAACATTCATTAGCAGAATTTACTCATATGTCTGCAGGAACAGAGACCTACCCCAGTGTCACAGCTTGAACTGAATGTTTCATTGATGCTTCCTTTGTAACTTTTACTTAAATTTGGGACCTCTAACCTGGTAGGTCTAGGAGTCTCCATTAAGCTGACTGCTTCTTCCAAACATTTTGAACCCAACCCAAAGGCTTTAAAACTTGGCAATTTATTTTTTATA
>VWZD01010940.1:36591-62202 GCA_013396695.1 Sakesphorus luctuosus
AACTGAAGAGGTAGACAGGGACTGTTCCTTTGAAATCTAGCAAGTAGATGTGAGCAGCTATCAAAAGAACTGACCCTTTGGTACTGAACAACAGGCAGAAAGAAAAGAGGTAAGCCAAGTAGGCTCCCTACAGTATTAATTTATTACTTGTTTGAATGCTTGCAACTATTTTTGGGACTATTAGAGTTGCAAAAATCTGGTGGGATAGGTTCAAAAATAAGAATTGAAGAGGGCTTTACTGGGAGTAGCATTATGATGCTACTGGAATATTTTGAATAATAGAAGGCTGGAATATTTTGAATAGTATTCCAGCCTTTTGCACAGTATAATGGAGAGGGATTTCCTTAATGAATACTTCATTTGGTTCTTTTTTTCAGGCTGAACCTGATGCGGCTGCCACAGTCCAAGGCTTTTGAAGAAAACTCTTTGTATTGGATCAGATTCTTCCTCATAGTGCCATTTCTATGTGAAGGTGGAAAAAACACCAAAACAATAAACAGCTCACAGTATTCTCCGAGTAGATTTCCCATATTCATCATCTGACGTGCATGCACCTGTCAAGTGAATGTTCAGCCGCTATCTTCTTTCTCCTGGACTTCTTGTCACAGTTTTAATCATGTCCTGTGTTCAATCTGAATTAATTTAGAATCCTGAGTTTTCTGAGTTTCAGCTCAACAGAAAACATTAATAAATTGAAGAATTAATTCCAATACAGAGTAGATCAATCAAATCCTCAGCTTGGGAGTTACTTCCATGCTACTGTGTCACTTTCTCTTTTTCTCATGGGTCAAAAAGTCATCAGCCTGCAACTATGGTAATAATTAAAAAAAAGAAAAATTTGCCAAGAATCCCTGTCAAGGTGACAAGACAGATACTGCAATTTTGTTTACACACAGAAAGTGTTGAGCTCTGCTCTGTAGCCACTTATGGTGGGAAAGAGGCAGAGTAAGAAGAAAGGTTGGTTTTAGCTAATTAATATATTCTCTAATTGTAGTATTAGCTGATCTCTGAGAAGACATTTTCATAAAGAAGAAAAGTGATGTTTGGTTGTTGATTAAATTGCTTTATAGAAGGCAACAGATTGCAGGAAAGGAGGACATTGCAGAGCAGCATAAATATCCCTTTTCCTGCTTTTCATACTCCCTGCCCTCCCATCCAACATACAGCAGACCTCAGAGGCAGACAACCAGGACAATTTACATGATCCTGGTCAAAGTATAACATGCCAGTGTTGTCCCTGACTTGTTTCATTTGCTTCTGTAAATATAATCTGAAAGTGTCAGAATTGATTTTTCTGGCTGGTAATATATTTAAGTGCCAAGGCACTCACGTACAACATGCACCTGACCTTGCTGTAGTTGCAGCATCCTGCAAACAGACTGCTTGGGGTGTTTGCTGCTTGCCTGGGGCAAAAAGGTGCTATGGTAGAGACAATAAAATGTATGTTGCTGTTCCCTCAACCACTCATTTACTTTGGCTTTTGTGTGATGTTACACCTTTTAGGTGTTGGAGACAATCTGATAATCTTTTTTAACTCCAACACTCATTTTTCAGTATAAGATACAAACTCTATTGCTGACAAATTAAAACATGTAAAAATCAAAAATTCATTTCAGAGCATTTCAGACCTCCCAACTGGCCTAACCTGAACACCCAAATCTAAGTTTGCTAGGAAGGCAATTAGGGATATTTTTTCTGTCTGAAGAATTATGTACATCTAAATCACAGTCAAATTCAAAATACAATAATGTAGAAAATAAGATCTGAAATAGTTATTCTTACCATTATGCCTTCTTTTTAATTTACATGTTAGACCAAGGTATTAAACCTTGATAAGTAAACTATTTTTTGTATTATTTCCAGGGGTATTTTGTATTTGTCTATGGAAAACAGAGTTAATAAAGCTGTCTTTAGCACTTGAGAAAATACTGAGGATATGTCTTCATTTTAAGGAGTCTTTGGCACCCTAACAAACACATCACTGATGTTTCGTACTCTCTCCAAAAAAGTTATTATAACAGAGCAGCTCCACATTTACAGCTCAGGAAAGGCAGCTGGAAATAGTTCCTCTTGGATCCGAACACTGTCACAGTAACTGTCCCTCAGAGGAGGTCTTTGTGGAGGAGTGCAAAGCACTTAGTCCTCTGGTGCCAGCACATGTTTCCATTGTATTTTTTATTCTTGCTGTCCCAAGGGAAAAACAAACAAACAAACAAATAAAAAAAAATTTAAGTCATAAACCTTGCAAAATTGGAAACTCATGTGCCAAAATGCCTTGAAATGAGCACTTGCCTGACTTTTATTGAAACCTGTCAAGCACTAGATAGAAGCAGAAACAGAATTTATCTTCTGATATGATGGGAATCAGTTTTTTAAAATCTTCTGGATTTCATCTAACTCTGTTCCCATTGTCATCAGGACAATTTTCATTATATAATCTTTTTAAGGATGAAGATTGGAACTCATATCAAAGACTTCTTTGAACATGCTCAGTGCACATTTCATTGGTTTGGTTAGTATTTTAATTCTATTGATAAATTTTTGCTCAAATTACTTTGAATAAATGAATGATTTCATTATTCATTAATTCAAGAACTGCCCAAGAACTGGACAATTTTTCAGAAAACTTATATTTGTCTACCTCAGTAATTAAAGAACTTGCCTTAATCCTTTCAAAACATTTTAGAAAACTCTGAAAGTTTAGCAACATCCCTAACCTGAAGAACCCTCACTTAAATTGTTAGACGAGCCCACACTTTGTCATCATCATCTTCATATTTTGATTAACTCTGATTAGGTAATATGGTTTTCAAACAACATGGTGGTACTGGTGTCTTGCAGAATAGCATAGCATGTTTGCTTTGCATTTGGAATTCCTGGAAGTGGGGCAGCCTCATACCCAATGAGTTTTCACTCACAGTATTCATTCTGCAGTCAGGTGCCCTAAAAGCAGATCACAAGGCGCCACGTCATGGCTCATCTCTTTTCCTGTTGAAATTGCGACTGTCAATCTTTAGAGGAAAAAAGTATCACAGTGGTCTCAGGGGGACTTGATTTATTTTTTGATTGTTCATAGAGGAATTCCCCAGTCTAGATTGTAAAAATAGAAAAATGTTTAGATCCTCATATTTTAGATTCCTACCCAATACATTACCTTTTATTTTATATGTCAGTGACAACTCAGTTACTTACCATAACTTTAAGGTACTACAGTCAAACTAGAATCAAGACCTCTCAGTTCCCAGATGTCTTTCCCAGCTTTTCCTTGGAAAGACATTGCTCTGACAAGTTCTTCATCTTCTTCACAAGACCATTTCCGACAAGACTTTTTCCATTCCAGATACTGCAGATCCATTGCCACAGTTCCCATCTTTAAATGATGAAGAAGAAGAGTCTCCACTTCATTTTGGTAGATTCATCATATATTAGGTAATTTATTATATAGACATCACAGCCCATCATAGGAAAGAGATATTTTTAAAGAATTACTTACTTCAAGATAAGGAGAACTTGGCAGTCCTCTAGATCAGCCGACTAATTTATCATCTTCATAGTTAAAAATTTATTTACATAATATTTCTGATTAGAAATGATCTTTATCTTCTATTTGGTGGATTTTTGCTGTTCCTGTCTGCACACAGAGTCCTTTTAAACCAGAACATGGCAGAGTGAGGCACAAACATCAGACAATTTTGACTACTACCCTTGATCCTTAGCTGCAGAACTGTGGGCCCCCTATGAGGAAATACACAAAATGGATCATTCGTTGAGATTCTTAGATTAGCTGAGCATATACCATAAGTATTAAAAATGGCTGTGACATGCTGGATTATAGATGTGCTGCCTTATGTCACATCAAAGCTGTTATAACACTAGCCTGTCATCTTGTAAAAGACAAAAGATTTCTTTTTTTTTTTTTAAAAAGAAGAACAGAGGAATGACATTATTTCATCTTCTCCCTGTCAGTTTGGATAGTCTTCTTAAGTGCTGCCTTTTAAAAATAAAATATAATGCTGGAAGAAATGAGCAATTTATGCATATTATTATCATATTTATTTTTATATTCAGTTACTCATACAGTATAACTCAGTGTGGTAAATAGTTCATGCTAATTACTTAAAAATCCATTAGATTTTAAGTCTCATAGCAGATGCAAACATCATTTCAAATGTTCTCATTGTGTTGCCTACATAATTCATGAGCTCTTATTAGAATGTAGACTCAAAGTGGGCATTTGGTGTGTGAGTTTTGCTTTACAGATTTTTGTGTGTTCCTGAAAAAGTAGAATAAACACCTACAGAACCTCAATACCAAATCCTATTCAGTGTTTATGCTGACCTGCACTAAAGAATGAGAGGTCCAGTAGTGATCCAACGCAGGAGACACTGCAGTTGCACAGGCCCCTGAGAGGGTGGATAGTTCAGGTAGTCCCTCCCAGAGCTGGGGCTGGGATGCCTGAACAAATTTCTGGGAGATGATCTCAGGGTGCAGTCCCCAGTACCAAATTTATTGCATGTCCTGTGTTGTATCTAGAAGAGGTCTTGGATGCTCTCAGGTATTTAAAATAGTAGCAGATACTCTGCTCAAGTGCCTGAATATTTTTTTACATATATGAACTCTAGCCGTTAAAATCACAAGTAGATATTTTGGGTTCTTTTTTATAGATTGAATCACAGGCTGCTTTATCCCACCTATGCTACTCACCCGTGCAAGCTCAATATGTAGTGCTCTTTGGAAATGACTTCTCTCACTATTCACTGTAAGACAAGTTTAGAGTAACTAACTTTAGACAACCAATATTTATACTGCGAAAAGTAGGCAAGAAGACTCAGGTCAACTCATCACAGGAATTTGATAAAGATTCAGTGATGTATAAATGGTATCCTGAGTCCCAAAATAAAGTTTTCTTAGTGTAGTTAAATACATCTTTTTTTTCCTTTTCACCCTTATGATCTGTCTTCAATATATATATATAACAAGATTTTCATAGTTTTTCAAGATTTTTTGATACTAAAAGTATTAACAATTGTGAAGTACTCTGTAACTGCAGAAATGGGAACTTGTAAGTACTTTATTTAGTCACTTCTCCAAGTACAGCTCTTCTGAAAGAACAAACCTCTGTACCCCACTCAGTTTTTCTGTAGCAAAGCCCATCAGATCTGGAAATCTGGTGGTTTTGTACTCATATTCAAAACTCCATTTTCTGATTTTAGCATCTTGCAGGTAAATGGATACATGATGGGCAAAGCACAGAGTATTTCAGTGTTCTTTATACATATTTAAAACGCTTTCATATAGTTCTTTGGTTATTTTTAACATTTATACTTCAATTCCCTATTATATCCTGCAAAATGTTGTCTATCTTATTCTCTTATGTTTCACTTTGACAGAAATAGAAAACCTTTGGGAATATGAACTAACATCTCTTATTGTTTTCCTTCTTTGTTTTTTGATGTTGTTTTTTTTCTCCAATATAATTTTTTAGTTGTATTCTTGCCACTTTCTTTAATACTTTTTGTGTATAGCAAATACGTCATGTTTTTTTTCTTTTCTTAGTAAAAGACAAGATCAGATTTATTTTCAACTTTAACCCTTCACATTAATGAAGAAGGAGATAAAATCATGAAGAAATAATCTTTATTGAGGTAGAAGAGCAACTGGCTTAACAGAACATACCCTTTTTCTTGTTACAGGCTTCATGAAAGCCTCACTAAATAGATACTTTGGAGTCAGTTTCCTCAGTACCCTACTGCTATCATCACATGCAATAATGTCTTGCAGAGTCCTGGTGAGCATGGGAAGAAAAGCTGTAGGGAAGGGAAATATGTAAGAGCTTGAGATCTTATAACCATAGCTAAGAAAGGGAGGCTTTTGCCTAGAACTTCCTTTTTCTCAAACCCCAGTAGAGATTACATCCACACTAATGAGGGTTGATCTCACTGGCACTTATTCCAGGTGTGTTTCTTCTGCATAGTTTTAAATCCTTGATATGTTCTTGCATATTTTAACCACAAAACATCAAACATTTTTTCATCACTTCGGTTTCTCATGCTTGAATCTGAGTGTATATTTATATATATGTAATTCCCCACTCTCCCAACCCCCCAGTCCAGTTTTACATAACAGCATTAGAATTTCAAATACTTCTTTCAAAAATAATTTGAAAATCACAATAGATCACAGCATTCTAAAATTCTCCTTATATGCAGTCACTTTTTGTGTTCTGTGAATTTTACCTTATAATTCATACTTCCTTTCTTCCAACATTGTTTCCACTTTTCAAACACAAGTGTATTTTCAAGAACTCATATGGCACATTTCTCTATGCTTAGTATTCCTGGGACTGATAGAAGACTGTATAGAGAAGTTGCACAAATAGTAAACTGTTACACCTTTGTTTTCCTGGTGATTATGGCCTGAAACAAGCTAATGATTCCAAAGGTTTTAAGTATTGAAGTATTTTTATAGTATGTAACTTTTTTTCTCAAGCATCCATTGAATAATTAGCAAAGTTTGCTATTCATCATTGTAAAGTACTACCCATCTCCACAGAAGATATTAATCACTTCAGAAAAAAAACTGATTTGTTATTCAAGACTTTATGATTTAGGTTTAGGTACAGAGATTCTTGTTGAATCATGGAAATAAAGATGATGCCACATTATTTTATTAAACGCTACAAATTATTTCAGATTTTATTGCGTTTCTCCAAAAGTAATTTTTCATCTTCTGAAGCACGACCTAAATATCTCTCACATGCTTTAAAAGTGTGTTGATCATGAGTCTTCACTTCTCCAAGGAATAATGTTCTCTCCTGTTATCTCCTTAACTGTTTTCTTCCCCTTTACTTTGTACTGTGCTGCAAATGTATATCACAACATTCTTAAAATTTTAAGTTTTAGAATTTTTGTAAATAAACTTGCTACAAAAGTTCCAGGTCAACATTGTCTAAGTCATAGCTGGGTAACGAGTACAGACTCCTAAAAAACTATGTCCTGTTGAAACTCAGATTTTCAATTTATGCCTAAATTAAACTCAGTAAGGTTGGTAAGTTTAAACTCTTTCACACGGTTGATTGAAGTCCAGTATAGCTTCTTGACCTTTATTTGTTGAGCAGAGATTTAAATAAATTAAAAAGGAGAGTGAAATATATTTAATACAATAATGTTTAATAAAAGGTTCTCTTTCTTGCATTTGCAAGGGTTATTTCACATCTACTAATAAACTATTTCCTGAGGACTCAGAAAATCATTTTTCCATCTGAGATCACATCACACTTCAGATATTTTCTAGTATAAAGATTTTACCATGTTTAATCTGTCAAAATAGAATACATTGCTGTCATTCTTATTCATCCTGCACACCGGTTTGTCCTTTTTTTCATTATGTTTGTATTGGACTAAATGACTTACATTGCTGTCTGCTTTATTGCACTGTATAGAAGAGCATCACTGAATCAGAACATACACTGCAATATGATAAAATTATTCTCCATACATGTAGCCAGGGCGGTCCCGTGGCGTAGTGGTGAGCACTTCCGTCTCCGGCTCCTAGGTCGCGAGTTCGAGTCTCAGTACGGGCGGCCCCGGCAGTTAAATGCCACCCTGCCATCCGATCCCGTCAGATCTCGGATGCAAAGCAGGGTCAGCTCCAGTTAGTACTGAGTGCTGTAGACAGTCCTAAGGACCTCAGTGTCACTGTCCAAGCTTGCTCGGCCGTGGCAAATGAACCTTAGGACTTAAACGGTGGGGCCAGCTCTGCGCACGCTGTGCCTCACCTAAAAAATCCACTGCGCAGGCTCGGAGGGCACACGTGGGGTGAGCCCTTCCCAAATCTTCGTTCGCGAAGATTGGCCATTATTATTATTATTACATGTAGCCACTTTTGTACTAGAAGTGTGATAATTTTTGTGAAAAAGACAGATTTTAGCGTTTGGACTACTTGTTCTACGACGTTCATTTAAATTATTAGCCAAAGTTATTATTATGAAGCTTAAAAGTTTCAAAACTTTTAAGTATTGACTATCATCTCAGAATTTTCTTATTAATTATAACAATATTACTCTTCTGTGTTTTAATAATCCTTTTAGAGGATCACTAGCACTAATTAGGGTGTCTTACAAACATAATGATCTCAAAAAGACTCTTCCTGAAGTTTAAAAAATTGTACCTTTAATTGCAGGTATAACACTGCATGTAGAAACATTTAAATAATTCAGTACTTTAAAAACATATCCAGAATCATTGATTCTGGGATATTTTAGGGGAAATACTTATGAATGTTTTAAAACATGAGGGGGAAAAAAACCCGAAAAGCAAACAAAAAGGGGAAAAAGAGAGCCAACACACTGGACTTCAGTTTCTGTGAGAATGTACAGCTGAAAAAAGCAGTATGAGCCAAGTAAATGTAAAAGGTATTTAATGTTTGTAGTTAACCCTTCATGCACTGGTTGAGTGTCATAGCATATAGTATATATGTGAATATATATTTGGATTAAAAAGTAATATAGCATACAATTTAGGTGGCATAATATGTTGACAAACGGTGAACTTCCTCATCTCTGTCCTTACAGAAAGGAGATATCTATCATCTCATGTGAGTAAAGGTTTTTATTTTACCTATCTTTCATTTTATATTGCCAATTCCTACTGCTGCTACATTGTAATCTGTTGCATACTTATGATATCTAATATATGAAACTTTATAATGTGTCTTTTACTATGCAATATGAAGATTTTATGAAAAATTATTTCTATGGCAAAAATAGTAGTATAAAATCTACAGATTTTAACAACTGTTCCTGGACAATTTTCAGTAAGGTAACAAGGCATCTCTAATGGTCATACAAAAAGAAAAATAAAAAAGACTGAAAGAGAAAAAATTGATTGAATGAATTGTAAACCTAGTCCAAACCTCAGCTTCAGGTTTTTTCCCCATGTCCCATTCCCCTTTTTTTGTTTTGTTAGGTTTTTTTTGCATTATATAGCATTCTGTATTTGGGCTATTTATACCAAACATTAAAAAAAATAAACAACTTATTCAATGGGATGCAAAAAAAATCTATATTTATATTTTCAGGAATGATGATACAGAAAATACTTACATAAGCATTTAGACACTGTGATCATTTAAACATTAAATATTAATAATGGAGTAAAGTGGACCCTCAGCAAATGTGCTGATTATGCAAAATTGGGAGCAGTGATTTGTATTCGAGGGGGTCCTGCTGCCGCTCAGCACCCATGCAATAGCAGAGGTTTCCCAAAGGGTCTGTGGGGTCATCCTCCTTGAGGCCTGGGTGGCTCTGCTTGAGTGGGAGGTTTGGACTCAGGTACTCCTCAAGGTACCCTCCAACCTCAACCATTCAGTCATTCTGTGATCTCTTTCTGAAACAACTCTCCTCTTGTTCTCTTCAGTAGACAAATTGCACAATGGCTACCAGTTAGGCCTAAAAATAATATTATTTCAACTTTGAATATGTGAAAGTCTTACGCAGTAACTGCAGAGCTGATGGAAGCATTTGCAGCTGCCTAGAAAGTCTCCTTAAAGCTGATATTAAGAATGATTATTCCTCTAATCAAGCATTGCTGCTTAGGTTCTGCTCTGCAGTTTATATCAGGCACCAAAAAGTAAGACAGTGTCAATTCAACACTTTTCCCGTTTTGAAAGGATATAACTTTCAAAAGGTATATACTTTGCTTAGAAAGAGTTCTGATTAACAAAAAAAACCACAATTGTATAAACTCCATGTAAAATGAGACATCTTGCTTTAGTAGAAACAATGCCTTTCGTTATTTCATTTATTTTCAGTCTTTTGAAAGCATCAAACCAATATGTTTTGGTTTCTTTGCAATAAAAACTGACCACTCTCCCAAATTTTTTGACCACTAAACTAAAAAGTGCAACATTTGATCAGTGTTTTTGAAATAAAAAGTTGTATATATGGTTAGACTAAAGTATTGCTAAATAGCTGAAGCTGTATAAAAATTCTTCACAAACATAAAGAAAACACTAAACACTCATGTGTTATTTTCTTTCCAATTTCCAAAAATCAAGTTTTTCATATTTATGCTAAATTACTTCAGCACTGGTCATCCCTCCCCTGCAGTGATGTGGTTGATTTACATAAAATCGATCATATTTGGTCATTTAAAAATTGAACTGAGAATTTTGCCTTTCTGCTCTGTGTGCCTTACTGTTCATTTGCAGTTGGGTTGGGATCTCACCTTTCTCTCTTGAGGGACAATTCATCCCATCCTCCACCGCTTATTTACAACAGGTCAAATGAGAAAGATGAAAAATTCTAAGAGTGCTGAATTTTCTTCGGTTACACTTGGCACCTCCTGTAACTTTTCCAGGTACAGATGTCTATACTGAAGACGTTTAGAGATAGTGGAGATTAATCCTACTGATAAAGGTAGGGGGGACGTATTTACCTTTCATGTATAAAAAATATGTGACTTTTATGGCTATAGCAAATACACTGCAGTTTCTTAAAATATCCTTTGAGGTTACTAAAAAATGTGTAATCATATCAAGAATGACTCTGTCACAGCCAGACAAAATAAAGTAAGAAAAAAGTACCATTCTTCTGACAACTCTGTAGAATGTTATGTTTTTTAAAAAGCTGCAGAAGAACCTTTTTCAGCAAGATTTTAACCCATGATGTATCCATCTATCATTTAACAATGGTTTCATTTGTTTTATAAGATTGGATTTAGGTCTGACTGTTTATCCATGCCAGTCAAAGCAATCCTATTGTGGTGAGATGCATGCTATTTGTACAAGATTAGCACCTGCTGATACACCTTTTTCCTCTAAAATGGAAAAACCACATGTGTAATTTTAAAAACAGTCTTACAGCTTTTGTTTTGTCTCTCTTGTGGTAAATTATTCCGTCTCCATCAGCTTTGAAAAATAATCATTCCTGAGTTCTTTTCAACTTACAACTTTTTTCTTTTTTTTTGATTATCTAGTGGCAATTAGTGACTTTGTCAGTGTGTCAAAGCAGGTTTAATAAAAAAAAGAAGTATTACTCAATGATGAAATACCTATAGATTAATTACAAACAGGAAAACTGAAAAAGTAGGTTCATTGTTTGGTATAAATTGTCTTTACTATGCTGGAGTCTGTTTAGCCCAGACATACTTGCCTTTTTAGATACCTACCCACCATTGAAACCACGTCCTAAAGACTTAATCTTCTACAACAATATTAGATTGATAATGCTGAAAATGTTCCTGCAAAATGCTAAGGGATAGTCAACATGGTACACTTACAACACTAAATTCCATCTAGACACCTTTACTTAATTCATCAATATATGGTGGGAAAATCTGGTCCAGTTATCTTGATTCTCAGATTCTAATCAAAGGCTAATTAGCATTAAAAGATCAACAAACTTTCTAGAATATATACCTTGAATCATCCTCGTGGGTCAAAGGGGAAAGAGATGCTGACAAAGCTATTTATGGGGTTGGTGCTTTAATACTATTCTCTGTTTGGAAACTTTGTTTGTTCAAGTTGAGGAAGACAGAAATAATAGAGAATAATAATAAAGGAAAAGATATGTTGTGGGTAGGGTTAATTCACTGGGTTCTAGAAGTGTAGACACTTTTATCAGTTGTAAGGACTGAGTTTGGTTTAGATCATATGTTATGACTTGGAAAAACATGAATTCATTTGAAAACTTTTTTTCCTTACCATTGTTAAAATCCATCCTTCTCCTATTTTCTACACATTTTCCATAAGATTCCTTTCATACTCACCCCCCAAAAAATTAAAACACCTGTTTTTCATGTGGTTGTCTCATGAGACTGGTCATGCCTGCCATTGTTTTTGTTGAGGATAGTTTACATATAGGTGGCTAATTTTATGCAGTTATGAACTACGTGACTTAATCAAGCTTAAGATCAAGATACATTGACCAACCATTAACTGGATAGAAGGGCAGAGAGCTGAAAATGCAAAGCTCATAAGGATTTTAGAATTCTACTAAAATAAATGATAGAACTACAGCCCAGATCAGTCATCAGAAAGGATTAAAACCTGAAATTAAATACAATAGATTCTTTATTCCACCTTCTAAGATCTGTGTTAATTGGGGTAAGAAGAAGATGAGAAAAAGTTTCATTTGACATATGGCATGTACAGAAATATATGAGCCTCAAAATTCTGGGCATAACCTGGATGTTCATCAGCTCCATCTACCTTCATGTTAGTTAGTATTTGAATACAAGTACATTCATTTACTGGGAAGTATAAGGCACTATTACAGCCTTCTCTGTAATTCAGTGGATTTTTATTTTCCCAGATTTTTTTTCAAGTAAATAGTTTATTAACTCCGGACATGTAACTGACTGAAAGGGAAGTAAATTTCTGTTAAATTGAATTGCTGATTTCTCCCCTGATACCACAAATATCCCAGGATCTGTAGACAGGATATGAATTCATATATGTAAAGTTGAACACAGGAGGGTATGTTTGGTGATGTAATTACTGATGCAATACTGTGGGGTAATGTGACACATCAGCTTACATGGTCCTGTCAGGTTACAAGCACTGAATAATGTCCAGAAATGGGGTTGTGAAACGGGAGACGGCAGAAGCCAAGACAGTCATAAAAATGTGAGGACTAGGATGTTGATTATGAACAAGGGCTGAACCTGCTGGAGTTTTTGAGCTAAAGGAACAAACATTTTCAAGTGCTTTTTCCGATTTTTTGATCTAGCACAAAAGAAAAGGTGCACAATAGAGTACACAAGAAACAGTACACAGGAAACAGAAGCAAGTTTTCCCTGAAGTTTGGTTTGGGTCCACTAGTACAAAGCAGACATGCTATTGCTGCCAAACATGTTTGATATCTTTAAAAGCAGGAATTATACCATCTTGCCTCGATAGGATCGTGGATAAATAGTAAAAGCCATTTCAATTTCCTATATTAAATACTTACTTGGTGTAAATCAGAACATTGCCAATGATTTCAGCTTTTATTCCTACCAAGTTAAGACCTTGCCTTTCTTTCACTGCATGTTGCCAAGATACAGTACACATCACAAAATCCTTGAGTAGGGAAAACACTTAAGGAAGCAAGAAAAAAATATGTGAGTTGGAGAGGCGGTGGGATTGATTTGCTCTGGAAATAAAGGAATTGATTTACTCTGGAAATAAAATAAGCCTTTATTTCTGAAAATACCTATTCGCTATAACAAACATGCATTCCTCATGCGGTGTCACTTGTCTCTTGAATTCCGAGGAAAATAAGAGCAATGATAATACAATAAAGGAGTCTCAGAGACAAAAAAATATAATAATAATAGTAAAATAATATTAATATAACCTTCCTTAACTCAAGAGAAAATTTACATGTCAAAAGACAATATTTGTCTTATCATGATATTGATTACACAGATGATTTTTATTTATGGGAAGCAGGCAAAATCCCTCAGGTAAGAAGCAGGTTTCTTTTTATGTTCAACATGAATTTAAAATTACATGTTTGTAAAGAAACTCAGTTTATCTTTTGCCATTGCTTCCAAGACAAAGCTAGTCCATGTTTTAAATTAATCATTGATTTAACACCAGAAGGTCTGGAATTTACTTAATGAGACAGAGACTTTCTTCCTATTTGCTATTCCCTAAGGCCAGGATGGGTTTGGAAGACTTACAAGTATTTAGGCACTTATAAGTTAGTACCTCATGCCATCTTTGAGAAGTTGTGCCTTTGTCAATACATAACTATTTTGGGTTAAAGACCAACATCTTCTGCATAATAAGTCACTCAGTGCTCCTTCTTCTGTGCTTGTATTAGGCCATGGATGAGAAATTGTAGTGATTTCCTCAAACTGGCTTCATGAGCACCTCCTTTACAGATGGCTGGCAATTTTGTTTGTGGCCTGCTAGGAAACTCCCATCAAGTTTAGCTTTCTTTCTCCTTCTTTTCTATATACTGAAGATCTGGTACATCAATGAACTGCTGGATCCCTTCAAACAATCCTTAATTCTTAATTTTAAAGTTCAGTACCAAATAAGAACTTATATTGTTTGGTGACCTTTTGTACAAGCGCTTCAGCAGCAATTAAATGTTCCTTTCCTTTTCTGCCATGAGAAGACTCAGACTGTCTGCTTGCTTTTCAAGTGAAGAGAAAAACAGTGCTGTTGAGAGCAGTGACAGCAGCCTCCTTTTTCATTAGCAGCAACAGTAAGAAAAGTCAGAGAAGGCAAAGCAGCTGCTATAGCTGATACCAATGTGCCAATATTCCAGCAGGAGTATAATTTGATTTCCAACTGTGAAGTGACACACGCAGCACATAGCTGTAATTTTGATATTAGTGCATAAATAACACTGTGCTCAAACTCAACATTCATATTTTCACCTCTTGCAAAGAACAGGAAGCCAATTTACTCCTCGCACTTTACTGTGCCATGGTGTACAAGTTGTAAAGGCTTTTAACTACTAAATTGATAAAATCAATGAGTTTTGTGTCTCTGTGTAATTATTTTTGTTTGATTAAAAATAGCTAGTGAAAGCTGCAGGACTAACCCAGTTCCCTCATTTGTTCCATGTCTGTCGCTTTTCACCTTGGCTTGTCCACACAGATGTGCTAATTGAAAGGCTGAACAAGAAATGATGAAAACCATCATATGCTATTTATTAAAAAACCTTTTCAAGTATTGTACTGATGAATATTGAGTTGTAATTAGGCACTTTCTTGCAATGAGAAGAGCTAATTAGAAGCCTTCATGGGATCTACAAGCAGACAAAAAAAAAAAACAGGGAAAGAAAAATATCTGATAGCAAATTACAGGAGCACTGCAACATGGCAGTTTCTATCTAGTCATCAGATTATACAAAATCCGATGTAGAAACTTAAAGTTGTGTTGAATCACTCATTTCAAGAAAAATAAAATAAAACAAAGCATAATCCCCTCAACAGAGAAACTGACATCTTAGCACTGACTGGTGGATGTCCTCTCTGCTTCCTACATAACTGCAATGAAAGACTGTCCCTACTCAGTCGCTTTTCTTTCTCTTGACACCCTCAGCCACATTAATGTAAAAGTGACTCTTCTCTGCTTAGATTTGCTTCATCTCCACTGCACGAGGCTGAACAGAAAATGAGAGGGTGTCATGAAATGGCAAGAGGAAGGCAGATAAGGCTAAAGGCCATAAGAACTCAGCATCTTTAATTCTGATATTCAGGTAGCAACTTACCTAAAAATGTAAACTGTGCCTCAAGGACTGAGGTACAGAAAAGAACCCTAAATCCAATTTTTAAAATGCATTTTGAGGCACTACAAGGGAAAAGAAGATGTGAATCAGCTATGCTCATTTACACTGTTGTTCTTGGACTCCATGCAGAGTCAGTGAAAGAGGCATTGCCAGAGGATGAGTTCTATTTTAATATACATTAGCTGAACCACTGCTTGGACTTGTCCCTTTCTATCCCTCAAATGTATAGACTATGTCAATATTTAAGCATTTTTATTAAATTCAGATGATAAGACAGAAAGACACTAGCTGCAGAAACATGAACCTTTGGTTGGAGAAGGAAGAAAACATGCATTGAGGTGAGTTGAGCTGTCCACAAATACAAGCTACAGGAAGCAGCAGCACAGTAAGGAATAGATGGAGGTGGGACCATACAAGTCGTTCATGCTGAGGAAATGTGACGGATGTGAATTCAGTACTCCCTCATGAGGCTGCTGGCAGGAGAGGGATCAAACAAAGCTAACATACATAGTCCTCAGCACACTCCAAACTTCAGCAATTACCATTCTTATGAAAGAAAAAGTGCACAGCTGCCACAGAAGAGAATGTATGAATATACAGCACAAGTAGATAATACATACAAAGGCAGAACAAAGGCTGAAATGGCAGTTGGAAAGGATGCATTATGGCCACAAACCCGATTGAATCATCATCATGCCCTTTACAATCACATTTTCCCCTTGCTCTGCAGCATATTGGTAATTCAGAAGATTATTAAGCTACAAATAACCTATTCAAAATGAAGCACACTGTACCCTGTCTTTAATACAAATGTGATTCTTTTTATAAATGCAGTAGCACAGAAATACACAGGGAGATAAACAAAGTGAGAAAAGCAGGGATATTTTTTTCTATTTGGTTGGGGTTTTTTTTAAGCATCTGGAGTCAGCTGAAGACTTTGACAGTATTTTTTTGTGATTAGATCATAATTTCGTCCAGTCAAGGGGATAAACTGAAAAAATTAACAGAAATGCATAAATTAAATGAGTACAAATACTTCAGAATAATGTCATTTCAGGAGGTAATATTGGTTCTTATGAGTGGTTTTGAGGTAAAGAAAATGGTGAAAAAGAGAAATAGCAAGACTTACCTAAATCATGGCATACTGAGATTCAAACCCCATGGGTTTTGAATAGCTCTATTATATGAGGAAAAGAAGAAATTGCAAACATACAGAACAAAAAGAAATTTGAAAACCTCAATATGTGACAAAATATAATTATTGTTATTTTTTCATCCATGCCTCATATGAATTGTTTTGACAGCTGAGTATTAACTCTCAATAGTCAGAAGCCCTAAAATGTATACCATTTTTAGCAAGTTTAAATCTCTACACAGGAATTCAGTAGAGATTTCTTCTGTCACTCTTCTGGGAAAGATGAATTAATTTTATGCTATCCTCATTCTAGGGCTCAAAAAAAAAAAATAGAAAAATAGAATTATTTATTCTATGTTGTACTTCAGTCAATAGTGTAACCTGGACTAATGTCATCCGCTGGCTAATATATAAAAAATGTCTTAAGTACGATAGAATTTCCTGTACTATAAATCCTCTGGGTCAGGCATAATGTTTAAATATGTGTTTACACAACATGAAAAATATTATTGGTTCTTGTAAGTTTATAATTGGGATTTTCAGACATTATTGCATTAAAACTAGTAAACAGAAACAAAAGGCCTTAATCTCACTTATGTTATGATAACAACAGAAGAAAAAGAAACAAAAATTGATTTGCAAAAATCTTCCAAAAGAATGCCTCAGAAATCAGAACAAGCTTCCTGAACTCAGTGATGATGAAAGTGTATTTTGAAATGTAGCAAGGAAAGTTAAGGCTTTTGAAAACTAATATAGCTTTGCTCACTTCTGCCATGAAGAGTACATTGAAATTTTCTTAACCTGTCTTATATATATAACTAGAGAGAGAGATGAAATATTCTATTGTCTTGCAAGTATCTGTAGGTATTTTGTCTTGAGGTGCTTTTCACATTGTGGATCTAGCTGAGATATATTTCAAATTACAAGACGACTGGAGAATAAAGGTTGAAATTATTGTTAAGTGATTCAGATAGATTTTTACTTTGGTTTACCAGTAGGATTATTGCCTTTACAATGTTGTTCTCTTTCAGAGATACTTGTTTTGATCTGTTTCTTACATTTATTCTGTCCTTTGAAAAATAGCTCTTATATAAATAAAGAACTATGCTTTTCCTTTTTCTTTTTTTCTAATCTTATGTTGTTCCTTTGTTAATCTTTCATAATTCCAGCAAATGTTAGCTTTCTTTTTTTTATTTTGTCCATAAAATGTAATGTTACTGTAATATTTTGTCACATGGATGATATTTGTATCTATGATACCAGATTCTTGAAAGGCTTTTGTTGCTATTCCTGTCAGAAAAGGGGCAAAGAACATAATCCTCATATGTTCCAGCAGTTTAAAGACATAATCCAATGAAAATAATGCTTTCTTTTGATTTTTTAAATTTGGGGAAGCC
This sequence comes from Sakesphorus luctuosus, assembly GCA_013396695.1. Classification (NCBI taxonomy): domain Eukaryota; kingdom Metazoa; phylum Chordata; class Aves; order Passeriformes; family Thamnophilidae; genus Sakesphorus; species Sakesphorus luctuosus. The sequence goes on from VWZD01010940.1 coordinate 54,356, forward strand.
CAAGGGTGAATTCTTATGTTAAAACTGATTTGCATCATGTCCGATAGCTACTTAAAGTGACACTTAAAACACAGATTTGATGCTTTTGCAAATTTTGTGCTTGGAAAATTGATTAATATGACCTGCAATTGTTTGCATAGATTGAGAACCTAGCAAACCGTTCTTCTTCCTTTTTTGTCCCTGGAGGCCTGAACAATACCCTTAAATATTGGGAGTGCTTGTGTGACTGAAGCTAAACAGTAATTCTGCTGTTTAGGATCAGGGCTGAAATAAATCTGATAACCCAGTGGGACTGATCTGCTTCCAGTCCTGTGAACCAAATCATCATGTCATGTGTACAGATCCTTTCACTCTGTGGGTTCAGCTTAATTCAATAAACATAGTCAACTGGAAAGACAAGCCCCAGCGTTCCTAGGTAGACCCAATCTTACTTGCAATTAGGCTAAAATGAGGTATAATTTTGTATTTTCACTTGTATTTTTTGTTCAATAATAGTAGAGTTCTTACACAAATCAATACTTGATTCATAAAGCTTGTATTGCAGATGTCAATAGGAAACTTTGATGCATTAAGATTGCATATTTAAGAATGTTGTAATTCTTATTAATGATCCTGAAAAGTTCAGCTCGAGAGCTGACATGCAGTCTTTCTATGCTGGAAGCAAACTTTATTGTTGTTCATTTCAAATCCCATCTGTTTCCATAATACTGCCTAATTTTGAAGTTATAACATTTATCTTCAGTACAACATAAATCAAAAAATTTCTCCCCTAAATCAAGTATTTGCACATATTTCTAATTCAAAACAACAAACCAATAATGATTAGTTATTTTCTTCCATCAGAAACTTCAGCTGGAAATGCAAAAATTAATTAACTGCCAGTTCTGTGCTTGTTTTCTCTTAGTTTTCTGTTACTACTGTGTTTGACTAGACAAGGTCCTGAATCTGTTCTCTCATTCATGAGAAAAAGGGATGAGTGGAATCATTGTTCCTGTTCCTTCACCATAGTTTATTGGAAAACCTTTTTTTCTGTATGAATGGGAAAGAAGGGATTTTATATTTCTGTTCATTTCAAAAGTAGGGGTAATAAAAAAGGAAGTATCCATAGAAGCAGTGTTCTCCTAGGAAGTTCCAGTCATGTGACACTTTGAAAGTCCAAAAGCAGGAAGAATTACGTAGCAGTTTAGGCATTGTTCAAAGATGTGGATTAAATTCTATTTTGTTTCTATTCTTGAATAATTCTAGTAACGTTTAAAGATTGCCAAGGATCTGATTGATGCAATTCAGGTTCTGTGTAATGCAAGCTTCCTTGCAATAGAAAATACCTCCAGGCAGGACTCAGAAGCACTACCTGATGGTGCAATTACCTGCCTCTTGTCTCACCAGCTGTACAAAGGCCGTCACCAGATGGCAATAACCACTGGGAAAAGAAAATATTTCAAAATCACTCACCACCCACTAACTAATATTCAGAAATTCTCTACTGTAAGGTGGAGCTGAGGCAATACAATTGGTGCTCTCCCAATGTGTGGGCAACGATGCTTTCAAGCAGCCCCAGGTCATTTGATTCTCCATGAATTAAGGACCTGGGACTGACTTGTTCTGGCTATTGGGCTGCTGACAGACAGTTTTCTGGGAAAGAGGGCTCAAAGTCTCTGATTTCTTTTCCATGGCTCTGGGGCAATGATATCCCTCCTTCCACAGTATGTCTCTCTTTAGACAAAGAACATCATTTCAGAGCTATAGACTGTGGTATTGGGGTTTAACTCTGTCAATAGGCTAACATCATCCTGAAGAACTGGCAGCAACTCCATGCCCTCAAAACATGACAATTTTTGGTGTCTTACTCATGTCATGTCCTAGTCTGCAAGACTTAATATGAGCTGTAAGAATGGTATTGTTTTTTCTGTCAATTTTCTAACTAACATCATTATTTACATTCTGTATTTTAACTGCACTAACATCTAAATAGCAAATACTAATTTTTTACCTTCTTATTAGGAGACACGTTATCATTTTGACACTTTATTGTTCTCCACAAGTTCATTAGACCACACAAGATAGAGGCAGTTGTTTTGTCACTCCATGGGCCACTTTCAGATTTTATTTTTTTTATCCCACTACAGATGTGACATAGTGATCACTACTTTGGAAATCATTATCTTTATTTAAATTTTATCAAGAAAGTGAGACTAAAAATCCAGGAGAAGCAGCAAAAAAAAGTAAAATTCCAAACATAAAAAATCTAATTTCTTACTGGACCAGTTTTCTGGAGTCTTAATTTTGTTTTGTTTCATTTTTTTTTTAGCTTCTGATGAGCCTAAACAGAGCTAAGAGCATTAAAACATTGTTAATAGCTCTATTAATAATGTATTACTGTAAATGAAACATAGTTTTTCAAGGCTTTTAAATTTATAACAATCTTAGTATATCCCTCAAATGTGTTGTCATTGTAACACCTTAAAAATGCCATATGAATGCAACTTAAACAGTATCTTATTCTTTATCTTAATCGTTAGTAGAGTGTATGCTGCGGATAAGAAAGTCAGTCAATTGTAGCAGTGAGTGCCTGTCAGTAACCACCAAGTTTCAGTCAGGTCTGAATTCAGTTTGTAACTTGAGAATTCATAGGAAAAGTTGGGTATGTGTGGTAGGCGGTGTCTTTAGGAGGTTGTGGTACATGACCTACAGACCGAGGAAGCTGGGTCTCTTTAGTCTGAAGGACAGAAGTCTGATGGATAGTCTAATCACTACTACTTAATTATGGATTGCAGAGAAAACAGCACCAAGCTCTTCTCAGAGGTGCACAGTAGATGAAAAAAAAAGGTGATGAGAACAAGATGCAACAAGGGAGATTTAAATTAGCCACGAGGGAAAGAAAAAATCACGATGAGAGCTGTTAAACCATTGTCACAATCAATAGTTCACTTTAAGATGACAAAAGGCAGGTTTAGATTAGGTATTAGGAAGAAGTTCTTCCCCGTGAGGGTGGTGATGCACTGGAACATGCTGCCAAGAGAGTTTGCAGAATACCTCCCTGGAGGTGTTCAGGAAAGGCTGGATGGAACTTTGACAACCTGATCTAGTGGAAGGTATCCCTGACTATGTCAGGGAGCTGGAACTTGGTGATCTTTAAGGTCCCTTTAAGGTTCCTTCCAACCACAAACTATTCTGTGTTTGTGAATATTTATAAAACATATTTACATACTGGAAGATATGATCATATGTGAACCAAATGATCAATTTAATATGGTCAAAAACACAGGCTATTTCCTCAATCCCCTTTACCAAATCATTAGTATTTTATGGTCAGTTCCATCTGACTCCACCTTGTTTTAAGTGAATAATTTTTTTCTCCATATACTACAGAGCTTTGCATTTCCCAAGAATTGCAGCACCCTGTTTCAATAAAGATACATAAATCACTTCTTTCCAGTTTTGACTGTATTGATGTGAAGAGGTAATGTCAATTTTCTTCTCAGTGGAGTCTCGACAACAAAGACTTTGTGGTATTTCATGACTGTGGATTTATTAATCAACTCATTTGGCTTCCCTAGATTTAGAACTAAATTCTGACTCCTGTGGACATTTCTGTGGTGCCCAGCTATAGAGCAAGCATTTTGTTTTGTTTGTACTTTCTGGGAGTCTTTGCATCCTTCCATTGCCTACTGAGATAAGATTAATGATTATCTGAACTTTACCTGTGATCTCTGTGTGCACCTTGCTGTGTCAACATCTCTTCAAGGTGTATTTCACATGTTATATTTTTCCCTGTTTTGTGCTATTCTGGTAAGTCTGACCCTGTCAGAGCTGACAGAAACTCCCAGTTATGTTCCTCAACTACTTTTCACCCTCTATGCTGCAAAAAATCATCTGTCTTAATCTTGATATCTTCTGCATCATCAAAAAATTACTGCATTGGTGTGCAACAGATTGTCTGTAGAACAAAACCTGTGACCTCCTGAAAAGCTGACAGACCAAAGGGATATCAAATATGTGCAAACTCAGGAAGAGAAAAATATTTGGGATCACTCACATTTGCTTTCTGCAACAGAGTTTATTCTGTTTTAAATTTTAGGGTTGGATGAAGAACTGCTAGATTTTTCTCTGGGTTTTTTCCTCTTCCAGAAACTGTCATAGAACTAGTTATGTCTCATTTAAGTCCTTGTATTCTAACAAACATAGCTTTCTCTGAAGGCAGTCTTGTGGTTTTTTTAAGCTCCAAGGCTATGGTTTAGAAACTGAGCTCTTAACAGTTAAATCTTGTTAAGAATTGCTGGTTGAGTGAATGGAGCATAAGTGTGGTGATCTCACAGATGACACAGATAATAACTCTATTTCGAGCAGCAACTGTGACTGTTTCCTAGCATGTTGTATGTGAAATTTGGGGCAGTTGGGCTAGTCTTCTGTTTTGTACCCAAAATCTGATACTTATCTATCATCTTCTCAGCTCCAGGTTCTGTGAGTGCATCTTAATTCCAATATTGGCAAACAGCTTTGGACTAGGTGCTAAACACTTCTTCCTTGCAAACCATACCAATCTGTCTTTGAAACACAAATAAATTCCTGAAGTAAATATAAATGGTCTCAAAGTATAAGTTTCTGAGTATATGTTCCAGAAAGCCTCTTTGTATTACAAGATTTTATCACATGCTTCCTCTTTTGTTTATTCTTTTTATCCCTCCAACAAGTGTACATTTTGAGAACAAAATAGGAATTGAATAATTTCTCCTTGTATACTGAGTATTTTTGCTCTTGGTGAAATCCTGAATTGTACTGCATTTTTCTCAAGTTTATTATTCACACAGAGCTGTTGTTTGCCTTCTTGGTGAGATGCTCTTCACTTTAAGGACCTAGATATCTAAGGACCTAAGTATCTAGGGTCATATGTTTTTTATGGTCACCTCTTATTATTGACATTTGCTGTGTGTGGTTTTTTATTATTATTTATTTTATTTATTTATTCCTGGACTGCTATTACAATTTCAGTGACATATTGGCTTATGAACCCGTGTACCTTAAAGTTAATAAATCCTCTGTTTGTTCTTTGACAGCTATTCCATCCATCTTAAGGTATACCTCATTCTTGTGTAAAGAATTCCTTGGAGCTAAAGGTAGTATTGTCATCCTTTGCCACACTGTGTGTATTCTGCTGTTCCTTGCATATCCTTATAATTGATAAAAATCAATGCAATTTACTGTATTCCTTTATTTGCCAAGATGTAGTATATGCTGCTCGGTCTGTAGTTGTCAGCAGACTCCACCCTGGAGCTCTTTGTGTCTTCTTTCATCAAATCCAAGTTTTAATTTGACCCATGTGATTTACTTGCCTTAGCAAATTCTAATTGCATTTGTTAAGGATTAGTTTCAAGTGTGTCTTTGAACATTTTTCATTCTAGATATCAATCACAGTGTGACATTTTGTCAGAATTTTGCTTAGTTCTCCACAGATTAAAAGGTTGGCTCTCATACTACAAATTCTTCTATATACAACAAAACAAAAAACATCAAACAATAACCCCAAAACAGAATAACCAACCAAAAAAACCCCCAAAAAATCAACAAAAGAAAACAAACAAAAAGCACACACACAAACCAAAAACAAAAAAAAAAGAAAAAAAGAAAAAAAGAAAAAAAAACCACTCAAAAATACCAAAACCAAACAAAACCCACACCAAAACAGAAAGCACTTATTTTGAAATAGAAATATTCCTCCAAATTCTACAATGTTGTCATTTCATTTTGCTTTGTAACAGAGTAGTTCTGTGTAATGAGTTTGATCCATGGCTTCCTCAGTAACCAGTGTAACTAAGGAAGTGGACATTACAAAGTATTCCACACGTGTTTTCCACATAAGAGTAAGAGAGAGAAGAGTTCTTTTCCGGTTTCCAAGAGCTCGAGAGGGAACCGGGGGAGCTTAGATAGTCCCGTGTCTCTGTCAGTGTTTTCCTGGCTCTGGACGTTAGTGAGATTGTATCGTTGCCTGTTTCCCTCCTTTCTTGAAGTTTTGAATTGTATTCATTAGTTTCATTTGTTCTGTTTTAGTTCATTCCTTTTTGTTCCTTGTTGCCCCTTCCCTTCCCCTTTTTCCCTTTCCCCTGGGGTGGGGTCCACATAGTGAGTAAATTGCATACATGTTTGTGGATGTTAAGAAATATAATTCCTTTTTGAGTCAGTTCAGTTTCTTTTGAGTTTTTCCCCTTTGCAGTTTTTTTCTTCCTTGCTGAAAAAGCTCGAGAAAAGAGAAGAAGGCAGTCCAGAGTTAGTAAAAAACTAGGCCAAACCTAAGACATTCTGAAAATTATAATCATCAGAGTAAGCTCTTATCATAAATCCTCACCACTTTCCTCTTTATTGCACCCTTTACTTGGGCATGCAAACAGAAACACTGTCTACATGTTTTACACTTATCACATACATATATTGCCAAGTTTTTTGCCTTCATGATGTGGCAAAATCTGGCTTTGCTCAGTCAGATTTTCAACTTATAATTGCAAGGAAATGTGAACTTCTGCACAGCGTAGCATTGTCTTCCAACTAGCTTTGGTGGGTAGTGCTTCTCCCAATTTTGGCACAAAGCTCAGGGTACTTTACACTGTTCAGGTCAGTGTTGAATTTCAGTACTTGTAATTGCCCTGTGTCATTTTCATGCCTTGGAAAGGCCAGGATGGAGGTAATAAAGTGCCTGTAGAAGGGATCTGGAGAAGTCAGGCAGGTGCCTTTCCATCATAAACTACTCAAGAGTGAAATGCCATAGAAGAGATTTACTTGTACATTTCTCCCTGGGATTAGGAGAACTGTAGCTACAACAATGATGGCTAAACCTGATCCTTTTACTTCTCAGGCTGGGAATCTGAGCTTTCTACATGGGCAATTCTAAATTCAGGGTTAAAAGTAAGAGCTCTGTGTAATTATATAGGTAAGTTTTGCCTATATTCCCTGAGGCAAAACCATTAAACTTTTAGAGCTCATACAGTATGTCACACACTATGTCCTCAGTCCAGAGCAGAGTACTGGTATAGGTTTTCCTGCATTAAGACAGTCAGACTTCAGCAGAGGATGCCTTGTGGTGTCCATCATTGAAGATTTTTAAGATCCAGCTGTGTAAATACCTGAAGAACCTAGTCTGAACCCAAAGATGAACCCATTTTGAGCTGGACATTGGACTTCTTGACACCTCTTCCAACTTGCTTTGTTCTATCACTGTATGATTCAATGATTTACTAAAGACAGAGTGTCCTAGGACATGGGATGGTTTAATCTCTCTCCTTCATTTACAATTCCCCACACTTTTTGGGATACGCTCCAATGCAAAATGAAATAAGGATTAGAAATCTAGCTGCAGCAGTGTTGGAAAGATAAATACATTAAAGATTTGTAAGTGCTCAGGCACTGTGTTAATGGGGGCCCTATAAGTACCTAAGAGAGATCAAGGGCCCTAAATCACTATTAATGAATTGTATTGATTTCTCTTTAATTTGTGAAATGAAGCTATTATAATAAAGCTTGGCTTTTATTTGACCTTTATCCAATGTGGTAATTATAAACACGATTTTACAATTATTTTATTCTTACTCCCAAAGGAAAATAATGCATGCTAATCTAGTCTGGGCTAAATGTTCCTTCTTCGTCTGCTCCTTTTGTTTTTTTCTTGTATTTTATTCTTAGTCAAATAATATCAAATTGCTTTACAAAAAAAAACCCAAATCGATTGATAGAATGAGTAACAAGATTAATATTTAAATTTGGAACTAGAGCTTCAGTGTATTGGATTCATTCATATTTAGTCTAGCTATGTCTAGGGTCAACAATAATTAAATAATTGAAATGGAAAAGATGACCTGGTG